>JAQFVV010012686.1:957500-974677 GCA_028023455.1 Epiperipatus broadwayi | reverse complement strand
TGGTCAGAGTGGTTTACGATTAGAACTCTTTATAAATTAAATTTTATTTTGTTTATGAAGTGATCTTTGTCACTACATAATACTGATTTAGATTATTTTACCATATGTACATATTTAAAATTAAAAAAAGAAAAGTTAGATAAATAAATTGTTAGAGTGAGAAATAAATGGTAGTATATAAGTATAAACTATGTATTTATTAAAAATGGATGGTGGACTTCAGGAAAAAAAAGTAAAGTTTTATGGAGTAATGTAAAATTTTGTCAATAAAAAATTGTTCAATAGTGCATAATGTATATAATTGCAATGCTATTCATAATCAATTTTTTTTATCTTAAAAACATTTTCAATACTTGCATAGTTTAATGTTAAACTATTTGCTTTTATATTGTATAGTATTAGTGTTTAAAGAGCGATCTCAGAAGATAGATTTTCTTATCTTTAGTCAATAAATGAGTAAGGGGAACATAGCACAAAAGTGAGAAATAAATGATGGTTGGAATAATGTGAGCAAGGTTTGGTGTGTGCTGAGTATTCCCAAGCAAAAAAATAATGATTAAAAATAGTGTTAAACCATAATAAATATTGATCTGATGTGAGCCAATAATCTCAAAACCTGCTGGTCTGGAGGTGAGTGACAATGATAGAGATTTGAATTCTATAAACTTTTGACTTTGTGTAAACAAGACTTGTTAGAAGCTATTGCTAAAGCTCCATCTAGTGATCATAAAATGCAAGTTTAAAGCAAGTTACAAAAGTTATAACTTGTTTTGATTATCATAAATGTACCTTTGAAGGTTTTTGCAATGCTATATATTGCAGAGGCTTTTACTATATGGTGAATCAGAACTGATTTCAGACCCATATAGCTATCTAGTTTATTAAGCTGGGTTTGAAGACATTACATGTCTGCTAAATCCATGCTTTCATACTGATAGAAACATGTTTGATAAGTGCTAACTTTAGAGTTGGTATTTAGATGTAGTTTCTAGTCTCTGAACCCTTCACTGACATGAGACAATAAGCTTGAAACCAGCTGGGCTGGAGGTGGGTGACAACGATAGAGATTTTGAATTCTACCTCTTTCAACATTTATGTAAACAAAGCTTGTTAGGAACTATTGGTAAATCTCCATATATATATATATATGTCCACAGATGGCGTCCTACCAAGACTGCCAATCAAGCGTGTTTTGTTTACATAAACGTCAGAGTAGTTAGTATTCACTATCTCTAACTATAATTCCACTTTCAGATCATGATTTCAAGCTATTTGCTATCGTCAGTGAAAGACAGGAATAAAGAAACTAGATCTGAATACAAACTCTGAGCGTTTATGAAACAATTTCTATTCAGCTTGCAAGCGTGAATTTTTTAGACACGTAATGTCTTCAAACTCAGCATAGCAAACCAGATAGCTACATGGGTCTGATCTCAGTTCAGCATCACCACATAGTAGAAGCCTCTGCAATCTATATCATTGCAAGAAAGACCTCAAAGGTACATTTATGATAAACAAAAATGCAAGTTAAAAAACTTGCTAACGCTTGTATTTATGTCCACAGATGGCGTCCTACCAAGACTGCCAATCAAGCGTGTTTTGTTTACATAAACGTCAGAGTAGTTAGTATTCACTATCTCTAACTATAATTCCACTTTCAGATCATGATTTCAAGCTATTTGCTATCGTCAGTGAAAGACAGGAATAAAGAAACTCGAGACGTTCCGATCTGAATACAAACTCTGAGCGTTTATGAAACAATTTCTATTCAGCTTGCAAGCGTGAATTTTTTAGACACGTAATGTCTTCAAACTCAGCATAGCAAACCAGATAGCTACATGGGTCTGATCTCAGTTCAGCATCACCACATAGTAGAAGCCTCTGCTATGCTGAGTTTGAAGACATTACGTGTCTAAAAAATTCACGCTTGCAAGCTGAATAGAAATTGTTTCATAAACGCTCAGAGTTTGTATTCAGATCTAGTTTCTTTATTCCTGTCTTTCACTGACGATAGCAAATAGCTTGAAATCATGATCTGAAAGTGGAATTATAGTTAGAGATAGTGAATACTAACTACTCTGACGTTTATGTAAACAAAACACGCTTGATTGGCAGTCTTGGTAGGACGCCATCTGTGGACATAAATACAAGCGTTAGCAAGTTTTTTAACTTGCATTTTTGTTTATCATATATATATATATATATAAAACTGGATCACCTACTAGCCTATATGATCAGTTGTAACTCTTTCTTGATGAGCATATTGAAGGATGGAAACAAAGATTGGCATTACCAAAAGTTATCTTACCACCCTACAACAATATTTCCTGCTCATCAGTGGATATAGCATTCAAGAGGCTGGAAACATCTAGAAAATATGTTTGTTTGGTTTACCAAATGGTCCCACTAGAGTTCCAGATTACCACAATCTTACTTACAAATTCAGATCTGATTATGCTGAGCATAGCTCAGAAGGTATGAGATTCTTGTGAACAAATGCAATAAATGATGAGTGAAGTGAAATGAAACTGGCTAGATAGATTAGTTTTAGATAACAATGATTTATTTATTTGACAACAAAAGTTATTGACAATTCATCTTTGGATTGTCAGTTCCTATATGCGCATATGTTCCTATGTCAGTTTGATATACATTTAATCATTTCTATCATAATCATCAATGATTGACACAATAAGTCCTTCAACTATAATAAGTTCTGTTCAAAATATTCATTCTTGATTGTGGTATCTGAATGTAAATCTTGGTTATTCATCTGGGATTCAGGTATGTGGATATAAATTCAAGTCATTCATCTTTGATCCAGGTATGTGGATATAAATTCAAGTCATTAATCCATGATCCAGGTATGTGGATATAAATTCAAGTCATTCATCTTTGATCCAGGTATGTGGATATAAAATCAAGTCATTCATCTTAGATCCAGGTGTCTGAGTTTAAATTCAAGCCATTCACTTATATTAAAATATTAATTCTCTAATTTGGATTTGTAGATTGAAATCAATTATTTACTTAATTCATCTTTAATCCAAGTGTATGGATGTAAATTTATGTCATTTATTTATATTAAAAGATTAATTCTCTAATTCAGATTTGTAGATTTAACTCATTAATTTACTTAATTCATCTTTAATCCAGGCATATGGATATAGGTTCAAGTCATTCATTTATATTAAAAGATTTTTTCTAGAATTCATGTTTATAGATTTGAGTTATTCATTTGTTTAGTTCATCTTTGATATATGTGTATATTTGAAGTAAAAACACATTAATTTAATTTAATTTTTACATAGAAGTATTTTTAATTTGTGTATTATAAAGGCATATCTAATCCCTGTTCATATTTGAATTAGAAATATATTCAATTTATTTTTTCTATCCAAGGATTACAAATCCTGTACTCATGTATATATAAATACATCTTTGATTTAACTCGCATATTATATTTTTCATTTATTTTTAAATCAGTATTTTTAAGTTCTTAAAATCAGTATAATTATTATTCTTTCAAAACATTATTCTTTAAAACTTTATTTTCTTAAGTTTCATTTGATAAATCAATCATTTGAATAATTGTATTTTATTTTATACATTAATTATTTTCACAACATTTTCAAAATATATTTAAATATTATAAATGTATCTAAATTTTCCTTACTTTGATATTTAAATCTTCACATCAAGAAGGGGTTAACTTGGGGTGAATGACACACTGAATTACTGCTGCTGTTAACTGGGCATGTTAACTTGGGTGGAATGGCACACTGAATTACTGTTGTTGTTAACCGGGCATGTTTTCGGATTTTCCTGTGCTTTTCACATGGAGTATTTCAAATTAATAATCTGCTTTTCTGTTATTCAGTTATCCAGTAACTAAAAAATTGTTTTCTATTAATGATAACTGTGGTTTTTATCTTGGTTATTTTAGCATTCCAAAAAGTAACAATTTGCATAGCAATGACTACAATTTACAACAGATATCCATCCGTAACTGTAACATCTAACTGTAATTGTACCTTATCTAATTAAGCTGCTCCTTTTATTTAATCAGCTTCTTGTGTTTTTTCATCTACCAACATGTTTTCAAAAAACAACTGATTAAAAGCCCAACACAAGAAGATGACACTATCTTTAAGTGTTTTTACATTTAAATTTGAAAACATATAGCTCTAAAATAAATCGTATCTGTAATATTTTTAATTGAAGATTTATCAATTAATGATAAAAATTTATTAATTAAATGCATCTTTTATATTTTCTTTGTTTTACTTTTTTATTATTATTTGATTTTATAACACAATTGGAAAAATGATTTTAATTTACTGTCACTTGCTTCTTTATTTACATTTTTATTTACTGAACCTTGTCAGTTTTATTTTTAATTTAAATTGTTTAACTGGGGAGTGAAAAAATCTTTAATGTATATATGTGAAACAACATGTCTGGTTCATTACCCCCCACTAAATTTTGGGGTGAAATTGCCTGGAAATACAATTTCATTCCACACAATATAAATGCAATTTCTCATCATTGTGTCTCTACTGGAGTTACATAGGCTGATGAAATAGATAAGATGGGATAAAAAAAGCAAATATGTGAACTGCAGTTTCCAATATCAGGATAAGCAGATGGCCAAGCATAGACTACCAGTAACCCAATGCTCAATGTTGTCATGAAAAAATACCTCATATTTAAGCACTATCTGTCCTGGTACCTAGAGAGAGATCCAAATAAGAGTAATAGCCAGAAAACATATTTGGCACTGAGCCAGCCCTGGCATTTCTTGGGAGTTAAAGTGGCTTATCCATGTGCTCTATTTATGAGACCTATTAATCATTGCTGGACTACTCTAGGAGCTCAACATCTAGGTCTGGATAGTGCCAAGAATACACTTCAGAGCATTGTAAACATAATGCATTTAAGCAGCCCTGCTCAATAATCCATCCTCAACATAAAAACACAAATTTACATATCACTACATCTCACTCACAAACTTCTTTCATCAACTACCTCTGCTTCATTGTTCAGGATTGTAGCTGTGTTTTGGATTGGAACAGTGAGGATCATGATCAGTTCTTTTATAAGTCACTTTCATGTTGTATGGTGATCTGCTTCTATTTTGTCCTATTTTTGGGTGTTTTTCAGGCCATACATCATCATGCTGGCTTGTGTTTCTAACCACAGTTCTTCATGGGTCATCATCACTATTTGATGTTTTTATTATCTGGTCTGCTATGGGCTATGCATACTGCCTGTTGAATATCTTCTCTGCCTTTTCTACCATATTGGTATATCCATTTCTTTGGTTATGATACCATGGTGGTTGGTCATAGTTGGTATAATTTCTTGGAGGCCATTTTCTCTTATAGCTGATAGCTCCTGCCCTTGACCCATTGTCTCTTCTATATGGATATTTTTTTGGCAGCTTGGATTCTCGTTCTTTATTATTTGATGTACCATAGTTATCATATGCAGTTAAGATTTCAACCACCTGCTCAATAGATCGACAATCTGTTTCAAAAACTCCATCAATAGACGAGATACCTGCTTTGACATCTCCAAACGTTGGACTATCTAGTTCATTTGCATATGCTTTGCATACTGTTTTGTTTCCCTTGCCCTGTTTTTTCATTCTGCAGCTCACAGTACCGCTATGAATATGAGGCAAAAGAGCTTGAAAGCGCTTAGCGTAGAATAATTTCTGTGTATCGTTATAGCTTTTCATTCAAGTGTGGCATACGCTTTGTTAATTTTGTAGATTAAATTATCGAATGAGAAGTCTTAAAATCTTTAATACTTTATATAGCTTTAGAAACTGTGGGAGATTAACCTGATAATCTGTAGTTCTGATAGAGGGTCAGACATCAGGCCCTTATCTTGACCTCCTGTCTTCTAATGAAGGGTGTATAAAACTCTCCAGGTAGGCATTTTTTCCAAGGACACCTAGTATTTAATCTCCTCTTGACGATCACCACTCCAGTAACAACTTGTTATTGCCACTTTGAAATCCTGAAAATTTGTAGGCTGGCTGAACAGGGAATCCCATGATTCCTGTGCTGCAATCTGATGATGGCTACTAGATATCACCAGTTTCACATATTCTGTCAAGGAGTTTATGCCGAAGTACATTTCCAGACTTTTGAGGTACTAAATGGGTGCTTCATTGTAGCTCCCTGCAAAAGTTCATCTCTTGAGAAATTGATTCACCATTCCTGGCATATGGGTGGTTATAGGGACTTCATGAGTAACTCTATAACTTTCTTCTTTAATTTATTTTGGGATTGTTTCTGCCCTTTCTTTTATTGGCAATGAACTGCTAACTTTCATCTCTTTCATTTGGGTTGGCAATCTATTCACCTGCTCCTGCATGGATTCTTGAATTTTTATGATTTTTGTATTCATGACTTCACAAGCTTGTTCAATTAGTGACCCTTTTACTTCATCCATCATTTCCTTCTTAATTTTTAATATTTTATCTGTCATTTCTTTCATTATTTCATCAATATTTTTATTTTGGCTTTTGGTTGCTTCTCTGATCTGTATTTCTATCATTCGGTTAGCTTCTATTATCTGTTTTATAACTTTTCTTTGATCAACCCTCCTTTTTTTCTTCTCTTTGTTCATCCTTTTTTCTATTTTCTTGTCTTTGTTCATCCATTCTTCTATTTTCTTCTCTTATCTTCATCTCTTTGTTTCTCTCTTTTTCTGTTATCTTCATAACTTTACTTATTCTTCTATTCTCTTCTTTAATCATTTCCATTTGCTGGACTAACATGGAAGTTTCCTCTGTTTTCTGTGATTCTTCTACTTGTTGACCAACTTCTTTTTGATTGATATCATTTTGATTCTGTTCTTTACAAGGAAGATTTTTCTCAGCTTCTGTGTTCATCATCTTTTTTGTTTTTGCTCTGGTTATCATCTAATTTTTAAACTTGTACTTTGTTTCTTTCTTTTAATATTCAGCTTCTGTCTCTCTCCATTCTATGATTTAGCCCCCAACTTTTCTCCATGCCTGTTTTATTTATTGTATACCATTCACTTTTACTTGGCTCTCTTAGTTTCCTATTTTTTAGCTTATTTCACATCCCCACATCATGTGCACTGTTCACATCTACAGAATCATAATTTGCTTTTTGCCTTTTAGATTTCTTCTTTTATTTTCTTCTAGCTTTTTTACACTTATGGGCAGGCTAGTTAGATCAGGCCTCAAGATAGGGCAACAAATGTAACCAGACCACCTACCAAATTATGTAATCAATTGTAACTATTTTCTGATGAACATATTGCAGAATGGAATCAAAGATTGGCATCACCCTACAACACTATTTTCTGCTACTCACATGATGTAGCATTCAAGTGACTGGAAACATCTAAAAACTTAGTTTATTTGGTTTCCCTAATAGTACCAGTAGAGTTCCAGCTTACTACAACTACTGAACATAACTCAGGAGGCATGAAATTCTTGTGAAAAAATGCAATAAATGATGAGTGATGTGAAATGAAAGATGACTAGATAGATTAGTTTTAAATAACAACAATGTATTTACTTGACAACAAAAGTTATTGACAGTTCATCTCTGGATTGTCAGTTTGTATATGTGTATATGTTTTAAGGTCAGGTTGATTTACATTTAATTATTTTTTTCATATGTTTTGTACAAAATATCCATCCTGATTGTGGTAGCTGGATATAAATCTTGGTCATTCATCTGGAATTTAGGTATGTGGATATAAATTAAAGTCATTCATCTTTGATCTATGTATGTTGAAACAGTAAAATTCGTATTCGAATCTTAAGTTTCACCTTTTTCTGTCGTCTCTCACTGACCGGTCTATCCCGCCCAAATTTAAACTTTTTGGTATCGAATTGTGTGTGTAGCAATATTAAAATGTATAAATATATGTAGAATTCAGCATAAACATGCACACATTTCGATCTCAAATTAAACGCAATAAATAGGGATAAAATAATATAATTTAGATTTCTTTTAGTTATATAATTTTGTATAATTTTAATCATTTATTTTGCATTATAAAGTTTGTATTTATTGCTTTGTTTAAATTTCGTTTAATAATAATTCTAAAAAAATCTGATGTAATATTTAATTAAAAGTTAAAATAATCTTATGTTCCCTTTTGTCTTTGAAATTTAAAAGCATCAGTCAGTGATAGATAATAGATTAATTAAAGAAAAATTCCCCAAAGTATAATTAGTAAATGTAAAATGTAAACAATAGAACGGCAACTTTCTTTAATTAAAAACCAACAAAAGGCATTGATTATCCTCAGGGAAGATTAAGTAGAACCTAAAAATACCTTAACAAAAATGTGAAAGATCAAGATAAAAAAGAGGCCATCTTAGACTTGCTGGAGACATTCACTTAAACTTTAGCTTTGCTCTCGATCACTGAGAGTCTCCAAAAATAATAATAATAATTTGTTTCTGCCAAGGTATGACCGAGTAAAGCACCTAGATTATTCTCCATCGGGAAATGGCCTATCGGATGCTGAACTTTCCATTGCCTGTCATAAATTCACCATGAAGATCTGCTGCCTGAAATGAATGAAAAAGCTGCGGCTGTGGTGAAATTAAATGAAATATCTAAATACAAGAAAGACTTGGCCACTCGTGAACTTTTGCTGCTAAACTAATGGAATCAGAAAACTTCTTATAAAACAGGTACCTATCTGTGTTCAAACTCTCTAGAGTACTCTAATAATATGCTACTTATCTAAATTATAAAATGTAAAACTACCATATGTATAACTAAAACTGAATAATTAACTTAATGTGTAAATTTCTCTAATAATCTAGCTTACCTCATTCTATCTTGGATGCGTATTTCTAAAATGTATACATTTTATCTATATTTATTATTTAATTATTGCATGCTCACAATTGTCTCTCTTTTCAAAGTTTAAATCTATGATCGTTTGAAACAGTGAATGCGTGTCACATTTTCATTAATATGTACTTCGTCGGGCCGAGGCAGAGACCAGCGCAACATTCTTATAAACCATACCTAACTTAACTTTCATATAAATCGACACGCATTCAGTGCATCACTTATTGTAATGCAGGGTCTACTACTTCGCAAATGGCTGACGTATTAGTTATAATAATTCCCAATTTATATAGGTTTTGTATATATTAAATCATCATGAATAATTCCAGAAAATTACATTTCTTTGAGAGTCACCAACATTCTTTAGTAACTGTTGACAATGTAGGGCCAAATTAGAAATCTATTTAAATCTTATCATAATCGTTTATACTTATACATGTGTTACGTTTTAAAGACACGATGATCTATTCCACCATAAATATTCCGGATTCTTCAGGATTGAAATTAACCCCAGTCGTCCTACACAAGCAGGCATAATGGGTGCTCCCATAGGACTTGACAACATCATGCAGCCAGCCGGCAAAACTGCGACGCAGACCGCTTGACCCTGGTTATGCTTATGTGACACCTTACTTCATCAGGCCGAGGCAGAGACCAGCCCGACATTCTTATAAACCCATTCGCGGCATTGCAGTTTCAATATACTGCCATTTCATATCGCCTTTCTAAAGCGTACCACGTGTTTTTTTACTCAATTCTATTATTCTATATATCACTCCGCCTCTGCATTATCTTCATAATTCACTCTCAAATAAATGTTTGCCCTTAGTATAAATAAATATTTTAATTAAATATATATGTCTGCTATTACTCTTATAACCCACACTTTAGACTCTTGCATTGCAAAGGTATAAATCCCTCCAGGCATGCATTAGAAATACTTACTCAAGAATTTTAGTTAGCTAGATTACGCCGTCAAATAAATGAATTCCTTTTGTAAACAAGTAAATCATGTATTCTTTAACATATAATCATGTTGCAAATCCCGCTACTGAAGCTGTTAGTCCATAAAATATTAGTAAAGGATCTTATTAAAATGTGTTAATAAATAATTTTAAACTATACGTCTGCAGTTACGTTTCATTTATTCGATACCCATTCTATAAAATATTTCCTCGATTATGTAAATATGAATGTTTAATTAATATTAGTTTGATTATTGGCTAACTCGAGAATAAATCATGAATCTCTTGCATATCCCTGACCATCGTGCCTAAGGAAATATTTACTAATGTCGCATCAGATGTGTTGTTTCATGGATTGTATTGTGGAACCGATAAACTATGTTCGAACTCAGTACCACGGGTGGCTTCGCTACTCGATGGTGCTGCTGTTCTGTATGGTGGTCGAATTCTGCACTATGTTTACGAGTCACACGTTTTCTGACTGTTACAATGTGGATATAAATTCATCATTCATCTTTGATCCAGGTGTCTGTGTTTAAATTCATGTCATTCACTTATATGAAAATATTAATTCTCTTATTCAGAATTGTAGATTTAAATCATTTATTAACTAGATTCATCTTTAATCCAAGTGTATGGATGTAGTTTCATGTCATTCATTTATATTAGAATGTTAATTCTCTAATTCAGATTCATAGATTTATATTAAAAGATTAATTCTCTAATTCCAATTTGTAGATTTAAATCATTTATTTACCTAATTCATCTTTAATCCGCATGTATGGATGTAGGATCCCATCATTCATTTATATTAAAAGATTAATTCTTGAATTCATGTTTGTAGATTTGAATTATTCATTTGTTTAATTCATCTTTGATATAGGTGTATATTTGAAGTAGAAACACATTCATTCAAGTTAATTTTTACATATAACTATTTTAATCTGTGTATTATAAAGGCATATCTAATCCCTGTTCATGTTTGAAGTAGAAACATATTCAATTTAATTTTTCTATCTAAGCATTACAAATCCTGTACTTACGTATATATAAATACATCTTTGATTTAACTAACATATCATTATATTTTTCATTTATTTTTAAATCAGTATTTTAAGTTCTTAAAATCAGTATAATTATTATTCTTTAAAAACATTATTTTTCAAAACTTTATTTTCTTAAGTTTCATTTGATAAATCAATCATTTGAATAATTGAATTTTATTTTATACATTAATTATTTTCACAACAATGTTTTCAAAATATATTTAAATATTATAAATGTATCTAAATGTTTCTTACATTGAGATTTATCTCATCACATCAAGAAGGAGTTAACTTGGGCTGAATGGCACAATGTTTTCAAAATATATTTAAATATTATAAATGTATCTAAATGTTTCTTACATTGAGATTTATCTCATCACATCAAGAAGGAGTTAACTTGGGCTGAATGGCACACTGAATTACTGCTGCTGTTAATTGGGTATGTTTTCAGATTTTCCTGAGCTTTTCATATGGTTGGAGAGAGAAAAAACTGCTTTCCACTCACTCATACTGGAGTTGTCCAGATTAATAATCCACTTTTCTGATATTCAGTTATTCAGTAACTAAAAAGTTTTTTGCTGTTGATGATAACTATGGTTTCAAACTTGCTTATTTTAGGATTCCAAAAAGTAACAAATTGCATAGCAATAATTACAATTTTCAACAGGTCTCCATCCCAATAACTGATTGTACTGTAGCTTATTTAACTGTAATTGTCTCTTATCTAATTAAGCTCCTTTTATTTTTTCTGCTTCCTGTGTTTTTTTATCTGCCAACATTTTTTTAAAAAACAACTGATTAAGAACCTAAGGCAAGAAGGTGATGCTATCTTGAAATGTTTTTATATTTAAATCTGCCAACATATAGCTCTAAAATAAATCATATCTGTAATATTTTAAATTGAAGATTTATCAATTAATGATAAAAATTTATTAATTAAATGTATCTTTTATATTTTTTTTATTTTACATTTTTTTATTATTTGTTTTTATAACACAATTGGAAAAGTGTCTTTAATTCACTGTCACGTGCTTCTTTATTTAAATTTTTATTTACTGAACCATGTCAGTTTTATTTTTAATTTAAACTGCTTTAACTGGGAAGGAATAGAAATCTTTAAAATATATATGTGAAACAATGTGTCTGTTACAATATATATATGCACAATGTATCATACCAAAGTTTCAATCATGTGATGACACTTTGAAAATGAAATATTCATAATTAGCTTTGGTAAATTTCTCACTTACAGTGGAAAACAATTTTACATAATCTCAAATTCAAGGGCAAAAGAAGTAAATCTAACTTTATCAAATTACAGTGTTATAAAAGAAAGCTATTTGTTATCAAACATCATAAAAATAATTAAGCAAGGTTTAAAAAATAAAATCATAACTTATATTAATTGAGGATTAAAACCTTTACAGTCCATTTTAATCCTTTAAGGGAAAGTGAAAATGTAAAAGTATGGTCCCAACTTATTAAAAACAAGTTATAATATTAACTATATTATAATTAGATTATGTCATCATTTGTTTTTATATTTCTTCTTGTTATGTTAAATATACTGACAAAAAAAAGAAAAAAAGAGAAATAGTGATCATGTGATGTTTAAAAAAAGTAATTGATACTCAAATGACCAAACTCCCCAACTTGGTATAAAAAGTTACAAAGAAAGATGGGATCTAAAATTAAATTATTATATTAATTTTTAAAAAAATTATTAGAGACTAGAAATTAAAACTCTTAAAAAATGATAATGCATGCATGATATATAACATGCTCATGATACAGACTGATATACAGGAAATGAAACTGAATTGTTTTAATCAAGACAAATATAGATAATAATTGTTTTTTAAGCTATTACCATGTATAAAAATAAAGTTTAGGAATAAATTAATGTTCATTTTATTTATAATGGTTATAAAAAAAAATTATCTTTAAAAGTTATTGAAAATGCTTATAAAAGGAAAAGTTTATAAAGGTCAAAGGAGTAATATATTTTCATAGACAGAATATACATTTATAATTCAAAGGAATTTATGTAAAATGATGTTACTTATTGCCACAAGGCTCAAAAGAAGAATTATTAGCTGGCTGAAAAAATCTAAAAAGACCATACCCCCATCTAATGTATAGTAGAAAATACTAATGAATATTAGGCAATACAGAAGGATGTGAGGGGAGAAACCTCATTAAACATTGCACATTGGAGACTTCCAGTCATATGTCTATTAATGATTCAATCCTATAAGCTAATAACATCAGTAATGTCTTCACCTTCACCAGAAAGAGTATTCATGAGAATCATGCAGAAAACAACTGTAAACATAGGAACATTACCTCATCTCTAGCAAGTCATCAACCAATTATCTTGAAGATGACCAGACTACATCATATGGATTATCTAACTCCCACCATGCAATAATTTTCTTAATCTAGAAGGAATCAGCCATCTTATCATCTATGTAAACTCATGCTGAAACTAGCTCACTACATGGACTAACAATTTCAAATTTATTCAAATTATATATGTATTACGTAGAATCCATTTGTTGTTGTACAAGTCTTTGTAATTTATTTTCTTAAAAAAGGCTTTTAATTACTTTTTTTTAATTGAAAGAATTGATGATCTAGCCATATAATCATCAATCATAAGTATGTAAGGGGGTTCTATAAGGCAGGCACTATAGCTTTTAATTGTAATAAAATCTAGATATGATCCCTAGGCCTACCAACTAAAGGACTGGATAACTGATTGGTATTGTGATGCTCACATTAGTACAGGACAATTTTATATTTTATTGTTAAATTAATTTGATTTCTATTATTTGTAAACCTCTTGCATGAATGGTTATTTCTATCATAAACTGTAGTAACATCAAAGGGGGCATTTAATACCCAAAGATGACAGTTAGTGAATCATGATGCATTTCCATAGATTAAGGTAGACAAATTAATGCCAGGAAATAGAAGGATTGGTCAACAGGATGATCATATCAAATTAATTGTAAATTATGTTGTTAAACTAAGTGAATGTTTAAGTGCATAGTGAATGTCCATCCTACATGAGGGGCAAAGGTCAGGGGATAATCATTGTATTTTATGAATCAAATGAAGGATGATCTGACCTACTCTAACATCAAATTGATTTGTTATAAAAGATTGTAAATCACCTATAATTGAATAAAATTGTTACTGATTTATTTTATTTTATTAAAATTTGTGTATATTGCCTCATTTATCGAATTTTCCATCACCCATGCTATATCATGTATCTATCTTTCCATTAGCCATATCATATCATTTATCCAACTTTCTATTGCCCACCCTTTATCATTTATCTAACTTTCCATTAACCATGCCATATCATTTATTTAACTTTCCATTATCTATACCATACTACACACATAACTCAGATGTAAATATTTTTACTTTATATTAAACTTATAATAATCATCAACCTAGCTTATTAGAATCATGCATATAACCATGTAGTTTGAGTATCGAGGATTAACAGGAATAGAAGGAGAAGCCATGATGTTGAGAACCTAAAGAGCAACTATATGGTAATAATATGTGTTAGAGTTGAACTCAGCATACTCTCAAATGTGATACATTTATACTGGCAAACTTTAGGGATTCAAACTCATACCATTACCTCAATGTAAAAATAAAATAAGTGGCACAAATAGCCATTTTGTTTTGTTCCATTCCAATTAATGACCAATTATTGTGGCTAGACACTATATAGTTGCATAGGTAGGAATTTGGTCTCATATATAAACTGTTCTATTACAAATGGTGCAGCCAATTGTTGGGCATTAACTCAGATATCCATTCTGTTAAAATATATAGCAACAAAAATAATAAATATAATGGTAATTAACTATCAGATACAGTTTCTCAATCAGCTGAAGAAATTTCAGTTAATTTCTTAACCCTCCTGAACTGTCATTAAATTCCAAAAAATATAATGAAAACAAATGTCATAAATTCAAATCCCATGAATCCTGAATTTTAACATTAGCAGCTTGTCTATTAATTATATTAATTTTATTTCTATTTATTAACAGTGCCTTCTTAATTTTTCTTTTATTATAGTTTGTCTCTTCATAAAGAATCTTAATACTTTTAATATCAAACATAAATTTATATTTACACATCTTTTAATGATCCATTGGGGGATTGAAACTACTCTTTGCACAGGCACTACAAATTGACAAGCACTCTACTATCAAATTTTAAAAGCATAAGTGGTTCATCTACGTTTTGATTTTATTCTTTAAATAAATAAACATTTACTGACCATGATTAAATGTAGGTCTTGATCTTACTGTAAGCCAGGCTTTTATCTGTATATTAATTAAACAAGTTCAGTTTATATATCATAGGGATGAGGGTCATTTCAAGAAATCAGTGACACTGAACTTATTAGATGGTAAATATGCTAATAGTTAATAATATAGCAATTTATACATGTAAACTAGTGTGGGAATAAACCAGTTTTCAATTTTACAACATTTCCTTTCTCAATATTTCATATGTTTACATTGCTATATTACTAATTATTATATACACATAAGTATATGAACATGTATTTTGATAAACACAAGATTTTAACTTTGGTGTAAAATTGATTTTATCCTAAAATAGTATTTTATTATACTGAATGACCTTCTATAGCTCATTAATAGTTCAAGTAGTTTAATTCAAAATACTTGGAAAAATACTTTCGAATATATACAATGGAAACAAAATCTATTATAGTGGAATAATGAGAACAATTTACTTATATATATATATATATAATTAGACAAAATTGATGCAGAAGAACTATTGCTTCAATTTGTTTGGTGAAGGGAAAACAAGGATTTTATTTTATTCATTAGAATTTATCTGAGTGTGTTTTATTGATGGTGTTAAAAAAACAAACAACAACAAAAACACAACCAGAATGTTTTTCTGAAGGTTTGAGATGATGATGTTTTATTTGTATATTGATCTATTTCCATCATCTAATATTAAATATTAATTGCCTTTAGAAAATTTGTAACCTTTTTTAAATATTCCAATTACATTCAACAGTTAGCAGTAGCACATTAGTGAGTGCATTTACTAATACTTGAATGAAATTGGAATATTTAAATAAAATTATATTTTTCTAAAGATATTCAATACTTCATATTACATAATGGAAGTAGTGCAGTATATTAAATACAAATAACGAGAATTTTTATATGCCAAGAAACATTAATATTTTGTAATAAAGTCAAAAAGTGTTAATAAAAAGTAAAAAGAAAAGATAGACTTAGCAGTGAAACGAATACCAATAATGCTCTCATGATTTGTTACAAAAGTTGAATCATAGGACATTGGCCTCAAAGACCACAGTCAGTTACCCAGGTTTGTCATTTGTAATATTCTAGCTTCTTATCAACTGCAAAACAATAAATATTGTTTCTTTCTTACAATTGTAATATTTTATAATTGTTTATTCAAATGATTTCTTCTTCTTCTTCTTCTTCTTCTTCTTCTTCTTCTTCTTCTTCTTCTTCTTCTTCTTCTTCTTCTTCTTCTTCTTCTTCTTCTTCTTCTTCTTCTTCTTCTTCTTCTTCTTCTTCTTCTTCTTCTTCTTCTTCTTCTTCTTCTTCTTCTTCTTCTTCTTCTTCTTCTTCTTCTTCTTCTTCTTCTTCTTCTTCTTCTTCTTCTTCTTCTTCTTCTTCTTCTTCTTCTTCTTCTTCTTCTTCTTCTTCTTCTTCTTCTTCTTCTTCTTCTTCTTCTTCTTCTTCTTCTTCTTCTTCTTCTTCTTCTTCTTCTTCTTCTTCTTCTTCTTCTTCTTCTTCTTCTTCTTCTTCTTCTTCTTCTTCTTCTTCTTCTTCTTCTTCTTCTTCTTCTTCTTCTTCTTCTTCTTCTTCTTCTTCTTCTTCTTCTTCTTCTTCTTCTTCTTCTTCTTCTTCTTCTTCTTCTTCTTCTTCTTCTTCTTCTTCTTCTTCTTCTTCTTCTTCTTCTTCTTCTTCTTCTTCTTCTTCTTCTTCTTCTTCTTCTTCTTCTTCCTTCTTCTTCTTCTTCTTCTTCTTCTTCTTCTTCTTCTTCTTCTTCTTCTTCTTCTTCTTCTTCTTCTTCTTCTTCTTCTTCTTCTTCTTCTTCTTCTTCTTCTTCTTCTTCTTCTTCTTCTTCTTCTTCTTCTTTTCTTCTTCTTCTTCTTCTTCTTCTTCTTCTTCTTCTTCTTCTTCTTCTTCTTCTTCTTCTTCTTCTTCTTCTTCTTCTTCTTCTTCTTCTTCTTCTTCTTCTTCTTC
>JAQFVV010012686.1:600000-955000 GCA_028023455.1 Epiperipatus broadwayi | reverse complement strand
TTGGAGATGATTACCTTGAAGTGCATATATAACTATTGAAAAAAATGCTGGTAAATCTAGAATATAGTAAATTATAGAGAAGTGCAGACATAAATCACTCCCTACTGCTAATCCTATTTTTTTTACTATGTACAAATTGTATATTTTTAATGTAGAATGGACTGCTCATATATAATGTCTTTTTGTTTAGCTATATTATTGTACCAATAACTTTCTGATATATTTAAGATACTTTTGACTTTCGTTCTGGAAATCTAACAATTGCAATCTTAAAGTATATATATATTAATATTTTTTTAATTTTTAAAATAACATTTTAATAAAAATTTCATTTATTTTTTCTTTCAGGAAATCCTTTTGTTTGTGATAAATTTTTGGTTCCTTTCCTGGTAACTTTTAAAACACTTTCAACACTAGGTAATATAAGAAAACTGCATTTGACAAAATGCAAATACCCCAAAGAATTAGAAGGAGTTCGTCTCGTAGATTTAAATCTCACTCAATTGCTTAATGAATAAGCTTATCACCTATGTTAAAAGAAATATGAAGAACTGTTACGTACATCATTAATAAAAGCCCAAACACAAATTTATCTATATTAACTCACTAAACAACATCATTATAATAAAATGAAAAAGTATATGTACATTTTATCGAATAAAATATATTATCACATACAATAAACTGCTTATTAGTATTTATAATTATATTTTGAAACAAATTATTTTTAATAAGTAAATAAACCACAGAATATAACTTTTTCCACTTTAACTAATGTATTCAACTGCTTTAAGAAAGAATGTCCAGCTGCATACAACATTATATATAAAATATAAATTATATACCGCCCTCTTCACATACTTATCCTCTGCATACTTCATAAATTTTTAAATTAGCTTCTTGTTGATTGCATAATTTTTTTTCTGTTACACTAAATAATATCTGAAAAAGTGTATTCTAGGAATTAATTTATTCAATTTATTATTGAATAATCTAAACAAGGTCATTGTTAATATAATTATTAACATACTTTTACAATTTTTAAATTTAATATGTTAAAAGTTCAAGGATAGCAGTTTTTGTTAATTTGGCACATATATTAATTAATCTTTATAAGAATTATGTATAGTTATACTTGTTTACATGGATACAAATTCATTTGTGCTCTTTATTATGATAACAATTCATGGAAATACTTAATTCAATACACACATATATATATATTATAACGATCCGGAGAAAAAGGCTTAACATAATCTGCACTACAGGGCGCCATCTAGGCATTTGAACTTAAAAAAATTTATATAATAGGCAGATACGTAAGTTTAAAAAAAAATTATATTGGTTGATTCCGGTTCGTTAGCCCATTGTCACTAGCTCAGTGGAACAGCAGAGATTTATATTTATATTAAATTCCTATCTAAGATATATATAAAAAAGAATAAAATAAGCCACTTTCAGTAATTATGCACACAAACATTTATTAATGCACATATATATTTTGAATCATTTTAACATTACTTTTACTTTATAATTTTAACTTGATTTTAGAATTTGATTTTACATTTTAATTTTTATAAATTTGCATTTTAATTTTTATAAGTTCGCACAGATGGATTTATAAAATGTGTTTTTAATGTTGAGTATAGATCGGTTACATAGATTACACGGTTAAAAAACATTTCAAAATAAACATAAACGATCAAAATACAAAATCATTGATACCATCAATTGCATAGGGAATACAAGAAATCCAATGGTATTCATCATAAGATATTGCATTAACACCAATAACTTAAAAGACATCCGAATAAATACATTTTAGATATTCACCATATGGTATCATTATTTACCGAATGTCTATATATTTTGATCAAATATGAAAACCAAAAACATAATTAACCGGTAACGAACCCATGCAAGCGTCTATACCCAACTTAAATTTAATGCATTTTTATTTACAGTGTCAAGTATGAATAAATAACTAATAATTTCCAAACTTTTTCTTTTATATTAATTTTAAGGATTCAATTGACATTACGTCATCAATGTGATGGGCCTTTTGCTGAGGTCCGATTCCATTGTTTTTCTCCCCTATCTGACCATTGTTTATACATTTAAATGCCCAAGGCTAGTTTACATTTAACTAATTAAAACAATCATTTCCATTTTCTGATTACTTAATGTGTTTTCCAAAATTAAAGATATATTTTTATCTCTAAATCTTTTTAAGTTTTTGCTTTTAAAATATTTTTTCTATTTTTAATAAAGTTTTATTTTAATAATTTTTTTCATCTGTGCAATTTTATATATATGAGTTTAGTATAGAATTTTAATTTTCAATTTTTAATTCCTAAAAAGGAAGTTTTATTTGCGAACTTTTATTCTTTTCATGTTTACTAATAAAAAAACAATGTAACATATGTATGTGCCCATTACAATATATATATATATATATATATATATATATATATATATATATGGGTACATGGGCACATACATATACGACGCTATATATATAGAGAGAGAGAGAGAGAGAGAGAGAGAGAGAATTATTTCCAGCACTTCTCATGTAATAAAAATATAATAATAGCTAAATAGCTGATTTTCAATACAATATCAAATATTTTCCTCGGTGCTTTTTCTTCTTATGATTTGAGAAAGAAGAAACTCTGAGGAAATCATTTGTTATTGTACTGAAATGTCAGCTATTTAACTATTATATTTTTATTACATGGGATCTACTGGAAATAGTACTATAAATTTATTTATCTGTAGGAATATTAGAATTAATATATATATATATATATATAATTTAATAATAATTAATAAAACACAAGACACAAATTGTGTAACTTGCTTTTAAACTTGTAATAAATGTTCACTAGATGGAGCTTACCACTAGCTGGAAACAAGATTTAATTATAAGTGCTGAAAGAGAAAGAATTCAAATTCTCTATCAGAAAATTCTCATCCCCAGACCAAGTGTTTTCAAGCTTATGGCTCAACTCAGTGAGAGTTAGGATTTTGGACACTAGATCTAAAAATCCAACTCAAATGTCAGCACTTATTTAATATGTTACTACCAATGTAAAAACTTGAATTTTTCAGACATGCAAATGTCTTCAAATCCAGCCTTACAAAGCAGATAGCTCTATGGGTCTGAACTCAGTTCATCTCCACCATATATTAATAGCCAAAACAATATAACATCACAAAAGCCTTCAAGGGTGCACTTATAATAATTAATAAAACAAGACACAAATTGTGTAATTTGCTTTTAAGCTTGTACTAAAATGTTCCCTACAGTGAGCTTACCACTGGCTCCAAACAATCTTTAATTATGAGTGCCAAAAGAGAAAGAATTCAAAATCTCTATCGGAAAATTCTCATCCCCAGACCAATTGTTTTTGAGCTCATGGCTCATCTCAGTGAGAAGTTAGGATTTCAGACACTAAATCTAAAATTCCAACTCAAAATGAAAAATTAAAGCTTGTTTGGCACTAGTTGTAAGCTCTATCTAATGAACATTTTAGTACAAGCTTAAAAGTAAGTTACACAATTTGTATCTTGTTTTATTAATTATTGTAAGTGTACCCTTGAAGGCTTTTGTGATATTATACTTTCCTATTAATATATGGTAAATGTGAACTGAGTTCAGACCCATATAACTATCTGGTTTGAAAGGCTGGATTTGAAGACATTTACATGTCTGAAAAATTCAAGTTTTCAAAATTGATAATAACATATTAAATAAGTGCTGATGCTTGCATTGAAATTTTTAGATCTAGTGTGTGAAATCCTAACTCCTTACTGAGGTGTGCCATAGGCTTGAAACTAATTGGTCTCTGGATGAGGATTTTCCAATAGAGATTTTGAATTCTTTCTCGGTTGGCACTTATAATTAAAGCTTGTTTGGAGCTAGAGGTAAGCTCCATCTAATGAACACACCATTTAATAAAATCCAAATGCAATCAATAGAAAGGAGTCACGTGTTCCATCTTCGAAAAAATGGAAATGTGGAAATACCACATTTACATATTAAGCCTCATTTACATAATAAATTATGTCCATATACATGCATAATTTTAAACTGCCAAAAAGCATGGGTAGTGAATTATAAAAGTCTGAATTTCAACTTTTACCTTTTCGTAATATTCAATTACAACATGCTTATAATAATTGCATTAATTAAAAAAAGAATGCAATATTTAGAATTAGTGAATAAAATACCTAGTAAAGTAGAATTGTATATTAACTTTCTGAAAAGTTGTATTTAAAGACTGCAATGTAATTAGTACATTTATGACTATATACTATTAATATCATTTATGTTCTTTATTATCTTTACAATACTTTTTACAACCTGTTACTGACGTTTTCAATTGCACCCACAATCTTCTACAGAACTTATACTTATGAGATTTAAAATACAAGTAGAACTTCTGATGAAGATTGCTGGGACAATCGAAACCATCAATGGTGGAATGTAAAAAGCATTGTAAAAGTAATAAAAAACATGAGTGATATTAATATTATATGAATTTGGCAATGGAGTAAGAAAGATAAAGCCATAATAGTTCATAAAGAATATAAGGAATACTGGAACTAGATTTATGACTTAAGGTAGTGTGATATAAAATAAGTGTTTAAGCAATTAAAAAAAATAAAAACGTGTAAATCATCAAGAAATTTTTACTAGCCAATGTCAAGCTGTGATACCAGTAAACGCTAATACAATAATAACTAATAAGAAAGTAATGCATTTAAATTAGAATTTACAAGTAATTGTGCACACTGTCTACACTTTAACATTACTGGGCTTTGATTAAGATAAATAAAAAATAAATTACATAATACAAAAAATAAGAAATTTCTCAATAAATTTTCTAGAAGAGATTATTATGTGGATAAGAAGTATAATTTATATATATTTTCAAAATTAATAACATTAAAGTTTATTAAAAGATTAAAACCATATAATTCTAACATAAGAAAATGTGTCTATGAATTAACAGTAATTATAAAAAATATATAACTAAATTATTCAGAATACAAATCCTCATTGGGTGGTATCGAAATTACAATTATTTTATTAATAAGTTAAAAAGAGTAAATCATATTAATGAATGCACGGCATCATGAAAGAGTAGATTCCTATAAACAAAAGATTATTGGCAAATACAGATGGCACCAAATTGCCTGCAATTAATTTTAGTGTTGGAATTTTATATTTATTAAATAAATAGATAATAGATACATAGATTAAATCTGTGAAATGTTGAATGTTCCTTGGAGTAATGGAATAATAAAATATCTGATAATAATTATACAAATTTTAAAAAGAGAGATACCAAAGCTCTTGATGATATAGATATATCAAAATATTAGATGTGATAACAGGCATTGTAGAACTATTGTTTACGTTTTTCTTAGCGCATATTAAAAAAACAAAAGTTGAGTTTTAAAATAATTAATGAATTGGGTGTGACAAATATTTATAAACGTTATTTACATTATGATTTTTAACTGTAAAATACAATAAGTCAAATATTTTGAAAGCAATGGCATTATGAACAAAATATGTGGAACATCAAATCCTAGCATTAAAATGAGATCATTTTAGCAATTTAACAAAATTCACTGGCAATTATTAGAAATGTTGCTGATTCTAAGTATTTAAATAATTGATTACGATCTCTTAGAATAAGTATTTTCGTCATGTTTTATATATTATTGTTTTTAGTTACAATAGTTTATACATTCACCAAATACCACTAGTGCTTTCCTATAAAAGCCACAAACCTGATTTGAAATATAATATTAGAAAATTTCAACAATCAATTAAGCAAATATTAGATTTTAGTAAAAAAAAACATGTTTATTGGCATGCATGAATCCAAGATATATAGTTAATAGAAAAGAAAAATTCAAATGTGTAAAATATTAAGACAATGCATTATTTAATTCAGTGTAAACTATTAATTTGGTTTTAAGACATCACTATAAGAAATAAGACAAATCAATTAGTTTTCTCTCATTCGATTATTAAAGATTTTTGGTGATTTTGAATAAATAGATTATTGTTAAAATCTAAGCTATGGTAAATGCATTTATTTGACTAATTTTATATTTTGCTTGTTTGCTCATTTATTGAAACAATATTTGTCTAGTACACAATTAAGTTTTAAAGATAAGGGTGCTTGTATTATAGATAAAGATGTCGTTGGATGGCGCCGTTTTCAAGCTAAAACTATAAATGCGAACATTCACTGGCAGTTGATTTTAATAATTTTTCTGTGCTTTTTTGTAATGCGAAAATAAAAATAAAACAAAATCGTCTTTTTTAAATATTATTTTTTATTAACATATACAATTTAAATGATAATAATAAATGTAAAATAAAATCAACAAATTACAATTTGATTCGTGTTTTTTATATCGTATACTTTTTAAATTGTGTTATGGCTTTTTTTTTTATCAATTTTCTATCGGATATTTTTTTACTTGTGTTACGGCTTTTTTGTTGTTGTTTAACTAAAAAATAATAATCGTAATAAAAGTAAAAGTTGTTACGGTTAGATTTAGGGTTAGTTTTAGGGTTAGTTTAGGGTTAGGTTTAGGGTTAGTTTAGGTTTAGGGTTAGTTTTAGTGTTCTGTTTGTTTGTAATGCTAAAATAAAAAAATTCAAAATCGTAACCGTACTCGGACAGAAGAAAGAAACTCAAACTTTTTTAAACAACAACAAAACCATACAAATCTCTTCTTTACTTATTAAACATGTTTATAATATTTGCTTTTTATTAAATTTACAAAAAAACCTGTATATTTGGACGTTTCTTACTGGATATTTTTTTCTTACCGCTCTTTTTTACTTCAAAAATATACAGATGGTAGAATCTTCTTTGTCTCGTGGAATGTTACTAACAGTATGTTACTTGACACTTTACCTAATTGCAACTCAATAAAAACATAGATATTTAACATTTACACAAATAAAGGTTCAATACAGTACGTTGTAAAAAGTCTTATAATTATTGTTTTAAAAAATCTAAACATTTCAATAGTTTAAAATAATAAAAAAATCCAATGAAAACAATCCAATTCAAATACAAACTCTCTCATCAAGCTGTAATTATTTTATAAACTGTGCGAATTTGGAAAATGTAATTGCTGCTTAGCAACATACATGCTGTACTGCGACGCGACATAGCGGCCTGCATTCTGTAGCACAGCAAAAAAGTTGTGTTATAGAAAACGCAGGTTCGAATGTGTCGGCTGCGGAAACAGCATTTTTATGTGTTTTAGCACGAAAACTGTGCCATATGAACAGCGTCTTTAGCTATAAGATGAGTACCAAGATAAGCTTGGATAATAAACGATGTTATAATGAAAAAAATAAACTTCACTTACAAAATCTTATTGTAAAAAAATAATAATAAATTTTATAAAGTCTAATGAATCTGAAGAAATCAATTAATATTTTGTTTTTAATACGCATTTAAGTGTGAGCTATGTATATCCATTTGCAAAAAAATATAATCCATTGCGTTTCACATAAACGTCAATAACTAAGCTATTTAATTTGTTTGAAAAAAGTATATATATTTTGTAATTGTACTAAGAAAAATATTAAAATAAAAACAAATTTTAATACATATAGTTATAAAAATTCCTAATCAAATACAATGTAAATTCAATGTGTTTTAAAAATATAAGAAGAAAAAGCAGCTACTGTAATGAATAAATTATATATATATATTGTGAATATTCAGATTAATGATCAAAGTATTTTTAAAAAAAAATAAAGAAGTTTGTTGATCTTGTTTGGTTTTTCTTTTGCTTGATAGATAGATAATGGAAGATCTTGGAAATTTGGATTTAAATTGATCACCATGGCAACCTAAAGCTTTTAAATAGAATTGTTTACTGTTGATTCTAGATTTAAAATACTAAATTCGCTATAATCAAACTTAAGAAAAACATATAGGTAAATAAATAAATTTTGAAAATAATTCAGTACAATATAAGTTTACTTAAATAGGATCGATATTATTTTACATATTTTATTTTTTTGTTAATGCAGTCACCATAGTAACATTATTACATATAATTCAATGTTTTTATGTTATGTATATTTGTTTATAAATTAATTTAAAAATATTATTATTAAAAAAATATATATGTGTAAATTATTTGCGTTTATAAAGTGAATAAAGGTTGTAATATCAATTTTGTATTTTGGTTTACAAATAATAGGAAAAATCTAATCGAATTTGGATTTAATTTCCATGTATCTTTTTTCTCCAAACTTACATTACAAACCGCGAAAACTGCTGTAAAGAAACTGTTTGGCATTGAGGTTTATTTGAGTAGTTTTCAGTGGTTGTTATGACACCAAAAGACTATAAGAGGATGCTATCATCTTTTTGTGATTGCCACGAATGGACCTATTTTCTAGGTTCTTACAAATAAAAGTTCTTCAATATTTTTTTTAACTGTTAAACCATAAAACAAATGAAAAAATAAACTTAAATTATCTGCCAATTCAATCATTTGAATGGCAGTTGTGAAGGATTTCCAAAGGAAACGGCAACAGAAAAAAAAAATGCTTTATATAAAAATCGGCTATTTTAATTTTAAAAACGAAAATATTTCTGGATTAAAGTTTGGTGTATAACTATCGTTGGATTTGGATAAATATCGTGTCACAAGCTAAGAAACACTCAGGATCAACTGGATTAATTTGTATCATAAAAGGGCTAATTAACTAGCACTGTCCTCTTTGGAAAGGAAAAAAGACTGTTAGTGAAGCATTATAAAGTTCGACTTATCTTTTCTGAGAAATAAACTTCTCTTTGCGTCATAGAAACTGAGGATAAGTAAATTGCAATGGACAAATAAATAGTGAAAATGGACAGACTCTTATATATGGTGTGATTTTTTCTTACATAAAAATGTGCACATATTATTTTTTTTTTTACATATATTTAAAAAGATTGATTTGTATTTTATTTAAATTATCTTTAGGAGTAATAGAGTTTATAAAATAAAATGATCAGAGAGATTCCTTTATTAAGTATTTGAACTCTTGTCTAAGTATATATTAATACAATCCTATGTTATTTTTTTAATATATGATTTGATGGTTGCATGTATAAAATTTAGTTTAAAACATCGAACAGACAAGAGATTCAAATATATCGTATTATTTCATATTCATTTATCAGTTATTATTTTGATAAACAAATAGGCTTCGATCTCATCCTATTTCATATATTTGGTATGTGTTATATATAAATTTTTCAGTAAGATATCCAAAAGTCTCTCCATTCATTCATTCATTTTTTTTCACATGTCGTTATTGTTTTCGCAACACATTTAGAGATACACATAGTAATTTTATCACTTTTATTTATTCAATCAATCTGAAATATAAATTAATTTCCTATGTATTTTGATATTAATCTTGCCAATTTTCTTTTATATAATCAAATAAATTGAGTGATTCAAATGACAAGACTCTGTTCATTTTTTTTTATTATTTGGATTGAATAAGATGACTTAGCTATTTAAATGATGACGTTCAAACTCAGCTTGGGGTAAGTTAACTAGAATATAAGATAAGCTATGCTTTGCATATTAGCATTTTATTCTATTCCCATATGAATTTTATATTTATATCTGCATTCAAATATTATATATTATAATTTATTTTAGTTAATATTACAAAATCAATCATTTCTATGTTTGTCTGATTCCGTCATAAAAAAAAGATATATACATAAATAGATCGTATTTTATCACTGATTCAGGACGACTTGTCTTAAATATTTTTTAAAAAAAAAAACTTCTCTAAAATAAAGAGTATAAACTTCATTGAATAGTTTTATTGACTATTATCTTTAGATTGAAATAAATGTAAATTATAATCATATATTTTAATTATTGCCAACCAATTTTATATTCAATTGTTTAAAGATTCAAATAAATAATATTAATACTCATAGGTGAATAAACATCCAATGGAAACTTAACATGTCTTTTATATAATATGATTGGACATTATAAAGTCAGAAATTAGCTAATAAGTTTTCGTAGAGTATTCTATTTTAACACATAAACGAAGCAATAATTAAATATCGCTTTATTGGAAGATATGAATAAATTATTTATACATTACTTTATAGCTTCTTATTAAACTAGACACAGATTAATTTTTTTAAACATTTAAAGAAGTGCATAAATTTTCAAAGTGTTTATAAAATGATATAAAAACTAGTTGATTTCAATAGAAAATTATTGATTAAATATTAAAGTGGAAAGAATTGTGCATGCTTATTGACAAACGAATGTTTATACTTTCTATTTAGCGTTTATTAAACTAGATATACATTCGAGTCAAATATCATTTTGTTTTGATATTTAAATAGTGTCTATATTTTTAAATGTTTTGTAAATTATAGGTATTTAGAGGCTTATCCGTTAAGATAAAATGCAGCATCATTAAATAATGAAGTAGATTTAAATTACTACAATAATAATAGGTTAATAAAACATATTGGAATCTGTTTTAGTTATTAATTGGATTTGATTTTTATTAGATTACTAAGCAAGTAGTTAGCCTAATCATATATTATTGTCTAGGGCAATAGTAGACGGTTTCACTGCTCATTGCAGTTTATGTTGTAATTGTGATGGATTTGTTGATGTCTAGAACAGATAGTCTCATTATTCTTTCGTTTCACATATAGCTTAAACAAATTAGATTTTAAGAGAGATTATTTGTGTTTTGTGATGGTTTATTACATAATGGCGACCCGATTGAGTTAGACTAGATTAAGTTAAATTAGATTTTAGATTTTTCATCTGATCAGATTAATCATTCTACCCATCACCAGCATTCATCAAATTCCATCAGTTATATATATATATATATAAACACTTTTCAAATTCTTCTTTATAGAAACTTAAATTATCTGAAGAAAAATAAGAATCTTGCGGATCGCAATAAATATTTACACATATGCAAATATTATTGTCACCAACATAAATACTATTGTTCTACCAAACATGTCTTCATACCATTTAAAACTTTTATTCACAAGATGATAACAACTTACAGTATTTTGATCATTATCATCGCATTTATCTTGCAGTGATAAAATCCGAATGTCTTCAACCCTGTTTCATTAAGTCTAAACCTTTATTAGTAATTTATTTGAGTAAGCAAATTTTAAAAGAAAAAAAAAACACTATTAAAGTTTGAAATATAAATCAATCTTTTTTATTAATTATACTCTCAGTAATTTCAATATTAAACCACTAGACATCACAGGATCGCCATTTTTTATATTTACAGAAGCTGTTTACACTGAGGCAAAACTCTCCATACAGTAGCGCCAATCATATCCTAAGATCTAGGTGCGATGCTTTCAGATCCTAGGCTCCTCACTGATGAAAGCCACAAACTAGAAACTAGTCTGAGAATATTGGATGAGTATGCACTAGATAGGAATTTTATGTACAAATCTTCCTGCATTCATTGATTCCTCTGGTTTGACCTGAGTGGTGCTACTGTATGGAGACTTTTGCCTCTGGGTAATTTCAGTATTACATTCAATATGTATTAGTATAAAAACATTATCTGGCAAACAAATCTATCATTTATTTGGAATTTAAAGATACTCCTGGTTGTCAATCAGCATCAGGATTACAATGATGTTGGTTATAAAAGAAAGTCTACAAAAATATCAGAGATAACCACATAAATTTCTCACCTATAGAGATAGTTACTTACATCTGTATGATTAAGATATACACATAAGATGTATGGAATAAAAGGGATATATAAAATTAGCGACAGGGAGACAAATGTATAGTTTTATTTAATAAAAAATAGTATTTAAATTACTAAATTGGAAGTTATTAGCAGATTATAATTGTTTCAACATGTCTCTGGATTAACTTTTCAAATTTATAATAAAATAATTTATGGATTTTAAATGAATAGAGAAAGAAATCATAGATGCACATATATACATGAAGAAATCGATTTTGATTATTTTGGAACAGAGTTGTTAGCCGAGAGGTCAGCGCAGCTGCCATGCAAGCAAGCAGTCGGTGGCAGACGGTTGTTGCGGGTTCGCCTCCCAGCCGATGCTATGACATATGTAAAAATAATATTATACATTTTTACATGTACCTCAGGATATATAAGCATACAATTTGAGGGGTAAAAATATTTAAAGTTAATATTATTGTCTTAAAATGAAAAAAAATGTTTTTCATACAGTATCTAAATAAGGTCATATATAATATTTTTAAACCTATAATAAATTTCACATATAATCATATATTGACTAATTTTATTTGCTCATAAACCTTCAAGTTAATTTAGTATCTCAGAGCAGGCAAGCAAAGTTATATGCCTAAAAACATAGAAGACCTGTTGTTTTTTGCCATTTTTTTTGTCAAGCATTGGTGGTCGAGAGGTCAGCGACGGCTGCTTTGCAAGCGGTTGACCTGTGT
Source organism: Epiperipatus broadwayi (assembly GCA_028023455.1). Taxonomy (NCBI): domain Eukaryota; kingdom Metazoa; phylum Onychophora; class Udeonychophora; order Euonychophora; family Peripatidae; genus Epiperipatus; species Epiperipatus broadwayi. Next base: position 942,469 of record JAQFVV010012686.1, on the reverse strand, counting down.
TCCGCGGGTTCGCTTCTCGGCTGATACTATGACACATGAGAGAAAAAAACTTTTTTTAAAAAATAGTACTTTTCTGAATTTTTCCTCAAGCTATAATTAAAAATTTAAAACAAGTTTGACGTATATGTTTTCAATTCTATCATTCTTTAATTAAAAATCTTTGACACTTTAAAATTACTTTTGGCAGGATTTTGCATTTATCAAAATTGAGTTTTATCTTCAGAAGTTAGGTGAGTACATTTATATATCTCCATAAGAGTATTTAGTTTAAGTAATACTTTTCGCACAGCGCTACATTTATAATATCAATTTTTTTTGTGACTATGCGTGAGTATCTATACTTACGAGAATACCAACGTCTTGATTCTATAACTAATAATCAAAATATTTGTTTTTCTTCTTTTCTGTGTATAAGTATAGATACATATAGTCTTCATATTTAAATAATCAGTAATGAGGTCATAGCTTAGAATTTATTGATGTATATCAACTAATAATCAAAATATTTGTTTTTCTTCTTTTGTGTGTATAAGTATAGATACATATAGTCTTCATATTTAAATAATCAGTAATGAGGTCATAGCTTAGAATTTATTGATGTATATCAACTAATAATCAAAATATTTGTTTTTCTTCTTTTGTGTGTATAAGTATAGATGCATATAGTCTTCATATTTAAATAATCAGTAATGAGGTCATAGCTTAGAATTTATTGATGTATATCAAATATCAACAAGGTCAATCTGCAGAAAAATAACGCGCATTATAGACTGCTTTCAAAGCATACTGCATCTGACAAACTTTCAAGCGTTGGTGGCCGAGTGGTCAGCACAGCTATCTTACAAGCACTTGTCCCGGGTTTGCGGGTTCGCTTCCCGGCTGATGCTTTGACACATGAAAAAAAAAAGGGTTATCGAACTTTTATAGAACTGAAATTAACAATTCCCATTTGATACTGCGCTCAGCCCTTTTTTTTCTTCATTATGTAAGAAATGAATTCAAATGTACTTTTATTCATAAGAATAGTTCAATAAGCCAGATCGCAGGGGAAAAAAAGATTCGCTAAATAATTTAAATAAATAAAAAGTATTGAGAAATCAAAGAACTCAAATGTATATTTCTTACATTTATATAACAAAATAATAATCCTTATATTAAAGGGTTTTTTTTTTAAAAAATTCACAAATGTATTACAAAAGTTCGTGTTTGAGATATTAAAAACAATGGAAATTAACATTCATTTCATTATTATAAAAAATAAATCCTGACTTCATTAAAACAAATTATAAATTAATACACGTACACCTGCACATATATATATATAAGGGATTCGAACACAGACTTTCACGCAACCCTCAACTCTCCCATCTGATCACACTCATGTTGAAAAGATAATTAATCACCAATAAAGTATTTCTAAACCAGCACTCATCAGTTGGTCCAGATTAACATCTCCACACATATATACAATCAGTGCTCAGCTTTATATTAAGATAGCCAATCTTCATACTGTAATGGGCATTATATTTTTTTTCTGTTAAATAAAGTAAATAAATTAAATGCACGCGCGCGCACACACATATATATATATATGTTGTACCAGTATAAAATGAATATAGTTTTATTTACCATTAATCTCTGCGAATTTAACCTAGCCAACAAAATTTATACTAATACAAACTAATATATATATATATTAAAATTCAATCACCTTGAACAGAGATAGGCAATCTTTTAGCAGTATCGTGCTGAACCTATGTTACAATGTTATTCCGGTGCCGAAATGATTTTATTATATATAGTATTATATAGGGGATTTGAAATCAGACTTTCACACGACCCTCAACCACCCATGCTTGATCACATACATGTCGAAAATATAAATAATCACCAATATGCGTTTTTCGTGCTAAACCAGCACTCATCAGTTGGCCCAGAATATCATCTCAAGTATATCAGCGGTATGAGATAGCATGGATGGTGGAAGGTCGTTTGAAAGACTGAGTTCAAACCCCTATATATAACATATATAAGTGCAGGTATGAAAAAGCCTGTACTGTAGAAAAATTCATATATATAATACCAAAATTGATCCGATTATAATGTTCTTCAAAATTATATATTATATACTTCTGTAGCTCATTATAACCAGATTTTATACTATTGGTCATTATGTTTTAAAATATATAAAATCATGTGAGTAATGTATGTTTTGTTAAATTATATTACATTCGAAAAACATTCTTAAAAATTTTTTTGTTGCTTAAAAAAATCTGCATTGTTTACAAAATTGTCGATTAAGGTATAGTGATTCAGAATAAGCAATTCCTTGGTTTAAGTTAGAAAGCTGATTAATGAACACTTAACAAAATAAAACAGGTATTTTTATAACAAAGGAATTCATTTTTGTGATATAGAAAATCAACTCGAAACTGGATGTTTTCCATGTATTCTTTTTTCGTTAAACTATGAACATTTAGCATTTTTCTCTATGAGAAAATTGTTTTAATTACACAATTGACATTTAAAAGTAAAAAAAAAAACTTATTTTGAGATTCGAACGATACTATTAAGTCTCATGTATTTGCTGATTTCGTTCACGCATTAATCCGACTATCACTAACTACAAACTTTGTTTTTCAAGGAAAACGCCAAAAGTTAAAATATATTATTATATAATTAGAATAGAAGTGTTTCAAATGAATTAATCGATATAATGTCCTATCTGAATAATAAATTTACTCTAAACACGCAGTTGGCAGTTACAAATTGTATCAATGGTCAATTGTCAGTGAAAAAAAAAATAAACATGAGAAATTAATCCTCCCTGGGGTAAAATATTTTCATCCCACTTAACCCTTATCTTTATTGAAAATAGCAAAGATTGAATATATGATTAAATTAAACTCACTCATGATTTTCATTTACACTGAGCCACATATGCAAAATGTAGATGTTGCAAATGCGTGCACTTATAATTTCTTACTTCAATTCAATTAGAGTGCAACTGATAATCGTTCTGCATACCTCACTTGACATGTGTGCCCTAGGTTGCCGATCCCTGGCTTAGAACAGTGATATTTTCTTCTAGTTTTATTATATAAATGCATCAACACAATTTTATTTCAAGTTGTTATAGACTTTTTAAAAGACTATGTCTTCCAAAGCTAACTTTTACTTTTTCTAGACCTCCATTGCTAGGCTTCGAATTAATATTAAATTAATATATATATATCACTTTGAAATTGTTATTAATGAAGAAGCAAAAACAAGGGAGAGCATTAGATTTCATGGGCTTTTATATCATTTTTCCATGATGTCATAACTTTAAATACTGTTCCTAAAGATTCATTAGGTTTTATCATTTTATTTTCACATAGACAGATTGATTTTGATAAAGAGTTTCCTTAAATAACCTGCATTTCAGAACAAAAATATAAACTTTTAAACAAACAATTTTAAAAACACACAAAAATAATACTATAAATTTACAATTCTAAAACCATTAAAACTTGAACAAAATAAATATTTCTTGCATATATTTATTTAATATAAAATATTATACCTTTTAATTAACTATTGAAAATGATTATGTCAAATAATAATAATACTTTTAAATACATATAATCAAAAATTGTTAACTGCATTAACAAAAACACAAACAAAGCATAACTGCACCCACACAAGGTGCCCTCACAAAACAATAATTTACCTGTTATTCATTTACATTAAACTCTGTTCATATATTAATGAAATACTCTGAAAAACTTGAGTTGAGTCAAGCCACTATGAAAACGTTTAACCAAATATATACTAACTTAACTTTTATCCAGAATCATAATGCAAAATTAGTTAACTAACTATGGGAGCAAGGTGAATGTATAGTTTATATTATATGCATATTATTGTAGCTAAAAATGTAAATAACAAATGTCAGATGCTTTATTTTTTTGTGTCAGACTGACAAAACGCTCTCAATTGAATTTCTGTCTCTTGCAATAATCCACACCTCCTTGAATTTTTTCTTATGATCGTCCCTCTCTATACAGATGATCTTAATGTTAGAAGGTGAAAACATGTATTCTGTGGCAAACTTGTAATCCAAAAAATAGATTTATGTTGCAGAGCAGTATACTACAAGAAGTCTCAAGCTAATAGATCTACAAGAGTCTCCCACCCCTTCTATCTTTATCAAAAGGCAAAAACAAGACTGGCAACATAAATCAATTTACCTGGATAATGAACTTGCTACAGTTACACTGTTTTCCCTTCTAACATTAAGACTATCTGCATAGAGAGAGACGATTGTAAGAGAAAGTTTTAAGGAGGCATGAGTTATTACAAGAGACCAAGAGGAAGCGTCTTGCATCCCTTTGTCAAAAAAGTGGAACATCCGGCATTTATAATTAGCATTTCTAGCCGCAATAATTTACATTTTTTATAAATTATATATTCGTCTTGCTCCTGGCATAGTTAGTTAATTAATTTTACAGTATGAATCTGGTGAGAATTTGTAGAAAGTTAACTCAGTACTATTAAGTTAGAATATATCTATATGGTTATAGCTTTTCATAGTGGCTTGACTCAGCTTAAGTTTTTCAGAGTAGTTATTCATTTATGCTTATATGATGATTATTAGCTGCAATAAAATAAAATGTGAATAAAATATTAAGAAGTGAATATATTGACACGCATTTTAAAATCTGTCCAATGTTTTTAAATAATAATATATCAACTCTACTGCATCACATGATCTAATATATTATTTGTTTAAAAAAATCACGATTATTGCATTTCTCAATAACCCTAAATCATTAATATAGATCGTTTAAAAACAACCAACAACAGATAAATTAATATATATTTATTATTATTCGAAGTTTGTATTTATTTCAAAGCAATATGCTTAATTATATCATTGAATATTTGTAAATACAGTAACTAAATAATTAAAATTTTTATCCACTTAAGAGCACTTTAGATTATCCAAGTAATCTTTGTCAACTAAAACATTAAAAGGCTAACCTTCCCACGATTCCGTGATCGTAACGTTTGCTGCTTGCCTGTTAATTAAGTCATGTTTATATTTGTACATTAGCATAGCTTCTTTATTTTTCTTTTATTGTTATTTTTTTCAATTTGCAATATTTTTACATTATTAAAATTGAAGTCAAAATCATAAATACATGATTTATTATGGTCATAAAAAACAGATGCTGAAATATTATTATCTACTATAAAATTTTGTTTCGATTTCTGAACCCATTTCAATAATAGCAAGTGCTCTTTAGTTCTTTTTTTTCAATGTACATCTAGATTCACCTATATACCCACTGCTACACCTACATATCCATTTATAAATGACACAATTTTTATTTATAAATGAGGTTTTATCTTTGGAGTTATTTATTAATTTGTTTAATGTAGGAGGTGTGTAAAATGCAATATCGTATATACCTTTATAAATTTTCCTTATAAAATTTACTTGAACATTTGAAATATATGGTATTAATATCCATATTTTTTATTAGCAGGAGAATCAATATTATTATTAAAATTTTTCTTATATTTTGTATTAAAATCTCTAATAACATTATATATATATATATGATTATAACTAATAAAATTGGTAACATTTTAAAGAATAATAATATTCACACAGTATACACTACTTATAAAAAATTAGTAAAATATTTCCACTTCCTAAAGATAAAATTTCTTTGGAGTGTCATGGTGTATATGAAATTCCATGTAGGGTCTGTTCACATACATATATTGGACAGACTAATCATAGAATAAATATTAGAAAAGAAGAATACATTTTGACATGTCAGAGAAAAATCCAATTCATCAGCTATTTATTCTCATATAAAATTAACTAATTATGATATCAACTTTGATAAAACAAATATTCTAGCAAAAATTGAATAATAGGACCAAAAATTGCTAAGAGAAGCTATAGAGATTTTTAAAAGACCCAAGAGCATAAATGATAATTGCGAATTAAAGAAGATTAACAACATTTGGAAGAAGCTATTGGAAGACAAAATAAATTTTAAAACTTCTCAACTAATAGAATTTAAGTATGAGGAGAAACAAAAAGATAAAAACGATTTTAAATCTCACACGCATTCCTATGATTTGATAAAAAGAAAAAGCTTTGGGGAAGGTACTTGTTTTTGTACCGAAACGTCAGCTATTTAGCTGTTTTACCACACGGAATATCCCGAAAATAATAATATGAAATCATATACATAACCATTAGAAACCAGTCAACACTTAGACAATCCCAATATAGATAACAATCAAGAATTTCAAACTGTTGTAAAGGCAACTTCGTTTTAGCAATAGAGGTGGAATCCCACCTCCATTAATGGTTTCATATATTCATAAAGACACTAAAGATTGCAAATTGACCACAGAAATTGAAATTATTGATTGGAAGAAGTTTAAATAAATTTCCTTAAATAGGTAGATATAACCTGTTCTGATTACAGACTAATAAATAATCAATTATAACATTACATATTGCAATTTTAATTTTCAAATTGCACCCAAAGTATTACTTAAATAATAAGTAAAATAATACTCAAGGCATTGTTGTAGATTATGTATATATATATATATATATATATATACATGTATATATATATATATATATATATATACACTGTATATGCTTATGGATGTGTTACTTGAAAGAAGTGAATGAAGTGAGTGTTTCAAATGCATGAAGTATGAGAATGATGGTCTGGGTATCAGGGCTGATGGATTGTTGTGATATGATTGAGCAAATGTAAAACTTGCATTGTTTACATATATATATATATACAATGTTGTAATATATATATATATATAAATTCGTAGATAAATATCATGAATCCCATTTATTATGTGATAATATTTAGTATTTCATCATGCCTTAGCCAGAATGTATCATTTCTTGAAGAATGCCCAGGAATTACTCACATTGTAGAATGTACTTGTGAAAATTTGTTGACACAATGTGTAAATATTCATTTTATGTCCGATATTCAACAATATTTTTCTCGTCCTTACAAAGTTAAATTTTTATACATTGGAAGCAGTCGTTTGACCTATCTTCCAAAACGAGCATTTGGTCCAATTAATGTTACTCAAATTGGTTTTTATTTGACTAAGCTCAGATTTATTGATGAAGATGCTTTTGTAGACGTTGGTCCTTATTTAGAGTTGCTTAGTATTACTAGAAGCTCACTGTCGACAATACCATATCAAGCATTTCGTCATCTCTCGCTTTTGGGATACTTACATTTGTATGATAATTCTATTACACACATTCCTCGTTATGCGTTTAGAGATTTAATTCAATTAAAGCATATAAGTATGTATAATAATGTCATTGCCACTGCTGATCCAGAAGCACTAACTGAATTGTACAATAATTCATTATTTTACTTTTTGGATATACATGGTAAGTGATTACTAATATTTTTATATCTTTTCTTTATAGTATGATAAGCGCAATTACACTCTCACGCATGCACACAATTCCTAAACCAAACATATTTTCTACATGAGCTTCCTTTCATAGATAGTTATCATATTACAACTCTTCACATTTAAATTTAAAACACATTGTTTTTACTTATCTTCTGAATGACATGTTAGTGTTCTCCAATTCGTCATGGATTTTTTTTATTTGCACTGTTTTAGTATTTCTAACCCAGGTCACCAATATCTGTATCAAACAACATAGACAGTTTCACTCGTGATTATACAATTTTGACATATCTTAAATTTTTTTTTTTACAAAAAAAGTCCCAAAAAAATTTAATTGAATTCATAATAACATTTTAGAAAAATAATATATATATATATAAACTTATGCAAAAGATTATGTATTCATATTAAATATATAAACAACAAATATATAAATGTATATGTATTATGTTTTGTTGCAATGTTATAACCATATTAAACAAAATAATTGAATGTTCATTAAATTATGAAGATCGGCTATCTTAATATACGCTGAGCATTTATTGTATATATGTGTGGAGATGATAATCTGGACCAACTGATGAGTACTTGTTTAGCACGAAATACTTGTATTGCTGATTTTTATCTTTTCAACATGTGTATGTTCAAGTGTGTCAGCAGTATGAGATAACGTGGATAGTTGAGGGAGGGTTGTGTGAAATTCTGAGTTCAAACTTCCTATATGTTACATATTGGAGTGCAAATGTAAAAAAGCATGTACCACAGAAAAAATGCATATATTAACCAGATAAGTAATTCAAGATTGTAATAGTGCCTATAATCATATTTATACCATGAGGATGTGAAGTTTTAAGTTTATAAATAAAAACACTTCCTATTTTTTCTCTCTTGTGAACAAAAAAATATTCTGCAATATAATCCCATTTTAAATCCTCAATTGAATTATCTGGTAAATTTAAGTGTTTAGAACATGGTTTCTCTTCCAATTTATTGTTAAATGTCAAATTTATGGTTATATATATATATATGATGGAGCTTTACCAATAGCTCCTAACAAGCTTGTTTACATAAATGCAGAGAGAGAGATAGAATTCAATATCTCTTTCTAGTCTTCCAACTTTTCACTGACATGAGCCAACTAGCTCAAAACCATGGTCTGGAAGTGGGAGACAATGAAAGAGATATTGAATTTTATCTCTCTCGGTGTTTATATAAACAAGCTTGTTAGGAGCTATTCATAAAGCTTCATCTAGTGATCATAAAATGCAAGCTAACAGCAAGTTATGAAATTTATAACTTGTTTTGTTTATCATATATATATATATGTTGAACCACTGCTATTATTGTATATAATACAAACTACAATGGAAAATTATTGGTAAAATTAAGCTAAGAAACCAAATATAATTTTATTGTTTAACAAGTATTTCTTAATTAAATATTATTCTTTCATAATCATAGATACAATGTCATATTTTAAAAAATATATTTGCTTTCTTAAATTTATTTGTATTTTATCCTTTGTTAGATTGTAAATACAATATATATATATATATATATTGAAACAGATATACTGTTCCACATATATATTCAAAAGATCCCCCCCCCCCATTTAAAAAGACTAGCATGATTTGTCATTAAAAAAGAAAAGAAAATACTTAATAATGGTTAAGGAAAAAAAAATTTTAATAAACAAAGGATTCATGAAAATTGACAGCAATGAAAAAGGAAATATAATTTGGTCAAATTGTTGTCTAAGACAACAAATACGTTTAAATCTGCAATTAAAAAAAAGTACAAATCTTTATTAAGATTCATCAGTCTAAGAAAGAAAATCATTATTTTCTATAATTGAGAAAAAAAATAAAAATAAATAAATCATTATTGATTTTATAGTTTTAAATTACGATATAAATAAAAGCTGGCATTTATTAAAAATATTACATTTTTAAATTTTGGAATGATGTCATATAAAGTATGATAATCACTTGAGGCAGTCTTATTAAATTGGAAAACATGGCTTATCCTTATGATTTCTTATCTGTCCCATGAAAAGTAGAGTGTCCAATCCTTAAGAAGAAAAAAGCACTCGGGCTTAAATGAGAGCTGTATAATGAATCAGATACAGTGGGAAATGTTGCTTAATCAATCCAGGGAGGAGAATATAAATAGTTGAGTTGGAAGTTCAGGGCAGTTTTTTTCAAAGAGTTTTATAAAGAGATTTCTAAAGTAGATTTTTGAAAAGGAGACTTTGAAAAGATTTTGAAAAAGATTTTAAAAAGTAAGAAAAGTGAAGAGTTAATAGATTAAAATTTTCATCTAAGTGTTGCTTGACTATTTAATCGACAGCTGATCTTAAGGAACCTTGGAATATAATATTTATAGCCACTGTTAATAATGGAAATGGAAAATTTTATTAAGGATATCATAACAATGGAAGGCTAATTCGTGACAACTTCTTCTCTTCATCCAAAAGCCATGGTTTCCCAAGATTTGCCTGGGTGATCATCATGAAAGGGAATAATGCCATTCAGCTTAAATAAAACAACCCCTTTTTGATGGAACAGACTAGATATAAAAAAATAAAGGTAACAATTTTATAAAAAAATGTAATATTTATATGTGTTTATAAAAGACAAACAAAACGTCTTTCTTCTTAAAGAAAAAAAATTATGAATAAAAATAGCTACATAAAACTACGTTTTATTAACAATAAATTGTAAATGCTAGATATCTTAAATGTCAATAATCAAAAGGTATTTTATTCAATACTTATACATGTTTATAAAAATAAAAAACAAAACAAACATCTTTCTTAAAATGAATTATGTGAAAATATGTTTTATTAATGATAAATTATAAATAATAAAAAATATCTATAATCAAAAGGCATTTTTAATGAGGCAAATCATAAATGATTAACTTCTTATATGCAGAAGCATCTAGATTTAAAAAAAAAAAACTAAAAATGAATACTTATAACGATTTATATTACTGATATACAAATAAGTATACCTAGAAGAGTCAGAAATACTGAGCTATTACATATAACTCTAACTGGCTAATAAATAAATGCAACTGCTGATCAATTTATAGGTAGAAATATACATCTGTGGCAGACCAAATAACAATATTTATGCTATATATTAGAATAACTAAATAAAAATTACAAATGCTTACATGCATCTCGATGGTATATAAATAAAATAATGAAACTTATGCATATAAATGCACATTTATACTTGACTGGATTATGAATAGTCCACAAACCCAGAATTGTTTACATTACCTGATTTGATAAATTAAAAAAATAATGAAATACTATATGGATTATAAATGCTTACCTGCATATTGATTTTATGTGAAGAAAATAATGAAACTTATGCATATAAATGCACATTGACACTTGACTGGATTATGAATAGTCCACAAACCCAGAATTGTTTACATTACCTGATTTGATAAATTAAAAAAAATAATGAAGTACTATATGGATTACAAATGCTTACCTGAATATTGATTTTATGTGAAGAAAATAATGAAACTTATGCATATAAATGCACATTTACTCTTTGAATTCTTTACCCAAGATAAATCAAAATGAGCCTTCATTTGAAATGAAGGATGAACTTTATTAGAATGACTTGTAAATGAACTATTGATCAATAAACTGCTTCTAACCTTTTCATAAATGAACTGAAAATGAGTCATCACATGGATATTAAAGAACTATTGAAAGAAGGACTTTATTATACAACAAATTACATTCTTTAAGTGCTATTATTGGAAGTATACCAAAGAAACACAATGGACCATAAATGAAATATTTGTTTGAATTAAGTGGAACTCTGAATTAAATGCTATCAGTTGTCTTCATTATTATCTCTGTTGTCTTAATATATCACACTCCTCTCTGTGGATTAACTAAATGATTAAAGATGTAAACTGTTAAAGAACTATTGAAAGAAGGACTTTATTATACTCTCAACAAATTACATTCTTTAAGTCATATAAAATGTTATTGGAAGTAGGCCAAAGGGATACAAGGGACTGTCAATGAAATACTTTGTTTGATGGACATTTATTTAAACCTGTTATTAAATAAAATTATTGTTACTTAAAATTAATTTTAGTTATCCAGTTGTTCAATTCTATTTTTTTTGTTATTGCATCACTCATCATTCATTGCACTTGTTCATGAGAATCTCATGCCTCCTGAGCTACGTCTGGCATAACTAGACCTAGGTAAGTCAGGTTGTAGTGAGATGGAACTCTAGTGGTGCCGTTTGGAAAACCAAACACAGAAATGTCTAGATGCTTCCAGTCTCTATGGTGCTACATCCTCTGATGAGCAGGAAATATTGTTGTAAGGGGGGATACCATCTGCATTGGGGAATGCCAATTGATAGTTCCTTCCTGCAACATGCTCATCAGGAAATTGTTACAACCAAGGTAATAAAGGTGTTGTATGGCAGTTCAGTTACAATATATATATATATATCAATATTTTTTAAGAGATATTAGTGATAATATATGTTATATTTTTATAAAAAATTATAGTTAGGTATTAATAGAAAATAATCAATGAAAATTGATAGTGTAAATGATTTTTGCATTCCACAGAGGTACATCTTCTAATTCTGGCCCCTGGGTCTTATATAAAGACTAAAATACTACAGTAAATATACATATATTTTAAGAAACTAGCTCATAACTTATTCTTATTTCTGTAACAAACTCATCCACTAATCTCGAATTTTATAAATTAATTACTTTTAACAGATGTTATTGTTCCAATATTTTATAATGTGGAAATATCTGGTATATTTTCATATTAGAAAAATCACAAGCAAGTGTTAATAGATAATAATAAAAATAATAAACTGTAAAAGCGTTTGACTTTCTAAATGCAATGCCTGGGTCTTATATGTAGACTAAAGATCTACTGTAAATCTGTATGTTAAGGAAACAAAGATTATAACTTTTCCTACTTTTCTTACTTTTATAGTAGACTCTTCCACCAATGTGTGGATTATTATGAATTAATAATTTATAAATATCTGTGCTTAAGTACTATCCTAAAGAAAGCTATTAATAAATGCATATTTTCTGAAGCTGAACATTTTTGAGGGCCATATTTGATGACATGTGTCCCCCTTAAAAGTCCTAAACGTAAGTAAATTCACATTAGTTAACAGCTTTTCTTAGGACAGCACTTAGGCACAGATATTTATAAATTACAGCAGTATAAGATAAGTTTGTTGGTATTTAAATTAATAATTTTTAACATATTGTTATTGTTGAAATATTTTCTTTTTTCAAATTACATTTATGCACATATCTTTTTGTTGTTAGAAATGATTATTTATGAGCTTTAATATATTTTTCTAAATAAATAACTTCATAAAAAATATTTGAATCTAAATAAAGTAAGTACATTTTCAAATCATTCTTTCAAGAAGCAAATAATTATTAATTAAAATAAATAGAAATATGATTTTTTCTGTTAATTGTATTAAATTATATTAATTGTATTATTTGTCATCAAGCTTTGTTAGCTGAGAGGTCAGCACAGCTATCTTGCAAGCACACATTTGGTTGCAGATGGTTGTTGCGGGTTCACATCCTGGCCGGTACTATGAAATATGGAATATATATATATATTAATTGTAATTAATTAATTACATGTTGGTTCATCAAAGGCTAAGTACTATTTTTAATATGTACTGTCTGTTCTGTTTTTCACTTTTTCTTCTCTTTGTCACAAAGTAATTTAAAGCATGACAATCCATGAGCATTTTATATCATCAGTTATCTCATTACACTAACTGTTATAATGGGTCTATGTGTCCATGCAATATTTTCATTTTTTGCCTTTACTTACATTTTATTGCAATCTTTCAATGCAATTTTATTTTCCTTTATTTAATGCTCAAGCCCTCAAGCATGAAAAAAACAACATGAACAGGTATTTAAAGCTCATACTTTATAATTGTATACAATTGAGCTAATGAATCAGTTTGAAACTTGTTTTCAGTGTGTCAGGAATTTCAGATGACAAAGATTGTATGTTTAGACAGTTCTAATTAGAAATCTCCCTACATATCATGAATGTTTATTAAAAACTTTAGTCTAATATAATCTGTGTCACAATGTCTCTTTATGGTTGTCATGCCTGATGGATTAATCCTCTCATCTGTAAAAATAATGAGAATATTACTAATAATATCAGTAGTAGTAGAAAGGAAGGTACAAAGGTAGTACTAAAAATGAGCCCTATAACTCAATTTCTACTCTAAATGTAGATACATGGAATGTGCAAACATTTTTTTGATATAAATGGTTTGACTAGAATAAAGGATTGAACTATTGGCTAAGGGGCTGTCAAGATTTAAGATACATATAGTAGCACTTATAGAAATGTATCTCTCGGTCTAAACAGATGAATGTCTATACAATTTTATTTGGAAAGATCTTAACTGAGTGAACATAGAGTACATGGTGCTAGTTGGAATCCACATACATCAATAAAAAGCTAAAAGGATTAACCTTGAGATTAGTTTATTAATTACTATACCCCAAGGGTAGATTCAGAAAATTGAAAGAAGTGAAAGATTTTATTTCATGTTGAATAACAATTACAGAAATTCCATTCAAAGATTTCTTTCTTGTCAAGCGTTGGTGGTCGAGAGGTCAGCACAGCTACCTTACAAGCAGTTGTCCTGGGTTAGCAGGTTCGCTTTCTGGCCGATGCTATGACACATGAAAAAAAAGGGATCAGTTTTTCTTCTTGAAGATTTTAAAAAACATGATATTACAGATGTCGGAAATAATGGTGTTAAAATGTTGTAAAATCAAATGGTTTGTTATTATAAAATTTAACCACACAATACATGGTTGACTATCACAAATACATTTTATTTAGATAAAAAGAAACGGTTGTAAAGGGTCATACATCCATTATCCTCAAAAATAATATTTAATATATTCCCATTAAAATTAGGAGTCAGAATACACGAGGGATGCAATATGTCAAGGCTTAAAATTACAGTTTGTTGGAGATATAATTGATAAGTCCGCTCCAAGAGTAAAATAATAGTTGCATTAAAATAGATATTAGTCCATTCGTATACAGAAAAAAAATGGTATGCGACCATTAGAATCTTCTATAAGGTAGTAAATTTCAACAATTATTAAACGCTAAAATAGCTTATGTGGAGCTTCAGGACTATCATAATACTGAAGCTTAAAATTCTCTTAAGAAGTCTGTAATGAATAAAAAAAATGCTGTTCTTGACTATACGGAAAGAAAAATTATGATTTTCTGAATGTTTGTGATGATGTTGTTTTAGTTGTATTTATATGTTGGACTATTTCCATCATCTAATATCAGTATTGAATGTCTTTCGAAAAAATCAATTTTATTTAAATATTCCAAATACATTCAACAGTTAGTAATAGCACATCAAAAAGTATATGCACAATATTTTGAGGGGTATTATTCTCAAAAAGTATGTGCACAATATTTTGAGGGGTATTATTATAACTCCCCTTCTCTTCGGGTATTGCTGGGGTGACCAGTGACAGCACTAGCACGGGAATGGAACTTATATCCTTAGATTCTTGAGTTTTAACGTTAAGCTCCAACAAACTCAGCCATCCTGCCAAATTCAATACTCAAGAGTCTCAGGGTCCAAGTTCAATTCCCATGCTAATACTGGTACTGGTCAGCCTAGAAGTACCTGAAGAAGAGGTGAGAATAATACCCCTTGAAACGTTTTGCATATCGTAACGTGTTTGATGTGCTGTTACTAACAGTTAAACGTATTTGGAATATTTTTAAAAAAAAAATTTCCTAAAGACATTCAATACTCATATTAAATGGTGGAAATAATCCAATATATAAATACTAAAGTCATGATTGTTTATAATAATCTTCTGTTAAGGATTTAATAAGAACAAAATGGGGTACATTCGGCTTTGCGCTATAATAGATTAAATGATGTAAAATATCATTGCAAATATAAACATCTGGAGATAAAAGTTCAATGACTGACCATATACACCTTCTTAATTTGGTGATTATAGGTCATTTTTGATGCATTGAAAGCAGCACATAAAAACAACAAAAATGTATCATAGTCTTATTAAATCCTGCAATGACTCTCTTATATGATTTCAATGATGTTTCAAACAGGTTTAAGCTGTATTTTTATCATCTTCCAAATAATGATGCAAGAATCGGAGAGGATAACTTTTAATGAAAATGACCATTGTGTCTAATTTATATTTAGACAAGGGTAACCAGATAAGTAAAGTCAAAACACTTTTTAGTAGTCTTAAAAATAGAAAGAGCCAGTGTTGATGAAATAATAGGGGAAAGATTTTCAATATGTTGGCGATGTATTAGTTTCAAAAATATTGGACTTTTATTAGAGTATAATAACCTATGAAGTTGTGCCTTTTGATTTTACGCGTATATGTTCCAGTTTTTAAAACGAAAGGAAATAGATAAGTGTGATGTATTTATCATGGAATATTATTAAGCAAAGCAGCAAAAATAATTTGAAAACTTTGTTAAATAGTTTATTCTAGTAGATTAATTTTTAAGACAGAAGCAGTGTAGTTTTACTGAAACAAAAAGTTCTATAGGCATGATTTTTGTTTCAAGAAATATTTAAAAAATGTGTCAGCAACAACGAAGCAATTTATACATCGCTTTTATTGATTTAGTCAAAGACAATTAATTCAGTTAATAGAACAAGTATTTGACATTATTTGAAATGAGTGAGTGATCCAATTTATTAACACATATTATACAGCTTCTACACGATAGAATGGGAGAAAGTGTCATTATTATAGGTGGAAAATCTGAACCAATTGAAATAAAAATGGGTAGTTGCTCCAGCACTTTTCAATTTTTTGTTAATGGTTTTTGAAATTGTGTATCAATAACTTAAATAATTAAGGATTAAGATAAAATAAAGATTTTATAGTGGGAATCTTTAATTTGAATCAGTTAAAAGTGAAAACAAAAACTATTTATTTTTGGATTCTGGATTTATAGTATACCGATGTTTGTGTTATTTTTTCAAGTTCAAATGGCTATTTATAGATTATTCTTAATGTGCAATGTGGAAAGACTGTTTTTTTAAAAAATAATGTAAAAAAATTTGAGTTCTGTCAAGCGTTGTTAGCCGAGAGATCAGCGCAGAGGCCTTGCAAGCAAGCAGCTGGTTGCAGACGGTTGTTGCAGGTTCGCCTCCGGACCGTTGCTATGACATATGAAAAAAACTTGAGTTCTTTAATAATCAATGAGTGGAAAAAATACTCAGCAAATTTTAGCTTAGATAATTGCTAAATTGAGAATGTTAATCAGTTTAAATGTGTTGGTAGTTTTATAGGAAGAAAAGTGGGCTTAGATGATGAACAAAACATATTCCAATGTGCCACTACTGATTTTAAGAAGTCAAGAAATATAGTATTTCATTACAAGGAACTAAGAAATATAAATAAGTTACACAAAGAACTAAATTACATATCACACAATATAAAGAAAATAAAAAAGTTTGATTTTATGTTGCTCTGTAAAAATTTTAAAATTCCAATGCCAAGATTACAATCAGTATATTATCCAGCTTTCTGCATGTCATACTAGATACTATCAAGTCTATAGTTGAATTGTATAAGTAAAATAAACAATGACAATGGAAATCTGCCTTAAAGGGTGTATTATGATGAATTTGGTGTTGGCTTTCATGGATGAAGTAGACCCCATCAACAATCTAAACAATATTTCATAACATTCCTAAGAATGGTGATAATATATTATTAGTTGTTTATTTTCAGAGGATATGGCAGAGATTAGATATATGAGGAGATTAGAATTAGACATGGCTGTAAAATATTTTAGAAAAATAACATTTCTACTGAAGAAATTAGAAAAACCCATCGTAAAATATCACACAAATAGAAAATTGGACTAGCAAATTCTTTATGTGGGTGTATCTATGGTTAACACAAGCGATTTTATAATTATCGCAAAACTCATTTTTGGAGTTGGATGGTCCTAATTATTTATAAAGTGACTGTTTGTTACTATTTTTATTAGGATTAGATTTATCCGATATGAAGTATTTTTTAACATATAAAAGACGATTAAAAAATAGAATTTATTCTCTTTATAATTTGGTTTTCTTTTTTACTTTAAATTGAAAAGAGAAAAAAGTATTATGTTTGTTTATTTGCTACAATTATTATCTCTAGATCAGTTATGAAATATATATTTTGTTGCGCTATGAATAAATTGGAGTTAAAAATTTAAATATATATATATATACACACATATTATAATATTTTAATGTAAAAGCTTACTATTATTACTACTATTCCTACTCTACTACTATTATTAACAATAACAACAACAATAATAATAATAATAATAATAATGATGATGATGATGTTAATAATAATAATAATAATAATAATAATAATAATAATAATAATAATAATAATAATAATAATAATAATAATAATAATAATAATAATAATAATAATAATAATAATAATAATAATAATAATAATAATAATAATAATAATAATAATAATAATAATAATAATAATAATAATAGCAGCCCCAAAAATTAATAAAAGTATCATCTTGTATTATTCAGAATAATAAACATACCTCTAGGTTAGAGCTCCAGTTATATTTAAAAAATAAATTTTAACTAAGAAAAAATCAATAATCGTATTTGTTAGTTCTTAATCCTGTTGAAGTTTTTCTTTGAAAATATAATATAATATCCCTTCTGTAAATAAATGCAAAACTCTCCATGCACTAGAGCCACCCTGTGCCAAACAGAGTAATCAATGGATGCCAGAAGGCTTGTGCATAAAATCCCTACCTAGTGCCTACTCATCCAATATCCCCAGACTAGTTTCTGGCTTGTGGCCATCATCAGTGAGGAGCCTTGGGTCTGAGAGCACTGCACCTAGATCTTAGGATCTAATGCAACCTTCCAGCAGCTACCTTACTGGTCTGGGGATATTGGATGAGTAGGCACTAGATAGGGATTTTATGCACAAGCCTTCTGGCATCCATTGATTACTCTGTTTGGCACAGGGTGGCACTACTGTATGGAGAGTTTTGCCTTTGTTTACAACAATTATGTGATAGTATAAAGATGGTGATCATGTGATGTTTAGTGGTTTACACCAAACCTTCGATAAATATTACTACTAATGCAAATCATAGACCAATCAATGTTTCACTTTCCAAATTATCATATCAGTTTTAAAAATTAACAATGCCATTTATCTCGTAACATAATTTATGTATCTACCAGTCAATCTATATATCCTTTTACACAAATCACTGGAATTTTATGCATATTAATGAACAAATTTACAAAGTTCTTATAATAAGCAATCATCAATTATTTTCAGTATCTCCCATAAAAGGACAAAATTGGAAGAGTGGCTCCTATTTAAATTATATTATTTATTCCCTTGTATTAATAAAATATGATGACCAAAGCTAAGACAAGTTTTAAAAAATCTATAGTAGTGTCTTCATTCTTCAAAAAAATATTTGTTAAGGAACGAATACGGAATGTGTGTGCAAAGAATTTTATTTTTTAAAAAAATTCACTTAAATCAGTGAATAAAAGTGTCTCAGAAATTGAATTTGATCTTAGGCTAAATTAATGACGTGTGTTGCATATTTAATGTAATGATTATATATCTAAAAATCAGTCATATGCAAATATTTCAAATATATTCAACTGTTAGTAATAGCACACCTATTAATATATGCACAACAGTTCTGGAGGAATTATTATCCTCTCCTTTTCAAGTGTTATTGGACAGACCAGTGATAGTGTTCGTATGGGAATCAAAGCTGAACCCTTAGATTCTTGAATATTTAATTTTAAATTAACGTTCTAACCAACTGAGCAATCCTGCCAAAGGCTCAGGTAGTTAGAGCGTTACTTTAAAATTCAATACTGAAAGATCTAAGGATCCAAGTTCGATACCCATCCTAGTTCCGTCACTGGTAAGACCAGCAACACCTGAAGGAGAGGGGAGAATAATTTCTTACGAAATGTTGTGCATATATTAACATGTGTGATATTACGAATAGTTGATTGTATTTGCAATATTTAAATAATGTTAAATTTTTCTAAAGATATTTAATGCTCATATTAAATTATGGAAATAGTCCAAAATATAAATACAACTAAAATCGATCATCAAAATCTTCAGGAAAACAATATATATAAAGAGCATGCTAATAGCTCTAAACAAGCTTATTTATTTTATATAGGTCATGTGACATATGACTGATTTTTACTTATATATATATATATAATGTTTGTTATTTTAAAATATAATTATTATATCTCGTAGTACAGGTAAAAATTGAATCAAATATACTTAATCAAAAAAATGTTATATAAAAGGAGCTACAGACAATATTGGATATATTAGACAATATTGGATGTATTCAAAAACGTTATGATGTAATAATACCATATACCATTTACCAAAATATTAGTAATATCCTATCAAAGCCTAAAGCTTCAGCCCTTGAATTTATTAAATTACTTGTGACATCTGCATAACCTTTTATATATGTATAAATAACCATTGCATCAGTGCCAGAAAAGATGAACATATTAAATGCAGATAATCAGACTCATCATCATCAACACTGAGTCCATGATATGCATATAAGTTATAGTGTTGATTTTTGTAACACTACAATTCTTCTCAGATATGAGCAACTCTGTCAATACAAGTTCAGATAAGCTATTGAGATCCTTAAAAACAGCTTTTATTAACATGACACATATAAAATACCTTCTATTTGGATATTTTTTGGAAACCATTAATATAAATAATTTCAGACTTTTTTATATTTCCACCTGTTTCTATTAGTACAACTTTCAATAATAATGTAAATCAATGTTTTAATGCATCTTTACCCATTTTTATAACATTCATTTCCCAGTTGATTGCTGGTGTGGCCCAGCTGAAATGGTGGTATATATGTATTTTATGTACAATAAATTATGCACTGATGAACTAGGATATATATAAATTATTATTTTTGTGAATAAACCGTGTATTATTTTGCATTACAATTCGATATTTACACGGACTAGCAACCGCCATTATCAAGGTTAACTTTTGAAAGAAAAATAGTTATATCTCAGACAATAACGTGACTCAGTGCGAGATGAAAAACGAGATTCAACTTGAAGTAGTTCATCTTGCACTGAGTCACATTATTGTTTGAAATCTAACGATTTTTCTTTCAAAAGTTAACCTTGATAATGGCAGTTGTTAGTCGATCGAAATATCGGATTGTAATGCAAAATAATACACAGTTTATTCCCAAAAATAATAATTTATCTACATCATACAACCGTGAAAACATATATATATATATGTGTGTGTTAGGTGCACGTATGTGTGTGCGTCTGTTATAAAAATGCATATATATATATTTGAAAGATTATAAATATTGCCTATTTTATTTTTATTTTATTTTATATTTCAAAGAGTATTATTAATCAATTATTCAATTTATATTTCAGATAATTCTTTTATATGTGATAAATATCTGATTCCTTTCATAACTACTTTGAAAACACTTTCAACCACCATTCACATAGACAACCTTAGCTTAACTACATGCAAGTATCCTGAAGAATTAGAAGGGTATGGCCTGACAGATTTTTCTGATCCTAATGTTCTTAATTCATGAGCATAATCAACATCTTAAATCTTCTATATCATTATAACCCATTACAAAATATTGTTAGTCTTTATTTACTAATGCAACAATGTAACAGGCACGTGATCAATTTGTGAAAATCATTAAATCAAAATATCTTCTATTAAATAATAAGAAATCATGTATTTTAAATGTCTGATTCTAATGTTAAAATAAATTATAATCAATATACCCTTACCAAATGTCCTACCACTAATATAATTTGATTACATTCTAACCAGTGTTTGACGTAAGTATTTTATCATCAAATATATGGGTAATATTGTATTAAGCTAATAAAAATAAAGATAAAAAAATAAAAAAAGTAATGTGTCATTAAAATCATTGTTAATTTTAAAATTCTATGTATTTCTTGACGCATTTTAATTTGAAACCCATTTAAAACATAAACGTGTGTAAAAATATGAAGGTTCATTTTACATTAGAATTTAATTCAACCTTTATAATAGGTGAGCAATTTATTTATCAACTGTCCTTACTAGTGCTATTATATTTGATTTACATTTGACATATTTGGCGTATATTATTTATTATTTGAAATGGACTGTTGTAAAGCTACTGCAAAGAATAGAAATTATTATACCTTCTAAAAATGAAATATAATTTATTTTGCTCATTTTCTGATTTCTATTCTAGCTTAAACTTATCCACACATTAGTCAAATATATTAAAAGTTTTATTGTACGATATATAATTCATCATAAACATATTTTATTTTGAAGTAGTTTTCATTAGTGGCTCGAAGATATAATCATTTATTCATATTTTCATTATTTCAAGATTTAATTATTAATTATTATTTCAAGATTTATCAAAATAAAATTATTACTCTTTCATTTACAAATGTCGGTAGTTTATTTCCACATAACAGTGACACCAACTAATTCAGATGAATATATAAATGGCTATTATCAATCATTTCTTAAACAAAAATGAATTACGTTTAATCTTTATGTAAAATTTAATTCCCAGTTAAATGTGAAGGTAATAAATTAATGTAAGTCTTTGTAGTCGTTCATAAACTTATTGAATATTCGACTTCACTTTTCTTTTTCCATATTTAATATCTTACTAATGCTGTACATCCTTAAAACTTTTACACCGCCATGTATTCTGAAAAAAAAAAAAAAAACTGGAAATGATGAAGACATGTAAAGAAAAATGTGGTCCAAATCAACTGATAGTGCTGATGTATGTAATGCATTTTAAAATTCCATTTAACTTTCTCAGGTGTGTATATATGGAAGATTGGAAATGTTAATTATATTTAAAAAATACGAATAGGAAAAAAAAAAATACGAAATTGAAGGATTCCTGAGGTTATAAATAATTAATGAAAACCAATTCATCAATCGTTAATATCTTTCATTTTTAAAATGGATATTGTAAATATGCGATTATTTGTAGAAAAAAAACCTATTTTTTATGATAATCAAGATTATTTTCGTCACTATATTAATGTTTTTATCGGTAATATATTTTTTCCATATCTCATAGCATCGGCCGGGAGGCGAACCCACAAACGTCTGCAACCAACTACTTGCTTGCAAGGCGGTTGCGATGACCTCTTGACTAATAATGCTTGACATCGGTAATATATTTTATTTCACATTTGAAATTACTAGAGTTAGGGTATTCCTTTGTAAAATATAAAGATATCAAGATTTGATAAATAAATGCTTAATTTTATTTGAGTGGTTATGTGTTGCTTTTTGTTATCTTCAATTAGAGAATGACGTCATGATTCTGTATATAAAAATAATTATGTAGACGATTTCCTGAATTCTGCATTTACATATGAGGATGTAATATTAGTTAAATATTATGTACATTTAGCAGAAAATGTAAACTTTTATATAACTTAAAGTTTAATTTTAATTTTATTCATTCTGAGCAAGCTTTCGATATAGATATGTCATATACATATTAAGCAAAGTTTATTTAATGTTCATGTCATTTATATTCCCTTAGTCATTACTTTAATATTTAAATATAGTCAGTTTATTCAAATTTATTTAAATGATCAATTTTTGTGAAAGTAATATACATGACACTTTGTTATTTATAGCATCATTATCTCCTACAATGATCACGCCTCTGCTTTTGCGCTTCCTGCCCTCTCTCTCCAAGAATACATTTTCAGCCATTGCTGAATCAATTTTATGGCTGATTTCTGCTCATGATCCATAAATATGGACATATATTCTATACTCCTTTGTTCCCTATTATATAGGCATCTATTCTGAGCTATTCTTGTTGATAAATTAGCCTGAAATTCTTCATAATATATAACATTGCACATGGGTTGGTTGCACTGAGTTTTTATAAACAATGCAGTGTGATGACTCTGGAGGTAATTTAGCTTTGAAAGTATTTAATAATTTGTTTAAAGATGGCGGAGTTTGGAAACTTACATTATATGTATCTTTAGAAATTCTCTTTAATTTCTGTAAGATCTTTGGAACATAATAATGGGTAATGCATTTTTATTCACTATTTGTTGAGGATATGTTTTTTTAATTCTATTATAAAATATCTAACCAGTTTTAATAATTTTATTGTGGTTATGTCTTAGATTTTTTAAACCTTTATATAAGCATCTATGAGAAAGTATATGAGGGACAAATGTGAAGAAGTTTATTGCTGGATTAAATTATTAAATATCACCAATTAAAGCTTCATTATTATACCCAAACATAAAATTGGGTGAGGATGGATTTCTTTAACAGCATTAATGAAATATCACTTGTTACATAACATATCCAAACATCACATTATAAGATACACAGGGCTTCATAAATATTATAGTATGGCTAGCCCAATGTAATACATATTTAAAACACTAAACACAAAATCTTAGCAAACGTTTTGCCATCTCATGTCAATAAAAAGGATTTCTGAGACTTAGAGATGGATTCTCAAAATTATAAAAACTTTGGGAAAACTGAAATGTTAATTCGTGCTCCTGTGAATGTGGATATAAAAGTGTGTAAATGAATTGGTGTAGTGACTGAGATAAAAGTACTTAATGGAGTTACATGACAACACTCCATCTTTATTTCAATGGCAGTATTCTCTATCTACCAATAGCCAAAAGCTTGAACTAGTCTCCAAAACTCTTGCCTCTTTCTTCATATATTGGAACTTATTACACACATGCCAACATCATTATTTTAAACAAGGCAAAACTCTCCATACAGTAGTGCCACCCTGTGCCAAAAACATTTGTTGTCAAATAGTCATATCATTACATAGGTATTTGCAATATTTTGCAATTATTATTACTTTTTATCTATTATAATTTGTATAATAATTTCAGACCTTGATACTCATGTGTAAATTTATATTTGATCTTCTAGTTGTTTGACCATATTGTAGAGAGGATTATGAGAATATTATCCCCTTTGGGCCCAAAGTCGAGTTGAATGGTACAGCATAAAGAGATAGTGAAATAAATTCCCAAACATCACATGATCATACATTGTTATGCTTAATCAAGTTGTTAAAGCAGTGCAATGCTCCCTATAGGGTAGTCCATCCAGCATAAGCCATAGTAATCATTGGATATTAGACAGTATAACACTACCTGGTGCTTGCCTAATTAATCAATATCCCCAGTTTTCAGCTTATGAACTATATCACTGGAAAGTCTTGAATTTAAGAACACTGCAAAGTAGAACATTGTATCTAATAAAATCCTCCAGCAGCCAACTTTTATTTTTAGTTAACTATAAATCTATGAATTCAAAATAAAAATTATGTTTTCATTCTAAGACATTCAGTTGTATATTCATATAAAGCTAAACAGAGTTCAGAATCTATACATTTTGGTGTCTTTATCTTTTAATAAACATAGTCACCATCATCCTATATCTATGATTGGTGTTTAGCAATTAAAACATCAAATGATTTATTATTTCCGATGCATACACAAGCTGTTAAAATAGTATCTCCAAACAGTAGTGTCACCCAGTGCAAGACACGATAATCAATGAACACTAGAAGGTTTGTGCATCAAAATCATCATCTTGTGCCTACTCAATCGATATTTACAGATTAATTTTTAGCTTGTGGACTTGATGAGTGAGATGGTTTGCATCTAAGAGCAGTGTACCAAGATATTTGGATTTAACGCAATCCTCCAAAATTGAATATTTCACTTTTTAGTTGCCTATAAAGTTATGTGCTGAAAATGAAAATGGTGAGAGTTGCTATTGGTTTAAGGAAAACACTAATAAGTACTTGATGATTTATTAAATAATGGAAAAGAATAAACAAATTATCATTAACAGATCAAATATAAATAACAATAAGTAATAAACATGGCAAATGATAAAGTTAATATCAACAACAATAATGTTTATTCAATATTTAACTCTTGCAATAGGATTTAAGTAGGCATATAATAAAAGTTTAGCCTAATTGTCATCAAACCAGTGCAAAGCATAGCTCACAATGTTATAAAACAGCAATTATCAAGCTTTCTTGCTGCATGTTTGAACACAATTGCTTATATATATATAAATTGAACCAACCCAATGAAATATCCCAACCCTGCTAATTTGCAAACAACCACCTTCGAACAACAACTAAATAAATAAACTACTAACTACTTCTTTTACTACCTAAAATTACAATTTTAAAATCTACCACTTACACTTATGGGAAATAACGAACACTAAGCATCGACAAATAAAATATTAACTAATATTTTATGATATTTTGTCCTCCTAAATTTCCCTTACAGAAATGGTTGGTTTTCAGGCAAAGTGTCAACTATTATCAATAGCGAACTATTAATAACATTCAACACTCGACTACCAAAATATATACCGATCAAATAAACACTTTATTATTAATTTTTAAAGAAGAAAGAAAATTCCTTAGGTGCCAGCTAATTACATTAGAATTAGCATGTCCATCTGATCAGCATAATTCGGTGCCTGAAACGTCCGCTAGCTCAATCGTTTCCAACCACCCACTAGTAAACAAACAAAAGGTATCTTAAATGCCTGCCTGTTTTAAACTGCTACTATTATTTATAAAACTAAAATAATTTTTCCCCCGAACCATTCAAAATAATACTTCGCTCCTTTAAACTAATAATGACAATATTATACTGAATGCTAAACATTTATAGATTTAACTTGGTGAATCGTTTTTAAAATACTATTATTAATGATTGGATTTTTTCTCTCCTATTCTTATTAAGAAAATAACTATTTATACTTACCCACACGTATCAGAAATAAACATAAATATTTTAAGAAAAATAATCTAAATGTTTTACTTTATTTTAAAATAAATGCATCATTTTATCTTATAATGAAACACACATACTCTTTTTTTTTAAAGATTAAAATAAGCATTTTAATATATTACTTAAGCAAATAAATTATACACGTTACATCATATTTTATTATTATTCTTTTTTAAGTTTAAACAAAAAAAAAATTCCATTTTAAACAACTTATTATTTTAAACAGCGTTTACAGTTTATTTTATTAAATACAAAATCCCCCTCCCCCCGTACTCTTTAGTTTTTACATTTCATTCTCTTAATTTTAAACTTTTATATTTTTAAACATGGAATTCATAATAAATTAATTACATATCAATGTACTTTGGTACAATACATTAAACATACTGAAATCTATATATCAATGTTGATTATCACTTATGCACAGGAAATAATGGTAACCTTTAAATCTCACTCACTTCATTTAATAGGTTTTGCTATAATAATCAATTTATTCATTCCATTATATTCCTTGCACAATATAGTCCAGTGTGAACAGCATTGGTGGTCAGTACTGATATAACGATAATACCCATTTTTGGTATGTTTATTATTGTAAACAGTTTAGCAATTTATGTTCACATATGCAGCAAAAATACTATTTCTCACTTAAAGATAGTTTCACAGGTTAATATCAAATAATTTTTATATCTACTGATATAATGTTTATGATTTGCTAAGTTTAGTACTTATTATTGGTCTTAATTTATCTGTTGATGAGTTTCTGTTTCTTTTCACTATTCACTAATTCATTGAAAACTTTGAATGTTTGATTGTTTATTAGTATTACATCTTGCTATACATGCCGTTCAATAGTCTTGTAATAAATATCTCAAATCTTTAATTTATTTTTAAAAATATCATAGTTGACTGACATATTATAAAACATATTCAGTTTTGTAAAGTTGAATAACTTTTTTATATAGGCATATATTACATATGAACACACATTGATATAAAGTCTGTGCTTAAAGTCATATTAAATGAATTTTACTTTATTTTTAAAAAAAAACAAATATATATTTTAACTAAATTTATTTCAAAGAAAAAAATATTTTAAAATTTATGTTATAGGAACACAGCTTAGTTAAATAGTAATCGACAAAACTTTTGCTTAATTATTTTCCATTCTTATGAATTCAGTGTTTAAACTTGTTCCAGATTTTAATAATGTCAATTAAATATTATAAAGGATTAAGATAGCTAAGAGTTATCTATAAACATGTCAGCTTTATAAACAAAAGTGATTGAAGCAATTACTGGCTTGATTAATAAAACCATTTTTTCTCATGTGTCATAGTATCAGCCGGGAAGCAAACCCGCTAACCCAGGACAACTGCTTGTAAAGCAGCTGTCGCTGACCTCTCGATCACCAATGTTGATAATTAAAGAAAATGTGTATTTTTCCAAGCTAGGAGATATAAAAAAATCAATTTCTAAAATATTTTTCTACTTCTGTTAGTCTTTTCTTTTTTCTGCTTAACATGATGTATATTGAATATCTATCAGAATCTGTATTAATAAATGCATTGCCGATGACCGCAAATGAACTTTATGTTTTCAGCATGTTGCCCATTCCTACTAGGATGTTTGTATCTGTTTTCTGAATTTTATCTGACACTACGACAACTATTTTCACATATGCAGTTAACCAGATTGTGTTTCTAAACCGTAAGAGTAAAAATCATAACAAACCTATATGTAAATATAACCCAAGTATGCTCAAGATTAATAACTTGTAAATAAAAGAATTCTCTAGTAAATCACTAAAGACCTCTATTTTAAAAAAAAAAATGTAAGTATATATAATTTGATTCTAAAAAAAACTAATAGTCAAGTGTTGGTGGCCTAGTGGTTAGCATAGCTGCCTTCCAAGCAGCTGGCCTGGGTTCGCTTACTGGTCAACGCATTTGACATATGAAAAAAAACTAATATTTTTTCTGCTATATTTTGGGACTAGAAAGTAACCTACTTATTTTATGAGCAATTATATAAAACTTATTAATTATATTACCAACAATCAATTTACATCTCATCTTTTCTTACATGATAGATTGATTTTTAAAAATTACGTGTAAAATAATGTAAAAGTATACTGCATATATGGAAAATTAGAAGATGGTTTTGGACCTAAGAAATCGATGAAAATAGTGAAATAAACTATATGATATATTTTGTCAGAATCTTATATCTTTTGGATACTATCAAATTGTATTCCATAAACCATTCACTCAAATATAATTACATTATAAAAACATTAGTTTCATTTGAAAAATAAACAAACCAAAAGAATTAATAAACATCAAATTGGGCAAAATATATAAGCTGAATTATACATAAGATTTAATTCACTAGTTCTTTTTTGCCAATACCACATATGATTGTGGATGGTTGAAATTCCACTAATATCACTGCAATGTATAACTTTGACAATATTAATAAATTAAATCATCAATTTTTATTGAATTTTTTAACACTACCACCAACAAGGTATATATATATTTAAAAATCTTACATCATAAACATCAATATACAAACAAAAAATCAACACCAACAAGATACTTTCTTTTTCAAAGCAAAACATCAAAAATGTTAAAATGCGATCAAGGAAAATTTTTCATTTGCAGAAATGTTATTGATAAAAGGAATTTTTTGAAAAATAGTGGGTAATAAAGATATCAAAACAGTTTTTATTAAGTGAGATCATAATAACACACAATGTTTTTCTTAATTATTGATTTGTCATGTTATTTTAATATCATTTTAAAAAAAAATGCAAATACAAATAGAAATGGGTGTATATTTATAATTTAATTGAGTTGGTTTTATGTATTTGTGTTTTTATTACCTAATTTAAAATATTTATATCTTATAGAATCAGATCTAACAGTGGATTTGCTATTAACTGAAAGGAGACCCTTTGATTCCTCTTGGAGGACTTAAAGGAACCGAGCAGGGCAAATTCCTAATGTCCACTCCATACGTTCTTGTCGTTGCAGCTGTTATTACTATGTGATTATTCATATAGTATACGAACATGGATGGGCTGCTCACCAACACGCATTAGCCAGTGTGGTGAGTTTATTGGCTTTTTACCTCTGAGTTTAAGATCAAGAAACACCATGGTCTTTCTTCTCAGTGCCTGATAAGGCAGAATGAATATTTGTGTAAATGATAAATATTTTTCCAATACATATATACAATTATGACAGACAAAAATAAAGCATGGCCCTTATTCCCAGGAGGCTGTAAAGTCACCAACCAAGGCAACGGTTGGTGGCCGAAGACGGAGGGTGCTAAAAATCCCCTGATTGCGGACCCAGGCTGTCATTTGATGACGACTTTTTATTTAGGTACTTACAACTGCAGATCACTTTCAAGTGAAGGAAGATTGCAAGAATTAGAAGAAGAACTGTCTTATATTAAATGGGACACTATTGGACTTTGTGAAGTTAGAAGAAAAGGTGAAGAAACAATTGATTTAAAAAGTGGACATATACTCTATTATAAAGGCACACATATTGGAAATACAAGTGGAGTAGGATTCATTATAAATAAAAAGTGGAAGAACAATATTGTGGAGATTGATGGTGTAACGGACAGAGTGACAAGATTAGTTATACAACTTAATAGCAGATACCAAATGCAGATAATTCAGGTTTATGCCCCAACAAGTTCTCATAGTGATGAAGTAGTAGAAGATTTTTATATGGATGTACAAAAGGCTTTTGATCAGAGTAAACAACATTTTAAAATTGTTATAGGAGACTTTAATGCTAGAATTGATAGACAAATGAAAGATGAAATTGCTGTAGGTAATTTTGGTTATGGTAATAGAAATGAGGGAGGACATAGACTTGTGGAGTTTGCAGAAAAAGAAAAACTTTATATTATGAATTCATTTTTTGAGAAAAATGTTAAAAGGAAATGGACATGGAAACATCCAAATGAAGGTACAGCAGAATTGGATTATATTTTGACTAACAGAAAATACATATTTCAAGATTGTAATGTTCTTAATAAATTTAACACAGGAAGTGATCATCGATTGGTAAGGTGTAAGTTACGTGTTAATGTAAAACTAGAGAGACAAAAATTATTAAGAAAAACAATATTTACAGTTGATATTCCTAATCTTCAGAAACATTCTAATGAATTTAAATCAGAACTTACAAATAGGTTTCAAGTGTTAGGAGATTTTGAACATGATTCAGATTTGAATGAAATTAATATGAAAACAAGTGATACACTTTTAAAAACTGCAACAAAGATAGCTGGTAGAAAAAGCAGCAATTGACTAATAAAATTTCTACTGAGACTAGAGAATTTATGAAGAAAAGAATGAATATGAAGATATACAAAAATGATGTATTAAAAAGAATTGAATATCTCGAATTTTGTAAAATGGTATGGAAAAGAGTTGAAAATGATATAAGAAAGTATAACTGTGAAATAGCAAGGAAAGCTGTAGAAGAAAATAAAAGTCTCAAAAATGTTAAACAACATTTTGGTATTGGTAGGAAATTTATATCTGCAATAAGAAAAAAAGATGGAATTATTAATAAAAAAAGAGATGACATCATGAAATTGGTAGAAGATTTTTATCAAGAATTATATAGTAATAAAGAACAAGTACCTCCTATATCTATTACATCTTCCGAATTGCTCAGAATTTTAAATGAAGAAGTGAGACATGCCATTAAGTGTATGAAGAAAGGAAAGGCTCCAGGAAATGATGAAATTATAATTGATATATTAAAAGAAGCAGGTGAAGAAATAGAAACAATTTTAGCAAAGTTATATACCAAATGTCTAAATGATAAAGATGTACCGGAAGATTGGAAGAATGCAGTAATAATATTAATATTTAAAAAAGGTGATAAATAAGATATTAGAAATTACAGACCTTTCAGCCTTTTATCAGTTTTATATAAAATTTTTACCAAGATAATTACAACTCGTCTACAGAGAACTTTGGATTTCCACCAACCAAGAGAACAAGCTGGATTTAAAAGTGGTTTTAGTACAATAGATCATATCCAGGTATTGAGAGAAGTTATAGAAAGGACAAACGAATATGAGTTGTCATTATGTTTTGGATTTGTAGATTATGAAAAGGCATTCGATTCTATACACATTTCTTCAGTGATTAAAGCATTGGATCATCAAAGTATAGATCCAGGATATTGTCATATTTTAAAGAATATTTATAAAAATGCAACAGCAACAATTAGATTGCATAATGATACTGAAAAAATCAACATTGAGAAAGGTGTAAGACAAGGTGACTCCATATCTCCAAAACTCTTTACAGCAGTGCTGCAAGAAGTATTTTCTGGACTAAAATGGGAAACTAAAGGAGTGAAAGTAAATGGAGAGTATTTAAGTCATTTAGATTTCGCAGATGATGTAGTTGTTTTTGCAAATAATGCTTCAGATCTGCAGGAAATGTTGCAGGAGTTAGCAGATGAAAGTAGAAAAGTAGGACTAAAGATAAATGTTAAAAAGACTAAAGTAATGTTTAATCGATTTGCTCAAAATATGAAAATAAAGATTGATTATGAAGAATTAGAAGAAGTTAACAGTTACAAATACCTTGGTCAGATTATTAATACAGATGGAAACATAATGGAGGAAATTAATCATAGAATTAAACTTGGTTGGAGTGCTTTTGGTAGAAATAACTTGATACTAAAAGGAAATATGCCTATGTGTTTGAAAAGGATGGTTTTTAATAAATGTGTTTTACCAGTTCTTACTTATGGATCTGAGACTTGGACACTTAATAGAAGAGCAATACAGAGAAACTTCAGACCACTCAAATGAGTATGGAGAGATGTATGTTGGGAGTAACAAGAAGAGATCTAAAACACAATGCATGGGTAAGACAACAAACAGGTGTTACTGACCTTATTGAAAAAATTAAAAGATTGAAATGGAGTTGGGCTGGACATAGAAGAGATGATAATAGATGGACAATTGAAATTTTAAACTGGATTCCAAGAGATTGTAAAAGACCCAGAAAGTGACCGCATGTGAGATGGATGGATGGATGAAATAAGAAAATGTGCAGGGGTGTTGTGGAGAAGAAAAGCTAAAGATCGGAGAAGATGGATTAAACTTGGAGAGACCTTCATCCTGCAGTGGATTGATAATGGTTGATGATGATGATGACTTTGAGTATTTTAAATATATCTATTTTAAAGGTATAATACCCATTTTTTAAAATAATTTAGTTGGGTAAAATATTTTTTGCAATAATGTTTTTTTGTGTGTGAAAAGTTTTTAAAATATTTTCTGCAATTGTTAATAATGAAAATATAACCACTGAACATCACATGATCACCATCTCTTTTTCTAGCACAGGGTGGCAGTGCTGTATCGTGAGTTTTGCTTTGTTTAATGAAAATATAGTTTTAAAATAATCAACATTTAGTTTTAGATCAATGTCATTTTAAAAGAAAATGTTTTAAAAAGAATAAAATAAGGTGATTTCATTATTTTTTTAATAGATTAAATTTAGCATAATTATAATTTAGTGTCTTTTTAAAATATATTCAAAAATCATTAATGTAAGCCAGTATATGTGTGTGTCTAAGACAATATGTACCTGAGGTACATGCAGATGATTTCGATTTCTTTTGGGACATTTCTCCCCATGAATTACATTTTAGTTTAGTTATCTGGATGATTAAAATACCTATTTAATGTTGCACAGGGACATAGGTCTAATTGTTTATTAGCCTGTGATGCACAAAATATATAAAAAATTTAAGCTACTTTGTTGTTAATTATTCTTTTAATATAAAAGGTAAATATATATGTGTGCACATCTTAAATTAGAACACATATATAACAAATCATAGACAACATAGTCTTTATAGATGACATAAGATTATCATTTAAAGTTTTAGTAATATTTAATGATTCCAGATACCAAATGTGCTATGTGTTAACATATAAAAAAGGCAATTACTATTGAAATATGATTATATTTGAATTATCATGTGCTACTAATAAATATTATTTGCTTATTATTAGATCTGTTTTAAAATTTGCTTACTGATGTCTGATCTGACAGTCGATATTTTCACAGAACCTCTGCTCTCTACAATCTAAATGCAATGTTAAATGTCTATGAGAGATGGTAGAGCTATGTAGACATTTATAGATGATATACTCACTAATAAACTCTTGTAATCTAGGCTACAGTTCTAGTCATTATCTGGAATTGGATATTAAGTGCCTACTGTTCTGTTCATTATAATATATATTTGACATAGTGAGATTATTGATTATTATTAATATTGGTATTGCTTAAATTTTTACTGCTTTCATATATTGACATTTATAAACCTATCTAGCACTGAACATTATTAGTTTTATTATCTAAGTAATGTATAATTGGAGTGCAGTTTGGAAATGATAATTTGACAATTTGTTAGTCTGCTTTCAAAACAGGCTATATTTACATGTTTAATGAGGGTCATTTAAAGTTCTTTAGTTTAATAATTTCACTCTCTGTCATCATGTTGCAATCTTAGTGTCTATATAAATTTACTAGACCAAAGATAAAGGTGGATTTCCATCTTTATTGTAAAAAGGAGGTTGCCTTGACAACAGATTGAGATTGCGAATTGTTATTTGTATTGGTATTGTTTGTTGATTGCTTTTATGTATTTAAATATATGTATGTACATATATACAAAGTCTTATTTGTGTTAAACTATGTATTATTTAGTTTATTAAATTTCTGAAGTTTCGATCCAATATCATTCATCATTATCACAGTAGAGAGGTTACACAGAGCATTAAGTTTTTACATTGCATGCATCTACTTTGACAAGCAATACATCTTGTGATAATATAGCAAATTGTCAATATAAATGTGGTCACTATTTCTTTATTGATTGCTACCGATATATTATTTAGTAGCAATTATTCAAAGAAAAAAATATTGTTTGCCATATTCATATACAAAGTATATTCAGAAACATTTAACTCATCACTATTATACATGAAATAGTTTAAAACGAGACATAGTTTTTGCTTAGAAAGGAACACAGGATACGTTCCCCTCTTTTCTTCCATAGCATAAGCTTGTGGTTAAACACCTGTAGAGGTCCCTACTATCGCATTTTACATGCATATTCTCGAGGTTACAGCCTCAGTAAATATTACTTAAAGTGATATTTAATCGCACTAATATAATTTAATCTTCTTAATAAGTTTTATGTATATTGATAATATTAAAAAATTTATTACAGGAAAAGAATTATGACCTCTTGGTCAAGTTAGCACAGGGGCTTAGTGGAAAATCATTGATTGTATCTGTAATAATAAGAAAATATATAAAATAATAATTTTTATATGTTTGTTTTTTATGTCACCAGGTGGCACAAATGTGTGAAGAGTGTTTCTACTTTTTTTTCTAGCTGTAGCGATTTCAAGACAAACTCATTAAATTAATCCTGAAATATTAATTAATGATAAATACCTTTCTAAAAACGTTTTCTCTTTCAGATGACTATGATGATCATGGAACAAGCAAACGTTTAATGTGGGCAGAGTTAATATTAAGAGAATGATAGAACGATAAAATACCCATCATTGATATTGCAAAAGCATAGATAAGGATGGATACCAACTAAGATAATACATTTCTTGAGAAAAAATATACACTGAAAAGTGACTGCAACAAAAATTGAATAACTAGTTAGTAATAAAGTACATAAAGTAATGAAATGGTTAATTTATCATAAATGTAATTACTGAATGGCAGTGATTATATTATATTCATACAACTGCAAGTTGCTATCAAGTGAAAGAGTTCCGAAAAAAGTTAAAAGAGCGTTGCCTACTTGTGATATTAACATTAAGAGTGACTACTTGATATAAATTTTACAATAAAAGATTTAATTTTATATAAAATATAACATAGCGACCCGACTTGATAGCATATAAGATTGTGTAGCACATTAGACTTTCAAATAGTAAATTAATAATCAAATGACTTCATGGTACAAATAAAGGAATGCAGTCAAAAAAAGTTTGGCCCTTAGCTCTTCCATATTATCTTTACACCAAATTTTGCAGTCCATACATTCAATTTAATGGTTGACACTAAATGCAGTTAATCCAATTAAAAGATCAAATAAAATGCAGTTGTGAGAAAGATCTATTGGAAAAATAGAACAGAAAAAACAACATATCATTGTACATAACATTTGAAAATTGTTTTCAATTATTTTATTGCTAGAATCGGTCAATAAAATTGAAAACAAACATATGGGCTGAGATGACAGATCAAATTTATAGAAATAAAAATATTGTTCATTATATATTTTATATGCAACAAAAATCTCAAAGAAAATAGGCATTAAAATGTTCAAACTATTTAAAAAAAAAACAGTTTTATTTTTTGATTATAAAAAAAAATAATTTCAAGACAGTATAGGAATTTTTCAATCAAATTCCAAGGGGCTAATATCATTTAATGAAAAATAACATATCATCATCATCGTCAACCATTACCAATCCATTGCAGAATGAAGGTATTTTCAAGTTCAACCTATCTTCTATCTCTAGTCTCCTATCTCCACATCACCACACACACAGTATCTTATTCCTTCCATCTATCTCACATGTGGTCTTTTTCTAGGTCATTTATATTAACATGTAAATCAATATAAATCTATAGAAATAATCTACTAAAAATCGTTATATTATAATAAATTATATTTTCAATAGCCATCAATATTTTTGTTGACTTCAATCTAAAATTTTTAAACATTGTTTTAAAATTATTAATAAATTCGAAGATAAAAAAGGTAACGTATCCAAATAGACCATGATATAACATATACACCTGGGTCTCATTTTACGCGATAGATAGGTTCCTTACAAAACACACACAAACGAAATTGTGCAAAAATAGACGTAACTTACATTGAAAAAGGGAGGATGTGGTCTGCGATTTTTCAAAATTCACGTAAAAGCAAAGCACCAACATAAACTTATTTTAAAATTTGCACAAAAAAAAATAAGGAAATAAAATATGACTAATAAAAAATTTCAAATTTGAAAAAAATTGATACAAGACAAACTTTTTTTAACTATAACATTTAATTTTATTCAAAATAATATATTTTTATGCATAATTTACAGTACAATAATTTACATTTTTTATACACGTTTTAATTATTATCGCTATTTGCCGAAAAACACGTCCGTTTGCAAACTGGTAAAAAGTCAGATTCTCACAAGAGAAAATACAATTAGCGCCAAGTTCACTCTCATGTTGTGTTAATGGTTTTCTGTTGACAATGTAATTAGTAATTAATCTTTGAGATGATGATTTTATTAATTGTTTATGATCTTAGACTTATGATACTAAAAAGACATTTATTCACCACTGCTGGGAGAAATTTAATTAAAACTAACAACTAAAAATTAAATTCTTATTTTTGTCTTTAATTTTTTAATTTTCAATTCTGTTTAAAAATCAAATTTCATTTTACATCACATTAATTTCAAGTTGCCGTAAGTAATTTTTAAATTGTTAATTACAATTAAAAATCAGATTTTAATTTTTAATTGTCAAATTTAATTGTGCCCACTGCTATTACTCACCTTTTAAAAATAAACTTGTGGACACTAAATGATTAATAATTGATTACATTCTTTTTTAAAAAGCAAAAACAGAATGTGATTTAAAATGCAAAATTAACACGCACAATGTTTGAACAAATTTACATTATAATCTTGTAAAATTTAATGTGTGTATACATAAAATCTGGAAATCATGATTTTAATTTCATTATTGCATAAAATCTTACTATTATAAAGCACTGAAAATATTGAAATTACTAAGATGAAAGTCAATTTCCAATAATAAGTGCGCAAAATTTATTATTTAAAGTAATAGCACATTATCAGAGTTCAACTTCCGGTGAAACATGAATCGTGTATCTTCAAAATCGTGTTAAATAAGTCCGCATAAAAAGAGACCCAGGTGTACACATATAGAAATGAAAATTTTCAAAAATATAAAAATAAATATATTTGGTATTAGATGAAAGGTCGCCTAAATAATAAAAAAAAGAGAAGCTGATCCTAGAAAACTGTGATTACATGTTGTAACATGCACTAATAATTCTGCAAATTGTAGCCTAATGAAAAATATATAAATATAAATCTTAAAACAACTTCCTAGTAATATGCATATGCCATCCTGATGAATAAAACAGCTTTTAGAATTTATAAAATTATTATAGATATTTATTCAATTGGGACAGAATATGAAATAAAAAATTATCGTAGTTTAATAAGATGTTTATATATGCAAAAGTAATTCCATAAATTGTTTGATAATGAAGAATAACAAAACAAAAGTAAACCTTAAAGTAACATTCTTGAAATTTCTATATGCGACTTTGAAGAATACATTTTTTTTTAGAATTTGTAACTTTATTCTAGAATATGTTTTTCCCCCAAATAAGTAAATTATACTATTGTTATTAATAAATCACATTGAAGCTTTTCTCATTGGATTTTCAACAGTCTTATAGTCTTTTGATTCCTGGCACATTGTATATACCATCAGTGTTTTATAATACCCTGCTTCTTTGAAACTTACGGGCTACCCTGGAAACAAATCTAAACTTACAGCAATGGGAGCCGGCAGCATAGAGATATTAAACTCCCTGCTCCAATAACTCTAATGTCCAACCCACATCCACCATCAGCACTGAAGCACAGCCCATACCTCAATCACTCACAAGAAAACATATTTTTCTTTTAAATAAATTTGTTTAATTTAAATTGGAATCATTTTTATTATCATTTTCTCTTTTTTTTTTTTTTTTAAAAAAATGTCATTATTAACCCTATGGATCTCTTCTGATATTTTCAAAAGACTTAGTTATTTAACATATCCATGATTTGTTTTCAATGTGCAGAGAGTCAGTCTTCAGAGTACAATTTGTCCTTTACCATCTAAATTTTATTTTTTGTCTCTTTCCAGGTATTTTCTCATTAATGGAATGACCCTTTGGGGTGATCTGAGAAATATCTGAGGTTCTCCCTTCATAATGGATTATTTATATTGTGTCTGGCTCTAATTATTTTTTTTTCTTGGGAATCTTAGAATTGAAGTTCTATTAGCTTTATAAAATAATTGTTTACTTCTAAACTTCCTGTACCAAAATTTATTTTATAAGAAAATCATTTTCATAACTTTACTGGTATTTCTATAATTTTTTATAACTATTAGGTTGGCAATTGCACTTGTCAAGTGTTTCTTCTATTCTTTTTTATCACAATTTTCCTCATCAATGTTCCACTCATGGATTTCGGTGCAGTTTTTTCACCTAAATATTTCTATGTAATATAAACACCACTATCATTTTCTATATCCACTATGTCTTGATATCCATGCTACATTCATATATATGGACCTATTTTCTTTTTCTATATTTCTTTTCATACATTGCATTTCTCTTCATTCTTTTTCTCGTGATTGTCCATCTCTGTCTCAACTTGTTCAATATTTTCCTCTAACCGTTTCTTCTATCATCTACTGTCTTGACTATCTCATTGATCTTTTTTATCATACTTTTTTCAAAGACCTTGAATTCCCACATTAACTACATAAACATTTCAATTATTACTGACACAATAACTTCTTTTGTGTCTCTATTGCTGTTTTATGACATTTTGTCTGTAATTGTCTTGCTGCTTCTTAATCTCATATCCACCTATACAATTTTTATTTTATTTTCTGCTAATAACTCATATATATATAATTCGATGCCTGTATTTCTTCAAATCAATATACGCAATCTTATAATTGAATATTTATAAATACAGTAATTAGATTTATATAAACTATAACTTTAAAAAATGCATCAATTTAGAACTGCATAATCTTTGTCAACTAACACTTTCAAAGGTTACCCATTCCATAATTACGTGATCTTAATGATATATATTGACTATTTATTGTAATAAACTAAAGATCAGCATTTCAAGCTAATGTACATGCACTTTTTTTATGAATCTTAATAATAAATGAATACTTTCATTTCCAACACAAGATAAAGTCTTTGCGAAAAAATAGAATGAATGCACCTATTCTTTCAACCCAAATGCTTAAGCGTGGGCAAATCTTAAGTACTGTAAATGAAAGTGTGAAGTAAACCAATCACTTTAAATTAGTCTTTACCATGTCTGAATGAATAACGTCTACGCTGAATGAATAACATCTATGAAATTTTTTAGAATTTTCTACAATTTATGACACATCATTCTTAAATGAAACTAAACATATGTAAATGAGATATTTATTTATATAGCGTGATGTATATAAATTGTAATAAACTAAAGATCAGCATTTCAAGCAAATGTACATGAACTTTTTTATGAATGTTAATAATAAATGAATATTTTCATTTCCAACACAAGATAAAGTCTTTGCGAAAGAATAGAATGAATCCACCTATTCAGACATGATAAAGAGTAATTTAAAGTGATTGGTTTATCTTCACGCTTTCATTTCCAGTACTTAAGATTTTCCCATATTTAAGCATTTGGGTTGAAAGAATAGATGGATTCTTTCTATTCTTTCGCAAAGACTTTATCTTGTGTTGGAAATGAAAGTATTCATTTATTATTAACATTCATAAAAAAAAGTGCATGTACATTAGTTTGAAATGCTGATCTTTAGTTTATTACAATTTATATACATCACATGCTATATAAATAAATATCTCATTAACTATTTATTGGTAAAAGCAAAAAAAAGCAATTATTATTACTTTTTCTTTTAAATTAATTATTCAGCTCTATTTAATATTGTTTATTTCGATTAATATTATGCTAATTGATTTCTCTTCCTTCTACTGTCATATTTGTTCTTTGATTTTTAATTTCAACATATATTTGCCTACTTCACTATCTTGCTAAAACATATCAACAGCCTAAATATTCAAGACTGACATGAAATATTTGTATGATGTATCTCAGGTTATGAGTATTTTTTTTGTTGCCTCCCTTTGAGCCTCAATTGTGCCATGTTGAAGTTCCACAATGGGACATCATTGTACCAGATTGCTATTTTTTTTAACAAGAAACGTCTTTACTTTAATTATTTACAGATCCTGGTTATTGAAGGGGTTATAAACTATTTACACTATACATATAAGTTAACAGGATAATGTTTGTGATATGCCCAAATCACTTCCTTCTTTTTAATTTAATAAATAAATATTAGGAAAAATAGGATTATATTTCCTGGTCAATCTAACACCAAGTCTTATGATATGATAAGGTATAAAAGAAGAGTTATAACTTGTGCCAGATTTAATCTAGTTGTTTCAGGTGCCAGTGTTCAATGAATTGTTCCACTGAACACACTGTCACAGTTAATTAATAAATATTGAATTCCCTACCTCCTCTTTCTAATTACAAGTTTTTGGTATCTGGTTTTTATTTATGGAGGTTTAACAAATTAGTTATAAATATTAGCATTCTTACATGATAATAAAGATGGTTGAATTTAAAACACAACATAGATTTAATAAACAACTACACACTATAAATATAGAATTATTAATTAATATTACCCTACTAAATGTTATTAAATATTAACATATAGATACAACATTACATAGAATAGATATCTAATACATATTCTTAATTACAAATTAAATTACATATAGTATTCTTTTAGAAAAAATAATGTTTAGTTCATCTGTCTTATTAGTTCATTAAAAGTTTATTCTATTACTTCAGACAAACATTAAAGTTAGCTATAGAGCTCTCATTAATCTTACCTATTACATCTTTGAATGGGTTTAATGAATGATATAATAGGTGTATACCATGGGCATGGGTTTCTTATTTCTACAAATTGTATGATCCATTATGTTCAGTTGAAGTGTTGTTTCTCTTATTGGCTTATGTAGGCATGACATTTCTAAATCAACACATCCTCTTGACTTTAGGCTGGGTAGAAGGCACGGATGACCATATTTGCTTAACAGTGCATCTGGTTTAAATTATCTTTACATGTAAAATCAAACATGTGACAAAACATTTTTATACCGCTTCCTAGATCTTTCTTTCTGATCCACTGCTCCATGAAGAATACAACATTCTAATTCTAAGAAGTCACAAATAATAACAATGACGCAAAGAAGGAGTGAATCAAAGTTTTCATAATTTCATTTTTAAAACACTGACCTGATTCCATCATACAAGTACATATTCACACTTTTTTTCCTTTATTTTCTCAGAAATTTAATTTCCCTGCAAAACTTATTTTTATTATAATGAATTTACAATATTAATCATAACGTAAATACAAAGTTTTATATTATCTTTAATAGATCATTCATTTTTGGTGAACTAACATACTTTTATCAGCTAAAATGAATGAATACTTTACAAAATTTAAACAACGTTTAATTACATACAATCAGTGATTTTTTATTTACTAAGTATATTTATTAAGACTATGTGATGTGATGTGATGTGATGTAGCATCTAAAATGCTACAGTAGCGACCTCTACAAATCTAAACACAAGATTAACAACTTCACACGCATAGTCTAAAGGTTATAGCCTTAATATATATTACTTATGTAATAAGTATGTGCTTTACAAATTATTAGTTTTAATTTTAAATAGTTTTATTTACTAAGTTAATATGGAAGATGGACATTCCAATCGGCCATATTTAATTAAGAAAGAAGAAATATCACATCTTGCATCCCTTTATAATTACAGATAATTATATATTTTTCTTATCTTAGAAAATCTACATGTACAGTTTTGTTTCTCTGATTATCAAGACAGTTACAATAAAAATAATAAATCTTGCTTATGAAAAAAAAAAGACTACATTTTTATGCTTATTTTATTTTTAAAAATATGATATATGAGGACAGACTGATACATGGTCCACCACACTGCACACTATCTCATAACACTGATACACTTGAACACATATGTCAAAAAGATTAATAATCACCAATATATGTATTTCATGCTAAACCAGCAATCATGTTCGTCCAGATTACCATCTCTACACATATATGCTATAAGTGCTCAGATATATATTAGGATAACCAAATCCTCATACTTTAATGGACAGGCTTCAATCTACTCCACACTCCAACTCTTCAAACGTCCATCTAATTGAATATCTGATGATGGAATGCTCAAAAGCCACCCTGCGCTCATATACCCTATATATTATATATATAAATATATATAAAATACAGGTATATAATAAGCCTGTGTGTTTCAGTTATTTTATTTTTATAAAATATACTTTTTTCTCTCAGCAATCTTCTCTCATGCTAGAATGCTAAACACAAATTGTACCAAAATAATGGTGCAATTCACCATTAAAATGAACTCCCAAAGTATATCATTTATATCTATAACGAGTAAAAAGCTTCA
This sequence comes from Epiperipatus broadwayi, assembly GCA_028023455.1. Taxonomy (NCBI): domain Eukaryota; kingdom Metazoa; phylum Onychophora; class Udeonychophora; order Euonychophora; family Peripatidae; genus Epiperipatus; species Epiperipatus broadwayi. The sequence goes on along the minus strand of JAQFVV010012686.1, from coordinate 899,417 downwards.
TAGCAATATATATCTAATAGATTGCAGCTCTGCCATTGTTATAAATAATATACAAACACTATAACAGAGGACAAACCAAGTATATTTTGGATGTGTTATTGGTCATTACCATATATAACAAATATATCAAGAAAGAAAAAAAAGTTTTTTTTATTAAAATGTCAAAAAGAAAAAAAGAAATTTTATTTGCTTTATATTTCTGCCAAGTTTATTAAGATTCAAACTTACATAAATAATTGCCTTGATGGACAATTGTTCTCAAACCTGTGAACTTAAATGTCATTAGTACATATCATCTCATATTAAAACATCTCTGATATTAAAATGTTTAACTTTCTAATTAAATGAAATTAAAGTACTTCAATATAGATGGCACTGTTTGACTTTTATTTAACACCAGTCTTTTACAGCTATCTGTGTTGATACTTCTTTAGGCATTCTTAAATAAATGCTAGAAACACCACAATTAACAAATACTTTTTAATTAAATAAAGAAAACGATAAAATGGTCAGCAAATTCCAACATTCAGTAGTTTCAAAGTAATTTGGTTCAGCCTCTTTATGATTGGTGGCTTTAGTTCTTTGTTCTTCATATTCGACAGCTGCAATTGAAACATTGTTTTAATAAGATTTATAAAATAACAGAAATGCAGACTTTTTGGACTGTTTTGTACATTTCCTGTTACTATATAATAATTATTAAAAAGAAAAAAGTATATATGATTACACTTTTATTGTATAAGTATATGTTTTAGTCATAAAGTAGAAGTTATCAAATTCTAGTGTAATTCTAATAAAGAAAACACTTGCTCATATGCTGAACATATATTGTAAAACTGTCCAACAATGTGTTTGGTGATTTTTTGTGATATTCTAAAAATTATACTTGCAGTTTTAAACTTTTAAACAACTTTCACGTTTATTTTGAGAGGTCAGTGACAGCTGCTTTACAAGCAGTTGTCCTGGGTTAGTGGGTTCACTTCCCGGCTGATGCTATGACACATGAGGAAAAAAATAAATATTATTCAACAAAGATTTCACTAAATTTTGGGAATTATTTGGTTCATTGCTTTTCTTCACATAGTCCAATAGGGGGAAATCCCATTGTTCCCATTAAGTGCCCATGTTATAATTATTTTTCAATATTTCAAAATTCAAATATCATTATTTATTTAATTTTTCTTTATCAATTTAAATTTCTACTAAATCAAGTCCAATTTATATCATTCTAATATAAAATAAACTTGAATACGAAAATTAAATATTGAATTATTTCCAAGATTGCCATCAGAATAAACAATACAAGATCATCTATTGAAATGTTAATAGTCATTTTATAACACAATAAACTTTATATTTAAATCTAAATAACTATTTCACCTTTTCAAATTCATTAGCTTAAATTATCCCAATTTCTTATTCAATTCGTCAAACATATTATAAAGAATATGACAAATGAGATACCCAATAGTGTTCTATTATATTCAGTTCCTGTTTATTTTTTTTAAAATGCTATTATCTTGGGTTCACAATATTGATTATTGATCACTACATTAATTATTATCATTTAATTAAAGACATGCAGTGTATTTTATTTCCCAGAAATAAAATAAAGCCATGCATTTAATTCTGATTTCTGGGTGAAATCATTATAACAGATAACATCACATTTGCAGATATCAAAAATAATATTTAGTCTAAGAAGTATTTTAACTATGTGATCTTTTAAAATAGAACATTGTGTTCTTTGAAAGAAAGATTATTCATGCTATTTTAGACTGCACACTATTCTATTACTTAAATATCAAACCCCAGAGGTGGAAGGACATCAAAAACACCCTTGTCTTTCTTCCATCTCCAGTGATATCCTGGGTAAAAGGCTATAATTAGTCTAAATTATAAATATTTTAATTTTGCAATTAAATATCTAAATAATTTTTTTAAAACTGTGATAAATATTGTTATCTTATAATAGAATGCAGTCGTTTCAAGTTAAGTGTTTGCCTCCTATAGTCGGCCAGGATATCATTCACTTATTCATTTATCTATTCAGTTGTTTATAAGACAATGTCACATGCCACAAGAGTTGCAGTAGGACCCCTGATAACATTTACTCTTGTTGATTTTTTCAGTCATTTACACAATTTTACATATTATATTAATTATAACTAGTATGAAAAGTAGCTCTTATTTTTCCTGTGCTAGAAGAAAAGCATATCTGATGGTATTTACTTTGATGGAATTTCTAATAAATTATGATGTTAGAAGTGATGATTGGAGCAGCATTTATTTTAAGGCCTTAGATAAAAAATTTCATTCAGAAAGAGTTTTATTTTGTCATAAACTTGTACTCAGGGATACATAATTTGATGGAGGGTTAAGTCTTGTAAAGATTGGTTAAAGGTGGAAATTTTCCTCAATAATGTATTGAAAGTCATTATTGTGCACTGATTCTTTGGCAGCACTATTGATTTTTTCCTCCATCTTGTTATAGATCTCTGTGTATTAGCATTTTTATGAATTTCATTGTAACCCCGCTGAGTCTAACTGAAGAATCTCTGATTTTAATATATATTTCTCTTTCTTCTTTCCTCGCTCTCTCTCTCTCTATTTCCTCTTCTCTCTTATTTATTTTATTTTCTCCTCTTCTCTTCCCTTTTTTTCCTTTTTTCCTCTTCTTCTCTCCTCTTTCTCCATCTACTCTCTCTCGTTTTTTGTTCTCTCTTTGTCTCCTTCTCTCACTTTCTTTGATTTATCTTTCCTCTCTCTTCCTTTATTTTATTTTATCCTCTCTCCTTTTCAAATATTATTTCCCCCCTCTCCTTAATTTTAGGGTTACTATACATATATATATATATATATATATATTGTAACGGGAACATATGTACATTACATTATTTTTTATTAGTAAACATAAAAAAAAAGTTCACCAATAAAAATTTCTTTTTTTAAGAATTAAAAACTGAAAATTAAAAAATCATCTTAAACTCGCATATATATAAAATCGCATAGATAAATAATTATTAAAATAAAACTTTATTAAAAAAAGAGTAGTTTAAAACTAAATTTTCAGAAAAGATTTAGAGATAAAAATATATGTTTAAGTTTGAAAACAAATTAATTAATCTTTTGTAAAATGGAAATGATTATTTTAATTAGTAAACTAGTCTTTGGGCATTTAAATGTATAAGCATCGGTCAGATAGGAAAACAATAGAAACTTTTAGCAAATGAAAGAAATCCATCGGGAAATTGGACCTCAACGAAAAGTTTTTCACCATAATGACGTAATGTTGAGTTAATCCACAAAATTATTATAAAAGGAAAGGTTTGAAAATAAAAGAATTAATTAGTTATTACGATGTGACTATATGTGTTAGTGTGGAGTTGAAGGAAAAGGGATTGAAAAGATGCACTCTTCAATGCCTTCAGTTTTGTTAAAAAAGAGAAATGACATGGGTTTTTTTTTCCTACATTAAGGACCAACTAAACTAAAAAACCTCCAGATAAATAAATAAAAAACAACGGCTAACTCAAACAATCTTTTTAGGACGGCATGGGAATTCACGTTCAAATGGCAAGCAACAGATAAAGATGAACTGTTTAAAACCATAAGAACTTTATAATTAATGAACATTAAATTAAAAACTTTTCGTATTTAAAATAATTAAGAAATAGAATCCTATCTGACCAACGTTATTTATTAATTAGTTATAATTTTATTTATTGTATTTCTTTTGTAAAATCATTTCCATTTATTTATTTATTTGTTTTTTAAGTTTTATTATGATTTCTGTTTTTTCATTAAACTAGTTATATAAATATTAAACTTAAGTTGGGCGTGAATGGCTATATAGATTTGTAAAGTTATATTAGGGGAGGCTAATCTTAGGTTATTCATTTTGTAGTTGAATTAGGTCAACGGATTGGATATATTGGTGTAATTAGTAGATGTAGTACGAGATTCGCTATGGGCAGAATCGCTATTATACACCGCACACTTCCGTTTTGCCTATGGAAGGGATTATAAGACTTAGAACGCAGTTCCTTCCTATGGAGTTTTTTTTTATTGCTCTCATCGTCAGATAGATGTAATATTCCTATCTGATGAGAAGCAGTTTCTTCTCTTAACCTAATTGTGCTGCCGTATTCATATTACATTGAACACATCGATATATCTGATGGATTGAAGTTTGGTTTGACTGCGAACCTTTGGCCTAAGGTTAAACAAGGATTGAATATGCTCTTTCAAATGCAAATCTATGTAGTCTATTCATACTCGACACTCTAAATAAAGATGCATTAAATTTAAGTTGGGTATATACGCTTGCATGGGTTCGTTACCAGTTGATTATGTTTTTGGTTTTCATATTCGATCAAAATATATATAGACATTCGGTAAGTACTGATACCTTACGGTGAGTATCTAAAATGTATTTATTCAGATGTCTTTTAAGTTATTGGTGTTAATGTAAGCATCTTATGGTGAATGCTAATGGGGTTACTTATAAATTTCCCTCTGCAATTGATGGTATCAATGATTTTGTATTTTGATCGTTTATGTTTATTTTGAAATATTTTTGACCGTGGAATCTATGTAACCGATCTATACTCAACATTTTTAAACAAATCTGTGCGAACTAATAATAGTATAAAATTTAAAATGTAAATTAAAAATCTAAAATAAAAGTAAAAATAATGTTAAATGTTAAAGTAAACATATTAAAATAATAATGTTAAATCTTATATATATATATATATATATGCGTAAATAAATTTTTGTATGTTAATTACTGGCAGTGGCTTATTTTATTTATTTTTTAATATTGAAATATAATTAGATAAGATATTATATTATTAAATCTCTGCTACTTCCTGAGCTAGTGACTTGGGCTAATGACCGGATATTAAAATATATAAATAAAATTAAAAAAAAATTTTTTTTTGGACTTACGTATCTGCCTGCTTTATAAATTTTTCTAGGTTCAAATGCCTAGATGGCGCCCTGTAGTGCAGATGGCAGTAAGTGTTATTCTCTGGATCATTACAACTGGCCACCCAACTTGGGCCAATCTATTAATAAAAACCATGTATACCCTGAGTAAATTTCTTTTTTCAAAATGAAATATTTTTATCTGTTTACATAAGTCATATACTGTAAATCTTATAAAAGCACTGCCAGAAAGAAATTGCACATATATTAAACACGAGAAAGTATAAATAATTTTAAAACTAATTTTTGTTAAAAAAAAAAAATTCAAAAGATTGCAATAAATGTTTTTTTGTTTGTTAATATATATTATGCTTTAACATGTATAGGCGCGCACAGCCACGTAAGTTTATGATCGAAATGTGGGGCCTTGCGATGAGTACCATTGGAAATTTACTTCAGTGTAATTCTATTTGGGCATTTTAATCAGTCATAAATAAGTTGGTGGTATTTATAATTGTGCTGCAAATATACACATATAAATCCATTATCTTTCAAAATGTATTTAGTTCAATGCAATCTTCTTAAATAAATAATTTAAATAACTTGCTTGTCATGCCGTGTGTAAAAATAAAATGTATATAAAAAAAATAGAACTCTTGTGGGGAGGAGGTGTAGACATGGATGGTCCTTGGAAAACGATAGTCAACATTTTTTTTGTATATAGTCTTTATACTAACCGAATGTTTTGTAAATTTTGTTAATCGTGTACCGTAATTACTAACCCTAAGTAAAACATTTTTTTTGTTCATTTTTTTTAAGCAAGTTTACTGATATGTAACGGGTACATACGTACGTTACATTATTTTTTATTAGTAAACATAAAAAAAAAAGTTCGCCAATAATAATTTCTTTTTTTAAGAATTAAAAACTGAAAATTAAAAAATCATCTTAAACTCGCATATATATAAAATCGCACAGATAAATAATTATTAAAATAAAACTTTATTAAAAAAAGAGTAGTTTAAAACTAAATTTTCAGAAAAGATTTAGAGATAAAAATATATGTTTAAGTTTGAAAACAAATTAATTAATCTTTTGTAAAATGGAAATGATTATTTTAATTAGTAAACTAGCCTTTGGGCATTTAAATGTATAAGCATCAGTCAGATAGGAAAACAATAGAAACTTTTAGCAAATGAAAGAAATCCATCGGAAATCAGACCTCAATGAAAAGTTTTTCACCATCATGATGTAATGTTGAGTTATTCCACAAAATTATTATAAAAGGAAAGGTTTGAAAATAAAATAATTAATTAGTTATTACGATGTGACTATATGTATTAGTGTGGAGTTGAAGGAGAAGGGATTGAAAAGATGCACTCTTTAATCCCTTCAGTTTTGTTAAAAAAGAGAAATGACATTGTTTTTTTTCCTACATTAAGGACCAACTAAACTAAAAGACCTCTGGATAAATAAATAAAAAACAACGGCTAACACAACCAATCTTTTTAGGACGGTGTGGAAATTCACATTCAAATGGCAAGCAACAAATAAAGATGAACTGTTTAAAACCATAAGAAATTTATAATTAATGAACATTAAATTAAAAACTTTCCGTATTTAAAATAATTAAGAAATAGAATCCTATCTGACCAACGTTATTTATTAATTAGTTATAATTTTATGTAATGTATTTCTTTTGTAAAATCATTTCCATTTATTTATTTATTTGTTTTTTAAGTTTTATTATGATTTCTGTTTTTTCATTAAACTAGTTATATAAATATTAAACTTAAGTCAGGCGTGAATGGCTATATAGATTTGTAAAGTTATATTAGGGGAGGCTAATCTTAGGTTATTCATTTCGTAGTTGAATTAGGTCAATGGATTGGATATATTGGTGTAATTAGTAGATGTAGTACGAGATTCGCTATGGGCAGAATCGCTATTATATGCCGCACACTTCTATTTTGCCTATGGAAGGGATTATAAGACTTAGAACGCAGTTCCTTCCTATGGAGTTTTTTTTATTGCTCTCATCGTCAGATAGATGTAATATTCCTATCTGATGAAAAGCAGTTTCTTCTCTTAACCTAATTGTGCTGCCGTATTCGTATTACATTGAACACATCGATATATCTGATGGATTGAAGTTTGGTTTGACTGCGAACCTTTGGCCTAAGGTTAAACAAGGATTGAATATGTTCTTTCAAATGCAAATCTATGTAGTCTATTCATACTCAACACTCTAAATAAAGATGCATTAAATTTAAGTTGGGTATAGACGCTTGCATGGGTTTATTACCGGTTGTTTATGTTTTTGGTTTTCATATTCAATCAAAATATATATAGACATTCGGTAAGTACTGATATCTTACGGTGAGAATCTAAAATGTATTTATTCAGATGTCTTTTAAGTTATTGGTGTTAATGCAAGCATCTTAGGGTGAATGCTAATGGGGTTACTTATAAATTTCCCTCTGCAATTGACGGTATCAATGATTTTGTATTTTGATTGTTTATGTTTATTTTGAAATGTTTTTGACCGTGGAATCTATGTAACCGATCTATACTCAACATTTTTAAACAAATCTGTGCAAACTAATAATAGTATAAAGTTTAAAATAAAAATTAAAAATCTAAAATAAAAGTAAAAATAATGTTAAATGTTAAAGTAAACATATTAAAATAATAATGTTAAATCTTATATATATATATATGTGCGTAAATAAATTTTTGTATGTTAATTACTAGCAGTGGCTTATTTTATTTATTTTTTAATATTGAAATATAATTAGATAAGATATTATATTATTAAATCTCTGCTACTCCCTGAGCTAGTGACTTGGGCTAATGACCGGATATCAAAATATATAAATAAAAATAAATTTTTTTTTGACTTACGTATCTGCCTACTTTATAAATTTTTCTAGGTTCAAATGCCTAGATGGCGCCCTGTAGTGCAGATGATGGTAAGTGTTATTCTCCAGATCATTACAATATATATATATAAGAATTTTGGTTTGCATGAGAAAATAGACTCAAATGGATTTTTTCACATTAAATATTATAAATATCTTGCATATCACATAAAATAAAGCTAACATTATTAATCATTAAAAATCTGTAATTATGTGAAAGGAAATTAACCTCTGATCATATGCTGTTTATAACAATTATAAATCTTTGGACACTCACTCACCAGTCAGAGTCTATGAGCATAAGTGAATGACTTAAGCTTAGAGTGTACTTTAAATACATGAACTCTTACTGAATATGATTATATTGGGGCTTGAATCTATTGTGTGCCTGATGTTGTAATCAACAAAATTACAAGATATATGCAACATATTTGACAAAAGATCTTATTGGTTAAACGTTTTTGCAAAGAAATTTAACCAACAAATGGCAAATTTGTTTTAGTGTGAATTTTGAATAAACTGCATTATTTACTAATGAAACTAGACAAAGGACTGCAAACTTAACTTTTAAAAAAAAACATATATATTATATCTTTACAAATAAACAAATGTGTGTAGTTATACATAGAATTATACATACAAATATGCTCTAAGCTGAAGTGATTCACTTAAGCTTTTAAAAGTCTTCCTGGTGGATGACTATACAATAATAACACATGATTGGAGATTAATTTCTTTCTGCATAGTCTGATAGTATAATAAATTCCTATAGCTTAATAATCTTTTTTATCAATTAGTAGTGATCTATTGTGTTAATTAAGTTATTTTTAATAAAAGAAATAAAACAGTCATTTTTTATCAAACTTTACAAAAATAATATCGTAATTAATTCTTACATACAAAATAAAACATAAATACATATTTGTGTAAGAAATATATTTAAAAATTGTGTGTACTCATGTTAAATTGCAAATACAAGAAAATTATAGTATTGGTGAACATATTACTCGTTGGAAGCTTAAGTCATTTCCCGTTCCGTTAAAAAATAAGTAATAAATAACAGAGCCTGAGAAAAGAGGCAATTCATGAATATGGTAGTGACTAAGATTATATTCATGTTATCAGAACTTATAATTTTTTTAAAAAAAACTTTGTTTTTTTTTTCCTTTTGTGGCTAAAATACTGTGTTGTATATATGTGTGTGCATATTGTTGAGTGAACATTAAACATAAAAAACAATTCCCACAATATGTTGATATTTTTTCAGCTATGGTGTACTAATGGCATAACCAATTAAAACTAAAAGACCAAGTTGAAATCATGTGATATAGCCAGCAACAGTTGAGTCTATTTTTTAGATTAAATTAGCTCAGATAGATAACACCTGCTTTCAGATTGCTTGCTTCCAGTTTTGGTTGGCATTAACTTTGGTTACACTACATATTATCTAACCTCTCACTTAAAAACTTGCGCTTTTTGCAGAAGAGGTTTTGGTAAGTTTAATTGTAGTTACTGCTTTCAAATCTTCTCACATATGAAAATGTTTATGTGACTGTTATAAAAATATGAGTTATAAATTACTTCTGTCTATTTTTTAATGTTAATCAGATAGATTGTATGGTTATTTTCTAGATCGATAGTTTCTATTCACTAATTTAATCTTAAGAGGTTTTATATAATGGTTATATAAATGAAAAGTTTCTCTACAATATTACATTAAAATTTTTGGAACAGTTACTTAGTAACTTCATTCTAGCATGTGTGCATGTGCAGCGCAACTGTTCCCAAAAGCTATAAAGTGTTATAAAATAGATAACTAAACACAAACGAACTGAGTGCTTTCAAGTATCTTGCCTTCATAATCATAGCTTGCTACTACTACATTTAATGATGTGCAAATATGCTAATTCCATTTCTTCATAAAGCATAGCATGTGTCCTTCCTATTTATGACATCTTTGTCTCATGAGATGAAGAAGACCTCTTTGATTTTTCTTTTAAGGTCATGTCTCTCTCTACACACAATTGTGGGATTGTCTGGAATGCACTCATGGTGACTTGTGCTTTGGTGCTGATAGAAAACTGAATAGGTGGAAGGATCGTTGAGAGTTCTATTGTATATTTATGTTGTGCTAATCTTGTGGACAAAGATGCTCTGCTTTCCCCATAATGTGCCTTTACAATTATTGTTGGGGCATGCAAGATTATATACAGTATGGGGGGGTCTGTAAAAGTGGAGTTTGGTCTTTAGTATTGTTAATTAAATTGTTAGAATTTGGGGGGTTCAGAAACAAAGCTGATATCTGTTGTTGAGAGTGGAATGCAATTTTCTGTGTAAATTGGATATATATGGAAGCAGTAATCTGTGTGATGTAAGTGTTAAGCTGTTTATTCTGAATATGTAAAAAAAAATTTGTCAACAATGGACTTTCTGAACCCTAAATTCAATAAATCATCTCTGTATTCTATTACATTTGCTGTTGTGTCTGCCTCAATTTTATATAACAGGATGTTTCTGTGCAAAAAAGATGCAAGGCCGGATAATTTAGGTTTTATTGGTGTGTTAGATTGAGGGTGTATATGGCATCTGATCTCCAATGGTTTGATGACCATACTATAATAGCAGTGGTTGTTTTCTCTTTGTATGGGAACAGTTGTGCCACACGCACACATGTGCTAGAATATATACACCTGGGTCTTGTTTTACGCGATAGATAGGTTCCTCAGAAAACCCGCGCAAATGAAATCACCCAAAAATAGACGGAACTTACCTTGAAAAAGGGGGGCTACGGACTGTGATTTTTCAAAACTCGCATAAAAGCAAAGCATCAATGTAAAATTTACTTTAAAATTCGCACAAAAAAAAATAAGGAAATAAAATATGACTAATAAAAAATTTCAAATTTGAAAAAAATTGATACAAGACACACTTTTTTTTAACTATAATATTTAATTTTATTCAAAATAATATATTTTTATGCATAATTTACAGTACAGTAATTTACATTTTTTATACACGTTTTAATTATTATCGCCATTTGCTGATAACAGTTTCATTTGCAAACTGCTAAAAAATAGATTCTTCACAAGAGGAAATACAACTAGCGCCAAGTTCACTCTCACATTGTCTTAATGGTTTTCTGTTGACAACGTAATTAGTAATTAATCTTTGAGACGATGATTTTATTAATTGTTTATGAACTTAGACTTATGATAATAAAAAGACATTTATTCACCACTGCTGGAAAAAAAATAATTAAAACTAACAACTAAAAATTAAATTCTTATTTTTGTCTTTAATTTTCAATTCTGTTGAAAAATCAAATTTCGTTTTACATCATCTTAATTTCAAGTCACCGTAAGTAATTTTTAAATTGTTAATTACAATTAAAAATCAGATTTTAATTTTTAATTGTCAAATTTAATTGTGCCCACTGCTATTACTCACCTTTTAAAAATAAACTTGCGGACACTAAATGATTAATAATTGATTACATTCTTTTTTAAAAAGCAAAAACGGAATGTGATTTAAAATGCAAAATTAACACGCACAATGTTTGAACAAATTTATATTATAATCTTGTAAAATTTAATGTGTGTATACATAAAACGTGGAAATTATGATTTTAATTTCATTATTGCATAAAATCTTACTATAATAAAGCACTGAAAATATTGAAATTACTAAGATGAAAGTCGAATTCCAGTAATGTGCTATTACTTTCAATATAACGTAAGTGCGCAAAATTTATTATTTAAAGTAATATTCGCATTATCAGAGTTCGACTTCCGGTGAAATATACGAATTGCATAACTTCAAAATCGTGTTAAATAAGTCCGCATAAAAAGAGACCCAGATGTATTTCCCAAAAGTAAAAAAAATTCTTTGACTTAGTAACTTTATGTAATTTTTTATTAAATAAAAATATATCACAAAAAAGGCTTCAATAGTGTATTAAAGTTTGTACTTTCCATAAAATATTTAAAAAAATCTATTCCTTCTTGAAAAGTGTGAATTTTTTCTTCCTTGCTAAAGATCAATGCCAGCAGATGGTCTTTCCAATTTTTACTTTGATTATTAATATATTTATTTCTATTATGTAAATAGCCTTACTAATTGTTTTAGAGTTTGGAAATTTACCAAAACATGTTGCAATAGCTATTGAAATCTTATTTATGAATGTCTTCAAACTATAAATGTTATTTCCTTTCTTATACTGATAGATAAAAAAAGTGTTAATTAAAGGAAAGGTTAGTTATTTTGCTTTACATAGATGGTAATAGTATCTTAATCGTTTTTATTTATATATTAAAATCCATATATTTATATGTTGATAGGTTTTATTTGTTATAGATATATTTTTGAAATACAAGCATAATTCATATATTTGAAGTGTAAAATGTAATATAGGGGTTTGAACACAGACTTTCAAGCTCCTTTCAGCTATCCACTCTATTTGTTCATTAGTGTATGATTTTTATTGTAAATATAAATATACCGAAATTTCGGTTTGATTACACAATGTTTACGGGCATCTCTACAACCATTTTAATATATTTTATATATCACACCGTTGATGTCATATATCATCAAGCCGAAATGTCGTCAGTATAATTGTATTTATAATGTAAAGCATACACTGATGAACCGGAAAATATATTATTTATATATATTTCAATTGCTATAATTATTGATTACTCATTGAATGCATAAAGACAAATGATATTTGAAAATTTGTTTGCAGTTACAAATGAGAATATTTGTTTTGGTCTTTATCAAGCTTCTTTTATTTCACATTTTCAAAGTAAACGCGATGTATGAAAGCGCGTACGTATTAGCATAAGTGTTCAATTTATATTATTTCTTATTGTGTAAATTAATTACAATATTTATTTATTTTTGTCATAAAAAAAATAAAGTTTATCGTATGAATTTTAATAAAATAAAATTTGGATAAAAGTGGCTATTCAGAAATATAAATATTAAACCATTTCAAAAAGAATGAAGTATATATATATTGCTAATTTCCAACTAATATATGAAAAATAATTCTTAATTAAATAATTATAAAAAAATATTAAGAAAGATGAGAAAGATACAATATAGAAATTTTTGCCAGTATGATTTAATAACCTATGACATTAGTGAGAATAAATTGTCATAATTTTTTTTTAAAAAATGTTGCATCTGTGTCAAGCGTTGGTGGCCTAGCGGTTAGCATAGCTACCTTCCAAGCAGCTGTCCCCTGTTTCGCTTCCCGCTTTAACATATATAAAAAAAATACGTTCAAAAATATTGATAACAATAAAAAAAAAAAGAGTTGTAATTTATTTGGAAAACTATTTTTTTTTAAAATTATATTACGAGAATTTTATATATATAAAGAAAACAACACACAATCAAATAAAAATCATATTTAACTGATAGTTATGTGTCTGTTAAGAATATGAAATTCAAAATATATGAGAAAAGCTATTATTGACTGTTTGTAATTTTTTTTACTCATGTGTCATAGCATCAGCCGGGAAGCGAACCCGCCAACCCGGGACAACCGCCTGCAAAGCAGCTGTCGACCTCTCGACCACCAATGCTTGACGACTGTTTGTAATTATAAAGAACAAATGTGCTGTTACTTAAAATCGTATATCACAAAAAAAAAAACCTGCATGTATGGAAAAATGTCTCTATGTAAGTTTGAACTTAATGACACAAATAATCTGGTAAAATCAAAAAGTGAAGAATCATGTTTAATATATCAGAAGAAAATCTCTTGAAGAAAGTCATAATTAAGGCTAGAAGTAATTATTAACAAAAGGAGAAATTGGATATGTAAACATAGGTTTGATGTTTAGTCAGTTTTTATTGAAATGCTTAAAAACTAGCTGCAATCAGTTTTTTTAATATCAGCAGAAAGAATAATAATTGCTATTTTACCAACACAAGAACATTGTAAATTGCAACTTTATTTATGCATTGACCATTTCCGCATATTTGTGGATAAATGATGTCACATGATAGTGTAAATTACATAAAAAGTTACTTGAATAATTAGCACTGTATATGCATATAATTATAATAAAAGATTTTAAAGAAAATCATGATAGCAATTCAAAACAATTATGGTTTGTAAATTTCGTGATTAGAAGATCAACAGTTTGATAAATTCTATAGTTTTAAAATTTACTGTTGTGGTAATAAAGATATATGAGTTCATATGTAAAGTAGAGTAAAAATGTAAACTGTTATTTTTGAAGACTTGGTTGAGCTTTTGACTGTTGGAGTTTGTTTAGTGGTACTTTCAGTACAGGAGATGGATGGACAATTTGGTCATTATCTTGATGATGTAATGTTTTTATGCAACTTCATGGAATGTTCTATCTCACACTGTACCAATCCACTTTCATGTTGTGATATTTTCCATTGTTTTTAATGGACAATAATATAGTCCTGTGCCATGAACCCCATCATCTAAGTTTCAAAGTAAAAAAGCAAGGCATTGTATTAGTGTTTTATATATTCACCAGTCACTAATATTCAAAAGAGGATTAATATTTCTATTTTTGGGTTGGATATAGCATATAGTGTCTAAGTTGTGACAGACCTTCTGGTAGTGTTTATTTTTTTGTTGTATAATTATAGTTCCCTTGTTAAATCCAGTATCTATTCCAGAATTGCAGATCATTATTCATTATTTTTCTGTCAGATGCTGATCAGATATTTTGATAAAGATTTTGGGCAAATGGTTTCTTTTAAGAATATCATTTTATTTATGTACATGTAATTAACATAAAAATGAATAATAATATTTGTGAATAAGGAAATTAGTCTACATATGCATGAGCAAGATAGAATTAGAGAATAAAGCAAGGTAAATAAATTAGAGTGAACAAGTAAAGTCAGACATGGAGACAGCCAGGTTTTTTTAGGAATAATAGTAGTAGTAGTAGTGATAGTAGTAGTAGTAGTAGTAGTAGTAGTAGTAGAGCAGCAGCAGTAGTAGTAGCAGTAGTAGTAGTAAGTAATAGTAGGTAATAATGATAGATTGCATGGAATGAAATGTAATATAAAGCTCATTTTATAAGATATTACTTTAAAAAGTTTATATTTGTATATTTTGTGTGTAAAAGAAATGTAACACAATTTTCTTTTATGTTTAAAAGAGATCAAATATAAACATTTATGCTGTCATATGCAAAATTGAAGAAAATATAATAAGAATGTGAACAAAAAAAAGATCAGCAATTAACTAAAGGAACCCAGAGAATAAAGAAGAGGACCATGTCAGCCCAGTTGTTGCAAATGTTTAAAGAAGTGAAAAGCAAAAAGGATAATAAAAAAAGAACAGAAAGGCAAATGCTGCTAAACAAAATAGAAGACAATAATAAAAAGAAAGCAGAAGAAAAAGAAAAGAAATGTAAAAAGAGATCAGAAGAAAGTCAAATACTATTAAGAAAGATACAAGAAAGCAATCAACAAAGAAAAGAGAATAATAAAGAGAAAGAAAAACAAAGAAAAGAGGATAATATAAAAAGAATAAAAGAAGTGTTTAAAAAGTAATAGAAAATATGCTAAAGCATAGAAAAAGTGATCAGCAAAGAGAAAATAATATTAAAAAGATATCAGAGGAAGGATAAAAAGTACTGCTAAAAAAATTTGAAAAAACAGTTAGCAAAGTCAGATGTGATTTATAAAACTGAAAGAAAGCATTAAAAAAAGACAAAGACAATCAAAATGTAAATCAAAATGTTCAGGAAGATAATAATGATATAACTCAAATAATTGAAGACAATAAAATATATATTAGTTTTGATAATAAAGATGTTCTTTTGCCATGGATGATCATGTAGATGAAAATACAATTAAAGGGAAATGTGATAAAAAAGTGGAAACCAATACAAAATATCATGATGGAAAAAAATTGAATGAATATTTCAATGAAATAAATGTTAATGTTGAGAGAGAAAATTACAAAAATAAAGATCAAAGAATATATGAAGTGAAACAATTGGAAAGTATTGAAAATGAACAAAAGTATATTGCTAGAAGAGATGATAATAGATGGAAAATTGAAATCTTAAACTGGATTCCAAGAGATTGTAAAAGACTCAGAAACAGACTTCATGTGAGATGGATGGATGAAATAAGAAAGTGTGCAGGGATGATGTGGAGAAGAGAAATTAAAGATCGGAGAAGATGGATTGAAATTGGAGAGATCTTCATCCTGTAGTGGATTGATAATGGTTGATGATGATGACGATATGTCTGTGAGGATGTGTGTATAAACAATGTATACTGTTTGTTTTAATAACCTAATATACATTCAATGTGCATCATCATAGACATGGCAAATAATATTCAGCAATTTTATGAGAGAAATTAGAAAAGATATCAGATTCATTCCTTGTGTGTAAAATATTAATTATAGCTATCGTGGTACATGAAAAATTTAATAAAGTTACTTTGTAAAGTACTCTTATAGTCATAATTAAAGTGCATGATAATTGTAGATAGCATCTCATTACACTTTTATTTATATAACACAATAAGTACAATGTTTTTTTTTTGAAATATTATATACAATTTATAGTCTTGAGTAGGAATGCAAATCGTTGCTCAGCTAGTGCATCATTTTCATTAATTATTTCAGATGTGTATAATGATTAATAGAAATAAGAAATTTTCAATCAGTATTCAAACCCTATGACATGTAAGAACAGCCACAGATAAAAAGTGAGTATATAATGAGAACTTTTTCTCGTAATAACCTAAGTAAATTTTCACCTATAACACAACCAGGCAATACTGTAATCAATTAATATTGCAGCAAAAGATGATATCATCTAAACGCAATAGTATTTGTTTGAACCACATTTAAATGCTATATAAATTGTAATTCAGAAGTAAGTAATTCATATACATAAAGGAATAAAATTTTTAAAAACATTTGAACTCCTATAAAACAGTTATTTATATATATATAATTCTATTACAGCTTTTCATCGAGTTATAGATACAATAATTAAAATGTAAAAGGGAAATTTTGCATGTAGTGTTACAGATAACATCTCAACTATGATATTACCAGGCAACTATCTCTTAAACATGTCATGCAATCTGAAGACAATAAATCTAATAATAACTAGTATACTTGAATGGCAAATGTTACGCCAAAAGTAAAAATATTTTAACTTAATACTTTAATGAATATAAGAGTTATAATTCAACTAAACATTCCTTACAAGGGTTAAATTATGAAGTGCAACAAATTTTTTGCATTTTCATAAGAATAAAAACTTCTATAAAAGTTGAAATACGAATTTTGTTTTTTTTCTCTCATATGTCAAAGCATCAGCCGGGAAGCGAACCCGCAACAACTGTCTGCAAGCAACTGCTTGCAAGGCGGCTGCGCTGATCTCTCGGCTACCAACGCTTGACCTGTTGTTTTTTTTTTTTTTTTTCTAGCAGCAATTTACATAAAATGTTGGACTTTATATAAACATCAAAAAAATTTACAACTAGAAATTAAAACTGAACATATGCTTTTTAATCATAATAAAATATGATTAATCTGCATTCAGATAAAATCGAATCGTCATTTAGTTTAATTATATAACAGATGTAAAAGTCGTAAATCAATTATAAGTACTTATCTTAAAGTTGAAAATGCACCAATTCTTTGAATTTCTACAGGCAAGGAAACATAAACTTGATTATTTCATGGAATACTCCCATTACATTTCAAGGTTTACATAATTATACCTGTTTCTGAGTGTTTGTTTATTTAACTATCTAAAGATTTTATTGTTTAAAATTATTATTTCTCTAAATAGTTATAGAGTTACGTTACGATGTCTGTAATCATTGTTTTAAAGAGTTTACATACTTTTACAAATAATATTTCTGTAGTATAATTTTCACTACACAACTCTCACACAAGAAAAGTATGTATGATCCCCGAGATAAAGATTAAGTGGATAATCTCTAGTCTAATAAATGACTAATAAAGATTATTAATATACTTCTATCAAGTGGTTTGTGTCAATGTTGTGAGGACCATAAGATTGACGCTTATCAATTAAAATATTGTGATTGGCTTTCTACATATACTGAGTAGTGATAAAGACGTAGGGGATTGGGATCTGGGTGAACTGAAGATTCGAACTTCAGCACAAAATGTGCAATGTGGAGATCATACATCTTTTACACAGGTCTTTAGTCATATGTTTATGATAGTAGCTCTCCATGACGTATTATAAGCAGTTAGAAATTAGTCCCCTACCTTGCAAGAGAGTGGTGCAGTAAAATTTACGTGGCAGAAACATTATTTATTAAGTAGATAAAATTAGTAATGTACATACTTTTATATTGTCTTTATATTTAGACATTTGCCTTTTTTTTCCTTATTTTACTTTTATATTTAATCATTTGCATTTTTTCTCTTACAATTATTAGGTTAACAACATGAAATCAGTATTTTTAATGATTTTGTTGGGTATATCTTTGGGTCATGGCTACAAAATTGAGGTGGCCAAGCAGTGTCCTGAGAACAAACCTGATGTGCCATGCTCTTGTTTTCATGCCATGATAGCCTACTGCTGGGCATATTCTACAATAGATCATGTTAAAAATTATTTTGATAAGCCATACTACCTGGACTTAGTACATATTGGAACAAAAAACATCACACATCTTCCAAGAAAAACATTGGGTAAAATTAAAGCTGAAGAGGTTTATATTGAAGGTATTGATATCACTTCCATTGACAGAGATGCATTTGAAGGAGTTAGTATGACATCGTTAGTTATAAGACACACATCGATTTCTGCTATACCCCAAGAATCATTTCACGATCAGCCATTTCTAAATTACTTGCTACTAGACGAAAATGCGATTACTGAAATACCAAATTTACCTTTTAAATATATAACAGAATTAAAAGGTTTGACTTTATCAGATAATTTAATTACTACTGTCAGCAATGATATCCTTCAGAAACTGAGCACAATGGAGGTTATGGATTTAAGTGGTATGGTATTATTTATCTATGTGCATTTTACTTCACTTAAAATAAATTAATTTGAATGTATGTACAGACAAATACAAATACATATGGACACATTTAAGTTATTATTGCCTAATCACATTCCTTTTTTCATAAGCTTTAGAAAGCAATGATTGTTGCCAGATGACAATACTTAATAAATATCTATCCCATGTTTTTCTAACCAAAATTGCAAGATTAGTTTTAAGCTTATGGCTTTCATTGGGCAACCATCATTACTTTCTAAAGTATTTTGTAATTGGTAGAAAAGGATGGAAAGGTTAACTACTAAACCAGCAATATGTAAGCTGAAGATAGGCGATAAAGTCATATGACGTTTCATTGGTTTGTCTTAAAGATTTACTTTAATTCTTCCTAGTTTGTGCATTTCAGAAATGATTGCGTTCTCAGTCAAAGAATATATGACTTTCACAACAAAATGAAAGTTTAGTTATTTATTCAATTATAAGTATGTAAACATGTCTATTTTTTCTTTTAAGTATGAGAGTTAAAAAATTAAAAAAATGTTAATAATGTAAATTTACAACACTTATTATATGTGAGGATGATAAAGATGTTCACTTTTTAAAAAAACAACAACTCATCTTTATGATATTTAAATATGAACATCTGATTCACATCCTGATATGAAATTCAGGTGTCCAAATCGTTAGCTTATCGAATAATGATTTATACAGAGAAAGATTGAATTTTTATATGCTATGATGGGATACATAACTTTGTAATTCTTTGTAATGTATGTGCAATATATATATATTTGCTTGAAAACAAGATTTAAACTGATCAGACACATGCAATTAGTGTTTAATTCCTCTCAAAAGTTTAAATGCACTATACAAAGTTACATTTAGAAAAAAAGTTATTAATATTATACAAAAATCAACAACTAAACAATAAAAAAATATGTTATGACTATGGTAACTTACAATAAATTTAATTGTTTTCCTGAAATGAAAATCATATTATTAAACTTTTATACTTTATAATAAAAATAAAAGAAAAATATAGTTATATTGTAACCTAGATGCGAATAACACAGGACGATCGATGCAACCCTATCCAACCAATCAGACAAACATGACAAAAATGGTAAAAATATACAGGCGAATCATAATATTAATATGTATTAATCTCAGGGTTCAAATACTCTTACGCCACCATAATAAGAGTAATAATAAGGGTAAACAATAAATAAATAAGCAATATTCAGGTAAATGCAGTAATACAACAAACTAAGAGGAGATTTTTTTTAAAGTTGCACACACGAAGTTATTTACCTTTCTCTGTCCCGTAAACCTCAGTTAAAGATTAATATATCTGGTTGTTTTTTTTTTAATTTATACACACGGAGTTGTTCACCTTTATCTGTCCCGTATGTAATATCTTTATAGATATAATAAACACCTCCATACGAGGCAGAGAAAGGTGAATAACACCGTGTATGTAACTTTAAAAAAATTAGATATATTAATCGTTAACTGAGGTTTAAAGTTTATATCTGTGCTGGAGATAATCTCTAGTTTCGAAAATGATTAGTAATAATCATTAGTATATTTATCTCAAATGGATGCCGTCAAAGTTGTGAGTGGAGGAAGTTTGACAATGGTAAATGTAACAATTTACTCTAGATAAATACTTTGCATATAATAGAGAATATATATGAGAGATAGTGAACTGGGCCAACTGATGAGTGCTGGTCTAGCACGAAATGCATATTGGGGGCCATTTGTCTTTTATTATATCTTTATTTCTAAAAAGATCCCCAATTTTATTATATCTTTATTTATATGAATTTGAAAAGAATGGGGAAGTGTGGAGGTGTTTATTATAATCTATAATCAACTAATTTATTAATACTGTTTTGTAAATTGTTAATTACAAATAAATATAATTGCTTTCTTGCATTCACTGTAAGCCATTAGAATATGGCTCAGATAAAAAAAAATGTACGGGTGATCTCAATAATACTTAATCTTTCTTTGCATGTTAAAGTTAATCGTGGATGTAATGGTCTGAAGTCTATTGATGGCAGCGAAACTATCGCATCTAATTCACGAATGGCATTTGATGCGTTGTGACAAAAGATTTGTTTATTTCTGCCTAGTGTATTTTATGCAAGAGTATAATAAAAGAATCAACAGCTGAAAAATTTAGCCCAACTTTGTTACTTTAATGCTTAACTTCACAAGTACATTCCAACAGACAAAACATTGATTAATGTTTTTAATTTTATATTAGAACCATAACTTTGTTGTTGTTTTTTCCTATTCGTTATTTCTCAATTCATTGCTCATTTCTTTATCAAATATTTCTTAATTTTTTTCTTCAACTGCAATTTTAGTATTAATATTGTTCTTTTAAGAACATACAATTTGATATTTTTATATAATATTATTGCTAAATAATATAACTCTTTATACGTGTTGCATGTGGATACACTATTAATTTATTTATTACGCTCTAATATCGTTCCACTGTTGTTTTATATTTCGTTTGTTATCTTCAAAGTCGTCACAATTCAGTTGGATGCTTTATTCTGTTATAATACATATATCTGGGTGATTTAATTTATTCTATTTATACTTTAGTTTTGTTTTTCAGATTAATAGAATTCCATTTTTGTACAACAATAATAATTGTCTTTTGTGACAATACTATCTTACACAATATTCTATTATATCGTTGAGTAATCAGTGATTATCAAATAGTAGTATAATTAACTTGCCGCTGCAGATCAGTTTTAGGCTATTGCCTTTATTAATGAGACATTGAATCTTAAGGTGATAAGCAACTAATTACTCAAACATATTACACCCAGCAACCGAATAGAGGGATGTTTTTGTTTTATTATATGTTGGATGAAGTAAAGAATTAAATGATTTGTTATTACCTTTCATACTCTTAGAAAAAAACATAATTATGATTAATAAAGAACAGAAAGTAGTAGAGATTACTATAATAGAGCTGCAATAAAGTATGTATGATTGTTCAGGAAAAATAGTTTGAATTTAAAATCTTTTGAATTTCAGACTTATAGTTCAAAGAGTAAAATGGGGTTAAAGATAATTGATAGATACATAACTACATTACTTCCACTTCTAAATGCCAAATTTTGCTGATATTTGTCAGTTATGCAATATAACTGGGTGAGTCTAATTTCCTTTGCCGATATTATTTTCACAAATTCCTTACTTTTTTATGAATTATTGTATTCGTTCATACTCAATCACATCATCTGCACAATGTAGATGACTTCAATGGCCTTCGTTTAGTTTTCTATTTCAATAAACAAAATATTTGACATAAACTGTTATAAAAAGATTTGGAGAAATTGTCTATTATACGCCATTTTCAATATTAATCTTCTTAGTATAACCTATAATGTAAGAGAGGCTATTACAATTTGATAAATATTACTTGAAATATGACCATTTTATGAGATTATATCTTAAACTACCACATCCCTAATTACCATGAAAATGCTTTAATAAACTCAAATGCTTTTTCTTAAATCTGTAAATCCAAAGCATAATCTAACTCATTATTATTGCGTTTTTCTGTAACTTTTTAATACCTGGATATGGTTCATTGTGCTACACAACCTGGTTTAAATCCCGATTGGAGAGAATCCAAAGTTTTTACTCTAGACAAAATTGTTAACATCTTGATAAATAGTATGTATAAAATTAACCGACGACTGGCGAATTTGTAATTTGCATTAACCTCTTTATCATTTTTATTCAATATCAATATTAGTATTGAATTCATTCAAACAATTTGTTTATTTTTATCATTTAAACTTATTATATATATAGTCAATCACTCTTTCTAATCTTATGATTTTTTAATAACGCTACCTAGTGAGTAAAGAAGTAGGGATTTTAATCTCCACAACGTTATTCACAGTAGTTCTAATTGAGATTCGGAATTCTTTATTCACTCAGTAAGGTTGCTGAAAGTACAAAATGGTGAGGGGGTGACATTTTATAATTAAATTTTCAGGTAGCGATATGCCCTGCGTTTATTTTATATATTCTTGACAATAATTTTTCTGTATTGTACATGAATTATCAATAATAATTTTAACATTTGCTGCAGTTTCATGTTAGTTTATAGCTTAATGAATGTTTTCTTCATTTAAAATTCTTGACAGTTCAGAAGTTATTTAGTTTTTCATATTCTTTATTACTATATAATCCTTTATTTTTACATATATAATGATGTCATTGATATTTTTAGTATGATTTTATTGTTGAAACAAATTTTCTTCCCCTATCAAGATATGGTTTTCACTTTTATTTTCATATATAGAATTTCACTCAAATTCAAAATTATATTTTCTTATCTCGTTTTCAAACAAATTTAAACTATTCAATTTTCTTAATGGATTATTTGTCATATATTTATTATTTGCTTTATCCAATGTTGTTTCTCTGTAGAAAAATTAGTGGTGAATTGCTATTTTTTATATCAGTTATTTCTTAATGATTTAGTAGAATATCAATTATCTTCTTATAGATTTCAATTAAAACTAAACAATCTTCACAGCCTGGTAATATTTTAAATTGATTTTAAAATTATAGTTTAAAGTCACTAAAATATTTTTGAATGTTAGAAATATCAATTGTTAATACTGACTTTCATAATAGCTAAAGTTTTTCTAGTTTTGCATCTAAACATATTTTGCACTTCCAAATTGGTGATCACATCAGCGTTAAATCTAATAAAAATATTGCCATCTTGAAATACATATTTCATGTCATTCAAAATTAATTTACATTTGACAGTAGTCTCAAAGACAGAATTTATAATATGCAGTTTTATTTTTTCTGCCAACTATACAAGTCAGTATTATTTTTCATTTTTATTTCTATAATCAAATTTACCATATAATATTAATATCATCTATGTCTTTATTACTTTTTACAATGTTTTTTACAACCCACTATTGACAGTTTCGAAGTTCTGAAGAAGATTGATGGGACAATCGAAACTGTCAATAGAGGGTTGTAAAAAAGTATTGTAAAATATAATAAAAACATAGATAAAATTAACATTATATGGATTTGGCAATGCAATAAGAAAGATATTATAATATTTCATTAATCAAATATACCCATAGCACATTTATCTTTAAATCTTTATACAGTGTTTAGTATGAAAATATTTTCCAGTGTCGTTTACTTTTATCAAAGGCATTTTATACATCTATATAAAAATCCTCTAACTCTTTATCACAATAAAAACTTGTTATGACTTAATTATTAATTGTATGCATATGAATGCCTAATTTTACCATTTTTTTCAGTTATACCATTAATATCGTCAACATTGTTTGTTTATTTTTTTGCTTGTAATTAAACACACTCTGTTTGTGTTTCTAGTAAAATAGATATTGTTACATTTTCATTTACCATTGTCAAGCTCCCTCCACTCACAATTTTGATGCCATCCATTTCAGATAAATACAATAATGATTATTACTAATCATTTTCGAAACTAGAGATTAGCTCTAGCACAGATATAAATTTTGAACAACAGTTAATATTAATATATCTTTTTTAATTTTTATTTTACACACACACACAGGGAGTTATTCACCTTTCTCGTTCCCATGTGTAATATCTTTATAGATATAATAAACACCTCCATACATTCCCATTCTTTTCAAATGCATATAAAGATACAATAAAAGACAAATGACCCCCCCCCCAGATGCATTTTGTGCTGAACCAGCACTCATCATCTGGCCCTGGTCACTATCTCTCATATATATCTCTATTATATGAAGAGTATTTATCGGGAAGTATGGAGGTGTTTATTATATCTATAAAGATATTACACATGGGAAAGAGGAAGGTGAATAAGTCCGAGTGTGTGTAAAATAAAGAAAAATCAGATATATTAATCTTTAACTGAGATTCAAAGTTTATATCTGTTCTAGAGATAATCTCTAGTTTCGAAAATGATTAGTAATAATCATTATTGTATTTATCTGAAACGGATGGCGTCAAAGTCGTGAGTGGAGGGAGCTCGACAATGGTAAATGAAAATGCAACAATTTACTCTAGATAAATACTCTTCATATATATATATATATGAGATTGATCTGGGCCAACTGATGAGTGTTGGTTCAGCACGAAATGCATCTTGGGGGTGTTTGTCTTTTATTGTATCTTTATTTATATGAATTTGAAATGAATGGGGAAGTATGGACGTGTTTATTATATCTAGAAAATATATATCTATTTTTAAGTCAATTGTTTATTTATCTTTTTCTCCAACTTTATAAAGTCAAACAATCTCCCATTTAATAAGTTTTTTTTTTTTCATGTTGTGCAATCTTCTTTTACTTGAAAATGATACGTAGTTCTAATATGCTAAATAAAACACCATCATTAATTCGTAAGTTGGCTCTATCATCTGATCGTGTTTGGTCCTATCTACAATTATCAACCAATCAATTATTTGAAAAATGACTGTAATTTGCTTTTGTCTCCCAAGATTGTAAATAATTAAAAACGAAATATCATCCACACACATTCATTCTATCCTCAATAAAAATCAACAGACATTTTTGTTATAAATTATCAATCAATTGAGCCGTTCATGAAATTTCTTGATTTCCAAATCAAAGGTAAAAGACAATAAGCACAACATCTGACTGATGCACGTTGCTAAGCAGTCCATCCATGATCATTTACTCAATGAAGAATTAGTAATAAGAATAGTTTCAAGACATAAACACCAAGATAGACATACTAATTTACCTGCTAAGTTTTGTTAACCCATCAGATACGATTCAAATGGTCTACTTTCATTTAAAAGCTCCTTTCTTACATCTACCCTAATGCATTATTTTATTTCAACTGTAAATAATCTGTTTTAATAGAAATTCCTATAAAAATAAAATTGAAAAACATTTGATTAGATCAACCAAGTGATAATTTATAAAAACAATGATTAATTGTGCTATAATTGCATGCACACTCACACATTTATAGTTTTGACCCTTATTTTAACCTGCATTGCTTTTCAATTACTTCTAAACCACAAACTGCGGTTATTTGTCATTTCAAATTTGGACAGAGCGAATAAGTTTTAAAATCCTGCGTATTTTTATAATGATACTCTCACTGTGAAGTTAAAACAATCATTCTGTATTTGATCATATGTTGTTTTTATGTAAATGTAAGGTAATATATATATGGAAATTATTAAATACACTTTTTACTTATATGTAATATATCCAAATACATGTAAATACTCATATACTTGTAATGAAGCTGCTCATGTATTTAATAAAAAAGACAAAATTAATTTAAATATTCCTCTAAAAATATCACAACTACTGGATACAAAGATATAATGATTATATTAGGGCTACAAAATTTTATTTAAGACTTAAAAAAATGAAAATCCGTAAAAAGTACATATATAAAAACTTGTAGACGTGTGTATATGCATTCAAATCACTCAATTGTCAAACAATGTTTGCAGTATCCAACTAAGTCTTACTACATAATATTAAATTGTGTCAGTCAATGAAAATCCCATTTTTGATTTTCATATAAGCTGTGGAATAAATTGTAGCCAAGTGATCAGCACTGCTGCCTTACAAGCAGTTGTCCCGAGTTTGTTTCCCAGCCAATGCTTTGACACAGGGGGGGGAGCAAATACATACAAAAAAAAAAGGTCAGAAAACGAAATACACCTGGGTCTCATTTTACGCGATAGATAGGTTCCTCAGAAAACGCGCAAACGAAATCACGCAAAAATAGACGTTCAGAAAACACGCGCAAACGAAATCACGCAAAAATAGACGTAACTTACCTTGAAAAGGGGGGGATACGGACTGTGATTTTTCAAAAATCACGTAAGAGCAAAGCACCAACGTAAAATTATTTTAAAATTCGCTTTTAAAATTCGCGCAAGAAAAAAAAAGGAAATAAAATATGACTAATAAAAAATTTCAAATTTTTAAAAAATTGATACAAGACAAACTTTTTAAATTATTTTTTAACTATAATATTTAATTTTATTCAAAACAATATGTATTTTTATGGATACATTTTTTTATACATGTTTTAATTATTATCGCTATTTACCGGTAAACAGGTTCATTTGCAAACTTCACTCTCATGTTGTGTTAACCTTTTCACTGATGATTTTAGCTATTGGCCCTCTACTTAACTTATTCTTTTATTCCCTCTACTTAAATCTAGAACAATGTATTTCTTCATTTGAATCAGTTCTTTTTAAAATATTAATCTAAAATACACAGAATTTTTAATTCACTTCTAAAAATTGAATAATTTTAATTCAAATTTTAAATGTAACAAAAAATAAAAATAATTTAATAACTGTCAAAAATATAAGAAAAATTGTAAAAAATAGGTACAGTAAAACAAAAGAATTATAACTCAACCAATATTTGCCTTATTCAGATCAACACTCGAGTAATTCTCTTTTATTTCCATTTCTTATTTCTCTTGTAAAATTTAAAAATTTCCAAATCAAACTTTATATTTCCATAAAGTAACATCAAATCTTATTTATAATGTAAAAATTACATAGATTTATTATTTACTTCAATTATAACTACACAGCTTGTGCTGAATCTTCATTTAGAAACACGCCTAGGAATTTCCGATTACGTATGTAGCAATAATTATTTTTTGTTAGGATATTTCTCCAAATGTATTTTTCTTCTAATATTTAAAATTTTCCGCAAACTTTATATTTTGATAGAGAACATATTTTATTATTTGTGAACAAAAAATTGCAATAAAGTAATTATTACAACAAAACATTACGAATGTGATAGAATTGTCTTTGTTGTGTTGCTGTTGTCAATCTGTCATTTAGAAACACACCTGAAGATTTGGTAGTATCCAATCGAGAACAAAGACAGAGGGGTGTAACAAGAGGCTGTCAAAATATTGATTTTTGAAAAGTAAAGCAAGGGAGTTTTTAGAACTAAAATTGAAAGAATTCCATCAAAAAGCAAAAGAAGAAGGACAAAAGACCAAAAGGGAAAACAAAACAGCAAACAAAAATCAAAAGGACCAACGAAAGGTAATTGTTTTCTAGTGACAACATAATTAGTACTTAATCTTTGAGATGATGGTTTTATTAATTGATACAAGACAAACTTTTTAAACTATTTTTTAACTATAATATTTAATTTTATTCAAAACAATATGCATTTTTATGCATACATTTTTTTATACACGTTTTAATTATTATCGCTATTTACTGGTAAACAGGTTCATTTGCAAACTTCACTCTCATGTTGTGTTGTTTTCTGGTGACAACATAATTAATCTTTGAGATGATGATTTTATTGTTTATGAACGCGATATCCAGACATACAACCATTAAGCTCTTGTTGGAATTTAAGAGCACGTTCGTGATTAGTGTCATTTATAAGAAAATAATTTGCCAACTGATTAGAAGGTTGAAGATCTTCTCGAATCATTTTTGCAGTGAAAGAAACACGTTCCACTTCTGTTTCATTATCTTTTTCTACATTTTCTTCTGTATCTAAACTTTTATTTTTGTCTTTAATTTTCAATTCCGTTTAAAAATCAAATTTTGTTTCACTGCTACTACTCACCTTTTAAAAATAAACGTGCGGACACTAAATGATTAATAATTGATTAAGTTCTTTTTTAAAAAGCAAAAACAGAGTGTGATTTAAAATGCAAAATTAACACGCACAATGTTTGAACAAATTTACATTATAATTTGGTAAAATTTAATGTGTGTATACATAAAATGTGGAAATCATGATTTTAATTTCATTATTGCATAAAATCTTACTATTATAAAGCACTGAAAATATTGAAATTACTAAGATGAAAGTCGAATTACAATAATGTACTATTACTTTCAATATAATGTAAGTGCACGAAATTTATTATTTAAAGTAATAGCACATTATTGGAGTTTGACTTCTGGTGAAACATGAATCGCGTAACTTCGAAATCGTGTTAAATAAGTCCGCATAAAAAGAGACCCAGGTGTACTTCAATATCTTAATTAATTGTAGTTCTCCACTATATTCTATTTTTTACAATACTGCAATAAAAATAATCAATATTGTTTTTTTTAGAATATCTATAAGATAAAATTCATATTGTAAATGGAGTCTACCTCTTTCACGAATCTAGGCTTAAGTAGGAAGTTTTGTAATATCCATTCATTTTATTATCTTAATGTGCACACAATGTCCAAATCCCTTTCTACAACTATTTTGTTAATATATTATATCTATGTAAAGCCATTTAGAATGAATAGTTATTTCATTGTGTTTTCATTTTATAAAAACTATCAAAATATTTAAATTGGCTCACCTTTTTAAACTGATAATCATCTAAAAAACATTTCCATTTTTATTTTATCACTAGTTGATAAAACATTTGGAGTTTTTGAACATTTATTATTCAACCCAAGTCTTTATATGTTGCACATTAAACATGCCATAAAATTTGTCCTTTTTTTTTTACGTGTCAAAGCATCGGCCGGGAAGCGAACCCGCAAACCTGGGACAACTGGTTGTAAGGAAGCTGTGCTGACTACTCAGCCACCAACACTTGACAATAAATTCGTCTTTTGAAAGGCAAAAATACTATAATCATCAACATACTATAAATCTATAACTTATTTTAATCTAGTGAAACTTAAAATTATAATACCCATCCTGTATTACATTTTCATTTCTGGTACATCATATGGTTTATGAGCAGTTCAAAACACGCAATCATAAAAATCATGATAACATTGTAGCATGCCCACATAAGCTCAAAATTTCTCTATATAGTAAACCATTTCTTCTAATTCCATGATATTGAATCTGCATAGTACCAAACATATTTGCTAATCAATTAACTAATTTCAAATATTGTCCCAACAGTCATTTATATAATAACAGATATTTTGGAATATATTGTACATAAATTATGTGTATAGAAAGACATGATCAATATATATATATAATATTTTATATTTTGCAAAATTTTAGGAGTATTTTGTAAATAATTTTGAGTAAAATACTTTGACTAACAGATGACTTTCATTAGAATTAATCCATTTTCCAAAATTGTTGAAAGCATGTTTGCTATAAAAAAAACATAATAATGGTATTCCATAATAATTAGTGAAGTGCTGAAATTTCGAGGTTATTTTTTAAAAAAATTGGAACTATATATTAAAAAAAAAGTCTAATATTTTTTGAAACCAACATATCATGTCCATATTTTAAAAATTATACAGGTATATCGTGAGAACCTCAATCTTTCCATTTTTAAGATTACAAAAAGCTGCTTTGATATCAATCACTAATCTGAATAGAGTAGATAAAATGAATGACACAATGAAAGTTATGATCTTGTTTTTTTGTAATATTAGATCGAATTATGTAAAAAAAAGTGTCATTTATGAATTTAAAAGATTGGTTATAACCCAAATTTTAGCCCACTTGTTGCTTTCAGTACACTTAAAAGGTTCTCAATGGTAGGTGTCAGTGAATGTCTCTATCTCCTTTGTAATGTTAATCTACTAATCACTTTTAAGTCTTTATATTAATAATTAAGCGTCTGACAAATAGATATTTACTATAAATTTCCACAATTAATTTATTATTTTGCAAAGCAAAATTTGTTATATATTTTCTGATAACCACTACTTAAAATAAGAATGTTGACAGTAAATTAAATAGTTTTTTTTTTTATTAAATCAAGAATAGTTTTTTTTTTTTTATATCAAAACTCACTATTTAAGATAATTTTATTTCTCATAACATTCAAATTAACAATTTTGGTATTTAATAGTTGTTACAATTCCTTTATTAGATAATAGATGTTTCTAAAAAAAACAAGTATCAATTTTCCTGCGCATATAATTGGAATAAAGCCTATTTTTATGGCAATCATATTTTAAACTCAGAGTGTACTAAACTATTTTTCTCCAATAATTTGTACTTGTAACGGAGGGGTAATAAAAATTTATTTTGGATTTTGACTTTTAATCGCAATATATTATATGACATTGTTTTAAGAGTGTTAGTATCCATATTTATTTACACTGACTTTTTCCTTATTAAATCAAAAAGTTTAAAATAGTTAATTTTATGTCGGCCAAAAAATTTTATCAGAGCAGAATATTTAAGGCTACAACATCTATACCATAATTTCCGACAATTTATGGTCAAACTTTATTCTTGGTATTAACACATAACTTAAAATAAGATGTGATATGTTGGACTATTTCCATCATTTATGAGTGAATGTTGAATGTATAGAAAATTTTAAACTTTATTAAAACTTTTCAAATACAAACAACTTGTTAGTAATAACATACGAATAGACAATACAGGTTAGTCCAACACATCAATAGCATCATTACAAACCTTCAGACAAATAACTTAAAATCTCTTTAAAAATTATATTTCAATGGTATTGCTGTAATAATACTATCCATCATGAAATAAAAGTATTCTCTGAAAGTAAACAAGAAGCTCAGATATCATGCAAAACATGCTTTCATATATTTATATTTATAAACCAATCTAGCATTGAACATTATTATCTAAGTAATATATAGTTTCAATGCAATTGAAAATCTGTTTTCAAAACAGGTAATACTTGTCGGTTCAATGAGGTTTATTTAAAAAAAAAGAATAATAGAACAACGGTAAAAATATATTTATTAAAGAAGAAATTAATTTAGTTAACAGACAAAAAGCTACTGCAATAATTTATGAAGTTTGGATAATAATATGCAATAGTGTATTATGGGAATTACTTCAGACCTTATAATGAGTCAAATTGGAAATAATATGCAGTAGTTATTATGGGAATTACATCAGTCCTTTTAATGAGTGAAAATTATTCAAAATGATTATCTGGCAATATATTAATATGCTTTTGCAATTTAGTATATTTATTTTAAAAGTAAAAATTACCTCTCGTATATATATATGAGGAAGTGAAAGATATGGTTTGCAAAATGTAAGATTTTCTTTATGTAAAAAGGGAGTGTTGCTGAAAAAATGTTATGGTACATTTAAAATACTTTATATAGATTTCCAGCTGCAGAAAGGAGTTTGCTATTAACTGAAAGGAGACCCTTTGATTCCTCTTGGAGGCCTTAAAGGAACCGAGCAGGGCAAATTCCTAATGTCCACTCCATACGTTCTTGTCGTTGCAGCTGTTATTACTATGTGATTATTCATATAGTATACGGACATGGATGGGCTGCTCACCAACACGCATTAGCCAGCGTGGTGAGTTTATTGGCTTTTTACCTCTGAGTTTAAGATCAAGAAACACCATGGTCTTTCTTCTCAGTGCCTGATAAGGCAGAATGAATGTTTGTGTAAATGATAAATATTTTTCCAATACATATATACAATTATGACAGACAAAAATAAAGCATGGCCCTTATTCCCAGGAGGCTGTAAAGTCACCAACCAAGGCAGCGGTTGGTGGCCAAAGGCGGAGGGTGCTAAGAATCCCCTGATTGCGGACCCAGGCTGCCATTTGATGACGACTTTTTATTTAGGTACTTACAACTGCAGATCACTTTCAAGTGAAGGAAGATTGCAAGAATTAGAAGAAGAACTCTCTTATATTAAATGGGATATTATTGGACTTTGTGAAGTTAGAAGAAAAGGTGAAGAGACAATTGATTTAAAAAGTGGACATATATTCTATTATAAAGGCACAAATATTGGAAATACAAGTGGAGTAGGATTCATTATAAATAAAAAGTGGAAGAACAATATTGTGGAGATTGATGGTGTATCAGACAGAGTGGCAAGATTAGTTATACAACTTAATAGCAGATACCAAATGCAGATAATTCAAGTTTATGCCCCAACAAGTTCTCATAGTGATGAAGTAGTAGAAGATTTTTATATGGATGTACAAAAGGCTTTTGATCAGAGTAAACAACATTTTAAAATTGTTATGGGAGACTTTAATGCTAGAATTGGTAAACAAATGAAAGATGAAAGTGCTGTAGGTAATTTTGGTTATGGTAATAGAAATGAGAGAGGACATAGACTTGTGGAGTTTGCAGAAAAAGAAAAACTTTATATTATGAATTCATTTTTTGAGAAAAATGTTAAAAGGAAATGGACATGGAAGCATCCAAATGAAGGTACAGCAGAATTGGATTATATTTTGACTAACAGAAAATACATATTTCAAGATTGTAATGTTCTTAATAAATTTAACACAGGAAGTGATCATCGATTAGTAAGGTGTAAGTTACGTGTTAATGTAAAACTAGAGAGACAAAAATTATTAAGAAAAACAATATTTACAGTTGATATTCCTAATCTTCAGAAACATTCTAATGAATTTAAATTGGAACTTACAAATAGGTTTCAAGTGTTAGGAGATTTTGAACATGATTCAGATTTGAATGAAATTAATATGAAAATAACTGATACACTTTTAAAAACGGCAACAAACATAGCTGGTAGAAAAAAGCAGCAATTGACTAATAAAATTTCTACTGAGACTAGAGAATTTATGAAGAAAAGAAGGAATATGAAGATATACAAAAATGATGTATTAAAAAGAATTGAATATCTCGAATTTTGTAAAATGGTACGGAAAAGAGTTGAAAATGATATAAGAAAGTATAACTGTGAAATAGCAAGGAAAGCTGTAGAAGAAAATAAAAGTCTCAAAAATGTTAAACAACATTTTGGTATTGGTAGGAAATTTATATCTGCAATAGGAAATTTATATCTGCAATAAGAAAAAAAGATGGAATTATTACTAAAAAAAGAGATGACATCATGAAATTGGTAGAAGATTTTTATCAAGAATTATATAGTAATAAAAAACAAGTACCTCCTATATCTATTACATCTTCCGAATTGCCCAGAATTTTAAATGAAGAAGTGAGACATGCAATTAAGTGTATGAAGAAAGGAAAGGCTCCAGGAAATGATGGAATTATAATTGATATATTAAAAGAAGCAGGTGAAGAAATAGAAACAATTTTAGCAAAGTTATATACCAAATGTCTAAATGATAAAGATGTACCGGAAGATTGGAAGAATGCAGTAATAATATTAATATTTAAAAAAGGTGATAAAGAAGATATTAGAAATTACAGACCTATCAGCCTTTTATCAGTTTTATATAAAATTTTTACCAAGATAATTACAACTCGTCTACAGAGAACTTTGGATTTCCACCAACCAAGAGAACAAGCTGGATTTAAAAGTGGTTTTAGTACAGTAGATCATATCCAGGTATTGAGAGAAGTCATAGAAAGGACAAACGAATATGAGTTGTCCTTATGTTTTGGATTTGTAGATTATGAAAAGGCATTTGATTCTATACACATTTCTTCAGTGATTAAAGCATTGGATCATCAAGGTATAGATCCAGGATATTGTCATATTTTAAAGAATATTTATAAAAATGCAACAGCAACAATTAGATTACATAATGATACTGGAAAAATCAACATTGAGAAAGGTGTAAGACAAGGTGACTCCATATCTCCAAAACTCTTTACAGCAGTGCTGCAAGAAGTATTTTGTGGATTAAAATGGGAAACTAAAGGAGTAAAAGTAAATGGAGAGTATTTAAGTCATTTAGATTTCGCAGATGATGTAGTTGTTTTTGCAAATAATGCTTCAGAGCTGCAGGAAATGTTGCAGGAGTTAGCAGATGAAAGTAGAAAAGTAGGACTAAAGATAAATGTTAAAAAGACTAAAGTAATGTTTAATCGATTTGCTCAAAATATGAAAATAAAGATTAATTATGAAGAATTAGAAGAAGTTAACAGTTACAAATACCTTGGTCAGATTATTAATACAGATGGAAACATAATGGAGGAAATTAATCATAGAATTAAACTTGGTTGGAGTGCTTTTGGTAGAAATAACTTGATACTAAAAGGAAATATGCCTATGTGTTTGAAAAGGATGGTTTTTAACAAATGTGTTTTACCAGTTCTTACTTATGGATCTGAGACTTGGACACTTAATAGAAGAGCAATACAGAGACTTCAGACCACTCAAAGGAGTATGGAGAGATGTATGTTGGGAGTAACAAGAAGAGATCGAAAACGCAATGTATGGGTAAGACAACAAACAGGTGTTACTGACCTTATTGAAAAAATTAAAAGATTGAAATGGAGTTGGGCTGGACATATTGCTAGAAGAGATGATAATAGATGGACAATTGAAATTTTAAACTGGATTCCAAGAGATTGTAAAAGACCCAGAAAGAGACCACATGTGAGATGGATGGATGAAATAAGAAAATGTGCAGGGGTGTTGTGGAGAAGAGAAGCTAAAGATCGGAGATGGATTAAACTTGGAGAGACCTTCATCCTGCAGTGGATTGATAATGGTTGATGATGATATATATATCAGTCTTGAATATATATCTAAATATGGAAAGTTATTTTTCATAGGTTGTTAATAAATCATTTATCTGCCGTCTAGCTACAGTGATTGTTATTGCATAATTTACTGGACAGTGTAGTTACAGAATAGATCAATTATTTAACAAGCAGTCATTTTCTGAGAATACTTTCCACTCTTTTATATATATATAAGATAAATTTTGAGGATCTATCTATGTATAATTTTGATTATAAATATACCGTTTTGGCTTGATCATATAAAACATCAATTAGATGATGAATATAGTTGTAAAGGTGCTGTTAACAGTGATCTAAACAATGTTAAAGTTCCCCCAATAGAAAGCAAAACAAGTATATAAAAGTGAAAAATAAAAGACAGAAAATCTTGACAGTAATGTTTTTTTTTAAAAAAATTCTTCCAAATAAGAAGTTTACATGTGTCACTATGTGTATTGATACAACTTGGTCTTTTTAGTATCTCGATGATTAATTTCATCTTACATTGGTAGTGTTGCATCTAGATAGGATCCTGGTAATAGAGAAATCAATATTATGATCTGAATTTGCATTTATGAAATCAGTGTTGATGATGATGATTGTTGTTTAACAGCACTAGCACGACCATCTGTTCTAGTACTGATGCAATGATTTCTCATACTTACATAAGAAGCTTTACAATGCCACATGAAATTTCATACTCTATGAGCTTCAAGATGGATTGAATCTTAAGGTTGGTTATATATATTAGAAAATTCAAGATGTAAAATGTGCAAATATGCCAAACAAGATGACTCCATTTTGCTTGAACTCTGAATAAAGTCTATGGAAATAAGATTAGACAGCCCAAAGCACAATAATGAAATTTTACTCATTTCAGATGCAAACAAAGAGTAATTAAAAGTGGCCTAAACTAATATTCCCATGCTAAAAATGTGTAAAGAAACATTTCTCTTGATATATTCGCAGAATATTTTATGATAAGTATTTTCTAATATCACACATTACAATGACTTTAAACATTCGCAATACTAAAATGAATACTGCTCCAAGATTCTGATTTTTTTTTTTTTCAGTAGTTAATTTGAGTCAATTGTAATAAGATTTTATTTACACCTACAATGATTAAAGTATATAATTGCATAAAGTGAGGATTATCGAAGTTTTATTAATAATTAGGTGAATAAGAATTGCCTTTATTTTAATAAATCTTTTACTTTCAAATCACATGTGCACACACACACATATATAATTTTATCGGTAATTTGAATTTGATTATTTAATATATTTTCATTTTAGGAAATCCTTTTAATTGTAATGAAGAACTGATCCCATTGATAAATTTTTTGAAAGCGCCTAATATTCTGAACGATGTGAAGAACAACTATAGGTGTAATTCTCCCCCAGAATTAGAAAATGTACCTTTAATAAATGTGACTATATCTTCCTTGCCTGATAGAAAATCAATAAATCTTTAAAATGTCATTAGTACCACCCATATTATATCACTATTAGATGTAAAAAATACTTTATATATATGTAATAAAATTATAAATCAATGTTTGTATTTATTCAAATCAATATATGTAATCTTATAAGTGAATATTTATAAATACAGTTATTAGATATATGTAAAATATAACTTTAAAAATTTTATCCACTTAGGAGCGCTTTCCTCATAGTCTTTATCAACAAACACTTTGAAAGGCTAATCTTCTCACAATTCCGTGATCTTAACATTTGCTGCCTGTCTGTTAATTAAATCTTGTTTGTATTTGTATATTAGCATAGCTTCCTTTATTATACAAATACAAAGAATACTTAATTAACAGATAGGCAGCAAACGTTAAAATCATGGCCTTTCAAAGAGTTAGTTGACAAAGATTATGGATAATCGAAAGTGCTCCTAAGTGGATAAAAATTTTGAAGTTATACTTTACATATATCTAATTATTTTATTTATAAATATTCAATTGATAAAATTACATATATAAATATTAAAAGCATAATCTGGTTGAGTTGTGAATTTGGAGTAATTTTGATCACATATATATTGAGATGACATTTTCTGCCATTTCATATGTAAATAGATTATTATTTTACACTTTCTGGAATTTCAATTATTTTATAAGGAAGGAAGGGTAAAATATATTAAATTTAAAAATTATAGAATGTGTAAACAATGAGGATTGCCAATTCCTCAACAAGCTTTGTGATAAATGCTTAGCCAGAGCCTACATCTAGGGTCTGAACCTACCCTGGCACCTCTCTGAGGAGTGCCAAAGCACGAAACCATGGTCAGGGGTTTGGGGGGGGTCCTGACAGAGATATTTTAAGTGCTGGCTATGCATTTATCACAAAGCTTGTTGAGGAATTGGCAATCCTCATTGGTTATAACTTACAAGCTTAAGAGATAGGGTCATGTGATCTATGACTCTTATTTTGATTATAGAATGTGTGTGTATTTGCATATATAATCACTTTTATAAAATTTTATCTTTCTACAGAATCAAGCTTTCAGTTTGATTTACTTTTTTTATCTGATAATTGTTCTAGCAAAATATTTCTTTCTTTCTTCTATATTTATGTATTTTAATTACTAATTGTAAAGAAAAAAAAAGGATATGAAGAAAGGAAGTAAGATTTGTAAATCAAGCTTAATTGTTTGGAAATTAAAGTAGATACAATAGTTGATAATGAAAAAAAATTATAAAGTAGTCGTTATTGTATCAATCTATAATCATGCAGAACATTTTAAAAGAAAAGAAAAATTAATTCCACTAGCGGCCAAAGTATAAACAAAAGAATAAAATCTTTCTTTTGCAGCAGTTTCCAAAAATAGCCAGAAAGTGTGAAACCAAATTAAAAAAAAAAAAAAAAATGGAAATGAAAGGGATGTGAGATAAAAATAAAAAAAAACAAAAAAACTATAAATTGGACCAAAATCCTTTTGTTTTGTTTTTTTTTTGGGAGAAATTAATAAGAGAAATGAAAAAATGAAAATCAAATACAAAGTTCCTTATTAAATGAATAACTCGTAAACATGCAAAAAAAATTTGATGAAATACATTCAGAAAATGAACAAAAGCATAAAAAAGAAAATTTAAAGAATAGTTTTGAAGTGGATATAAAAACGACAGAAGCAAAGATTGTGCATATATACTAACTAATCTTTCTATAGTTATGCAAGTTTATGAAAATCCATTGGATGAGCCTAAAAAAATTAACAACAATATAACATTGAAATAGTTGGAGAAGTTAAAACAAATATAATAGAATCTTCACATTTAGAAGTAAATGTGGTAATAGAGAAGACTAATGAAATAAACCAAGGTTTGAATCTAGTTAAAGAACCAAATATTGGTTCTTTGAAAAAAAAAAAAAAACTTTTGTAACGATGCTCACAAAAAATATATATTTTGAGTCATTTCATGTAACATTTCCTCCATTAAAGAAATATATGAAGTGAGGTAAAACTCGCTTGATGTTAAAAAAATAAGGCTGGCACATTCCTTGTTAACATTGCACTTAAAGAGAGGGAAAAAAAACCATATGTAATATTAGCAAAAGATAAAATAAATGATATTTTGGATAATGAACATTAAAATCAAGTAAAATAAGAGATTATTGGCTTCATAGAAAAGTGAGTGTAACATTTACAAATAATAAAGATAAAAAAGATATGGTACACAACTCAGATTGGACAAAAATAATTGTTACAGTGAATGAAATAAAGGGCTGTTATGGTGTGGGTAATTAGATTTGCTTCTAAAAATGTAGTGATTTGATCATGTACATGAGACACTGTTATGTGATTATTTGGAACATATCATCATGTGGTGCTACAACACATTGTTTTGGATAAAGCAAGGTGCAGTTTGAGAATTGATTTAATAGCCTCTAAGACTGAAATACAAACAATAATTACTTTTTATATAGTTTATTTCTTTGTATGATTTGGAAAAAGCAGAATGCAGTTGGAGTCTTTATTTTATTAGCCCACAAGACTAAAAAAAATAAGGCTTTATTTTAAGATATAATGTTGTGAATAGCTTGACAGAAATCAGGTGATATTTGTAGTGTCTATGCATCATTCAATTCAATGTGATATGATGGAATTTTGTGTATCCAAAAATAAAAATTCTAAGCATTCTTTATTGTACTTAAAGACAAACAACTTTCTGAATATTGAGAACATAATATATACAATGCAAAACACCAGATATCTAAGAAATGAAAATTATAAAATAAGCAAAGAACTGAATGTAAATTAAGAGTTCGTTAACACACAAATGACAAATGGAAAGTAGCAGTCCTATTGTCTTCTTTTAAAGAGAGACGATATATAAACATATCACTTGAGTGTAGCTCAGAGTAGTTAGGTTGAAACATAGCAGAAAAATAATATATATATAAGGTACAAACTTCCTCCATCAGGTATTATTGAATAAACTAATTGAAAAAGTATTAAAAAATGACATATGTATTTGAAAATATTATTAAATATTTACTGTGTATTAGGAAAGGCAATGAATTAATTAAATGATAAATATTTGATCATAAGGATGTGCATGTGTATGCGTGCGTATACCGTAAATTAAATACATTGCCCATGAGACTGAAAGATGAATTCTTCATTTATATATAATGTTATCTATCATTTACTTTGTGATATAAGAATATGAATATAATAATAAATGAGACGGCAAAAAAAATAAAATAGTTTTGATTGCAAATCGATATTAAATATGTGTATAAATTTCAAGGCATTCCAGAGATCTTTTTGGCTTTGTTTGTTCTGAATTGATTTGTAAATAAAATTTTGTCAATTCTTACAGTAAAGAGAATTGTGAATTGAAACCTAAAACAAAAAGTTATGAAGTAAAAATGCTTATGAGATCATAAGTAAAAAAGAAAAAGTCAACAAAGAATTTTTCTTTCCTTTCGTTATAATATATTGTAATAATGTACAAAAAATTGTTCACCCATATGTTTTAGAAGAAATACTCAGGGGTCAAGGATTTTTGAATGGTGTACATTATGGTTTGATTGCTGAAAATTGATAAAAATATATGCAAATAGTCTACGTTGTGGTTTGATAACTGGTAAATAACATAAATAGAGGCTAGAAAGATAAGAGATGTATAAAAAGGAATCAGTAAAAATTCATAAACACTTTTAAACTCATTTATTCCAATGTTGATTTTTATTCTGTTTCTGATTTTACGAGGCTGCTTTAATTGCCTGTATAATTTCTAAGCCATGTTCAAATAAGTGCAAAGAACAGTCTTTAGGCTAGGCGAAAAATGTAACACACCAGTTACAAGAGCCAATGTACATAGTCTGATCCATTAAATAACGTCAATGTTTATGGAACCAGAACACAAAATTCTCTAAGATGCCATTAAAATAAATAAAAAAAAAAGAATAGTACTGATGAAATGATAAAAACCTACTGACAATCAATTTGCTATATGCTGCTATAACTATTATTCAAGTTTCCAGCTGACTTGGATATATAGAAAGACAAATAAAGAGGAGGGTGGATGCCCTCTTCTTGTTAAATTCTCTGTCTTGTATTTATGATTTGATCGCTATTAATAACACCTGATTGGGTAATAAGTGCGAGAGATTTGCAGTCTCTCAGTTTAATTTCAAGTAAAAAGAAGGAAACTACTGATCAAATGAATATATGAAGATGACCATAACTATGACTAAGAAAAAAAAACCAATATTTGAAAATCTATGGTGTATGATATTAAATAATTTACCATTAAGATATTCACATTCTAATAATGAAAAAAACCTTAAACATAAAACTAAAAGGCATCAATGATTATGATATGTTCAATTTCATCTACATTTGCAATCATTACTATATATAACCAACTGACTTATTATTTTTCATTTTGTTAGTTTGAGTAATTCAGCTCAAACATTATAAATTAAAACACACATATGTTCAATTTTAACTCATCCACAACTTTGAGAATGCTTGGATGTCACAGGAAAAATTTGCATTGATGATGTTCTTTATCTCACTAGCATTCTAAGTAGACATTGAGGAAGTTTGGTGCCTGGAGTTTCTTATTATTAAAACCTAAAATAAATAAAATACCATTAGTACATATGATTATAAAGCTTAATCATCATCATCATATTGATTCATATTATTACAGTTTAGTGTTAGCATTGGAGTTCTATTGACCAATTTATTATTATTAGACATCTACGTAGACATGTGGAATATTTCATAATATGGATGATTCTATATGTGTGTATAGTTTTAATGGTTATGGAATCTGGGTTAAATCACTGCTTTCGCTTATAAATACCTGTGCAGTGGATGTTATCATTATATAAGTGGTTATAGGCTCAAATGCATCTTTAAACTTATTTACCATTACTAAATATATCATTGAGTAATTGTACAGGTATCTATTTCACAATGTAAAAAAAATGAAAAGTTTATTATATTTCTGACATTATATTAATTAACTTGAAAGCATTACTCTCTATGAAATGTCAAGAGT
Source organism: Epiperipatus broadwayi (assembly GCA_028023455.1). Classification (NCBI taxonomy): domain Eukaryota; kingdom Metazoa; phylum Onychophora; class Udeonychophora; order Euonychophora; family Peripatidae; genus Epiperipatus; species Epiperipatus broadwayi. The sequence goes on along the minus strand of JAQFVV010012686.1, from coordinate 857,568 downwards.
GCCAATTAGAATCTTTCTTATTGCATCTCAATGCTTATCTTGGCTTATAGTGTATGTATTTATTGCATTTTATCAGCAAAGCATGAATGAACAGGCAAAACTCCATACAGTATTGCCACTCAGTGCAAGCTAGAGTAATCAATGGATGCCAGAAGGCTTGTAGATAAAAACCCCATCTAGTGCCTACTCATCCAATATCTCCAGACTAGTTTCTGGCTTGTGGCCTTCGTCAGTGAGGAGCCTTGGATTTGAGAGCACCAAATGGTGATCATGTAATGTTTATTGGCTCAAAGCCTGAATGGTTGCTTTTTTAAGTGAAAGTGTCTATAATTTTTTAACTAAAAATAAGAAATTCCTATTATTAATTAATTTCATCTACTTCAAAATTTGTAATACTAGACTTACTAATGGAGAAGTCTATTTCAAAGTGAAAAACTTAAATAGTTTGAACCCGTTGATTTCTTACATCACTTACATTAAATGCAGGAGTTTTTTTCTATCTAAAGAGCAAGAATATCAGTTAAAAATAATTTATTTTGATTGCATATTGATATTGGCAATGTATAGATAACAAAGTCTGGTGGACTGCTTTCTAAAAAAACTAATAGTTGTTATTTTTTACTAAAATTGCTATATAATGTTTTTGCAAAAATAATTTTAATATCATGTTTTAAACTTCACTATATGTTTTTTGTTTATCTCCGATTTTTAGATCAATATATACGTATAATTTAGTTTATAATATAAAAAAATATATGAAAATATTTAAACGTAGGCATTTCTGGTACAGACTTGGCAGGTTCTTCAGATCTGTGAAATTAAAAAAAAACATAACGTTATTAATGTGTCAATAAAAAATATCAATCGCACATGGTTATTCCTTAATTAAGAAGTGTTGTCACATCTGTTGACCATCAGTCTATTGCTGGGCTACACATAAAAGCTTGGTGGGCCACAGGTTGAATATTGCTGTTGTAGACTTTAATATCATTTTTTAATTGTTGTTAATAAACTTAAATTCCAATTGTTAAAAATTGTATTGCATCATCTCTTAATCACCATAACAGTAGTACAGCCTGTGTTCTTCGGAGCTACATTTGAACAAGGGATTAATATAAAAATGGGGATGTACTTAGTGCTTTAAGAGTAGCCAGTATGACCTTGTCCTGGCTTGACATGAGGATTATATTTTTCAAAACTTCTACATTTTGTTATAGTTTAGTCTTAGAAATTAAGTTTATAGTTGGCCAGTACATTAATGATACTAAGTGGCCAGAGCATTGATGATGATCAGCATGTTACTAAGTGGCCAGAGCATTGATGATGATCAGCATGTTTTAATGTCCCAGCATTATTGTTTAGATTTTCTGGTTATGTATTCTGATGGATGAGTACTTAAGTGGTGCATTCAAATTAATGGTTTCAATAATCTGCCACAAACTGGCAAGGGCTAAATAGTTAGCCTAGTCTACAGAAGACCCATTTCCAATCCAGTCATTAATCATTCATGATGATGAATGATTTGAGTCTTATTATAATGCTGGTTGATTTATAATTATACTTGTAGTTGCTCTTCTGAGCTAACTGGCTGATGTCTCAGAGATTTCATTCTCGCATGCTCTCTCTTTGAATATAACATTGTTCTTATATACTTTTTGGATGTTAAACATTACTTTATCATTTATTTAATAACATTATTAAGTTATTATTTTCAAATTAATTTATTTGGGAGTAACGGTGATTTGCCACTACCCCAGGTTCACTCCAATTATCAACCTATTTACCCCATCCTGTTACAGTATATTAGTTGCCGGTTTTCCTTTTTGGTTTCAATAATGCTAAATACAAATTAGCTAGTCACCTTTCCTTCATGCCATCAGTTGTTTTCTTAAACTTTTTTTCATAAACAGAATTATGTATATCTAATCATAATTAATAATTTTTATTTTGTGGTCAACATTTCTGAGTATTTTTTTTCATTACTTTATTTCCCAAACCTTTTGGCTATGGTGACAAAAACTGAATTATCAAGGTGATATTTTCAAATATACTTTTATATTCTCTAACAAATAACATTTACATAACACATTCTAATAATGTTCCCAGAGATTGTATTAAAATGTACATAATGTTCAGATAAATTTTAAAGCCAATTAAAACAATAATGTTAGTCAAGCACTGTTAGCCGAGAGGTCATCGCAGCTGCCTTGCAAGCAAGTATTTGTTTGCAGACGGTTGTGGGTTCGCATCCCGGCCGATGCTATGACATATGGAAAAAAAACAATAAAATGTTATCAATCTTATATATCATAATAAAATTTCATATGTCGATGACATTCATAGGTATGTTTTTTTTGTTTCATACATACTAGATCTTAATATTATCTTTATGGTGATGTCAATAGTAGTCCTTAACAGGTCATTCATTCTTTATGCAATCCAATTTTTGTTTATAAATTCAGTGATTGACATTCATAGAAACAGTATTGTGATTAAAATATAATAAAAAAAGAAATAAAATTTACACAACTGACTTTTTGCAAATGTTTTATTCATTATTGCTATCAATTGTCATACATTTTTGAATAATTCATTGTGAAAAACAACTTCAATTTCAAAATTTATTTCACTATATAAGCATGATATCTGTTTGTTACATAGTTTTGAGTGAATCACCAATTTTTACTTTTATTTCTGCAATACAATGTTTCCGGTTCACATAGCTCTTTAATACTCAACTAAAGATTAATTCTTGTAATATAGATGGTGCCAATTGGTATCAGTCTATGCTCTTCGTTTAGTATTAAAATTATAAATATCAATACAGTTATTGGAAAATATTATAATCGGAGTGGTGGTAGCCCAAAAGTAAGCTCTTTCTATCTGTTTATTTGAATAAACAAAATGAGCAGTGTATTAAGACTTCCTAGAACAGGGAAAACTCAGCTCTAGTCCAATCACAAGATCGCATAGTGATTTAAATGTCAGGCAACGTTAGCACAAGCCTTCAGTTAGATCAAGCTTCAAGCCCTTACAATAATTCTAGTTCAAAGAATATAGAACAGGATGGTTTTATCATACAAAAATAGCCCGCTAAAAGCGTCCAAAAGAAAACAGAAGTTAAATTAGACCGCAAGCAAAAATCCATTAAGACCACAAGTTCGCAACAAACGGCTGTAATGACCGACACAATACAAAATTTCAAAAAAGTGGGAAAGAATCCTGATTCTCTTAAAAACCTAAACAAAATGTATTCCACTAACACAAACATTAATTTTAAGACTGAAAATCTAGTTTATTCCACTAACACAAACATTAATTTTAAGACTGAAAATCTAGTTAATAACTCTAAAAACAATCAGTTTCAAACTGAAAATAACCTACCAAAATACGGTGCGATAGATTTTCAAAATTTAAAAAAAAAACACAGGTGGCGCTTCACCAAAAGCCGCCAATACCCACCGTAACAACTCTTCCCATGATCGAGAAACAGACTTGATCACATTGCTGAAAGTTCCAAAATAGAGACTTAGATAGGATAACATATTCCATGCAATACGATAACACTTTCATGACTTCGCATCAAAATTCTAATGAAATTTCAGATTCGGATAGCTATAATAATAAAAAAATATGCAGCAATTCACAAAAGCAAACATATCCATTAGAAATTAACGATGAACTAAACCTTGACATTTCACATTTTCCCACATTAAAAGCCATGTCAAATGCAAATAACACAGATTATTGACAAAGGAGTAACTAATAAACCTACAATTACACCAATAAAGTCAAAAAGTCCAATATCTTAAAAAAAACGAAGTTATGCAACTGCTCTGGGTAATAGCTATGCCAATACACAAAAGCATAAAGCAGAAACTCAATCTTTGCAAGTCTCAATCTTAAACTTTGTTGAGGATGAATGCCCTTCTACTAACGATGAAATGAAGCCACAACAGATTCAACACAGTACAACACAACACTAAACAATTACCAATCTATTAGTCAGGAATTTAATGCCAGAATTCTTTCACTGCTTTTCAACTCATTCTTGAATTATCATAATGAGAATACACTAATTCTCACTACTGCAAATAACAATTGTAATCTGTTCACCTTTCCAACAGATGAATTCTTTGAGCTGCTGAAGAATCTATAACTAGGTGATGCAATAAAACGAATATACCACCATCCAAATAAAAGATATATTATAGTGGAATTCAATAATATTATCCAAAAAGAGCTATTTAAAAGACAACAATTCTTCATAAACCAGTGCAACCTTATCAAAATAGACATGAATAATCCCAGAATTGCTTATGGACTTGCATGTAACTGTTATGTTAATTTCTCTCAATCTGACTTTCAAAGACTGCTGGACAAACATGGTGAAATCACAAGCTTCAAATACTTAACAGAAAAGAGAGCCGATTTTGAACTTCCGTCAAATAGTGCAGCCTTCACACTTAAATTGAACTCAGGATACACACTACTAGATATTTCAGTAGCATTCGAGGAAAAAAAGTGTCCAATCTTCATACCTATTCATGGTGTGCAGCCTCAATGCTTTCATTGTGGTGACCGCTCACACCTCATCAAACTCTGACCTATGAGAATTTGTGACCTGTGCAAAACAAAAACTAAATATCACAAATGTAATACAATGACTCACAATCCTCCTTCCTCCCTGCAACCTCCCACCACCCATACACAGGTGAACAAAGAATGAATGGATACTGAAAGCAAGATCCTCAGGGATGATGCTGATGCTGCCGTATAGAAATCACTAGCACTCTCTCCTCATCATACGAATCATGATGTTATCAACCACACTATGCCAAAGCTGGTACACCAGCGACAAAGTTTAACAAAAAATAAATTGCAACCACAACATACCCGACCTTACAAATGAAGCAAAAAGATCAAGCACCAACTAACAAAAGGAAAACTCAAGACTCTTCTAGCTCCCATGAACTAACCAACTCAACTGATGATTCAGATATGGAGCCAAGCTGTACAGAACTCAGCACTAGGAGAGGGCTGACCATTAGAAGGAAGAAAGAAAATAAAAGAACCAAACATGGGGAGTCACTAGTTACACAAAACAGTTCTTCTCTGCAAGACACATCTTTCAATAGCAGATATATTGAGGTAACACTTAATCCAAAACAACCCACAATATCCAAAATTCCAATACTAGAGCATTCAACAAATAAGGCTCATGATACAGTAATGCAAGTTCAAGATTCCACAAACATGGAAGAACTAGTATTAAATGAAGAACCCCATATGGGTGAATAGCCATATTTCTCAGACAAAGCCCATTAAAACATAAATCATGCAACTTAAAATTGCAGGCATTAATGTAAGGGGACTTAACTCTCTCAACCACATTCATGCTATTGAAAAATGGCTTGACAAAATGAACATCCATATTGTGTGCTTCTCAGAGACCAAGCTTCACTATCAGTCGGACTATAGAATCTCACAAATGATGCAACACTATGGCTATTTTCAGTACTCTCCTTCCAACTCTGCATCATCAGGAGTGGCATTACTCATTAGCAAAAACCTTCCATATAACAAGCTCAGAACTGTATACATAGACAAAGAATTACTAGTATTAAACTTAACATTTGGGATTTTATTCCCTCAGCATAATTTACTCATACTTTAGAAATTCTCTGAACTCAGCATATCCTGCAATCAACTGAATTAATGCCCTTCTTTCACCTAACACCTCTCCAGCAATCTTCTTTACTTTAATATGAGTTACCAGAACTTCAACTCAATCTTTCTTCACCTCCTCAACAGTCTTCTTGTGTGGAAAGGGTTTTTCCCTCCTAATGCCTTCTCCTTCTACACATTGCACAGATCTCTCTATACTCCAGACATACACTTTGACCTCGAATCCCGTCTTCAACTGGTGCCTTTCTCTGACCACCTTGCCATGTTAATATCTCTTCAGATCAACACCACTATTCCAGTCCAAAGCTGTCATTCTCGCACCATAAGAATGTTGAATAAAGCCGCCATTCCAGAGTTGATCTTTTCAGAGGCATATATCTTGCTCAACAAAATCAAAATATTCTCACTTCCCCCCATCCAAGCTTGGTCTCTATTTGTTGGAGTCATGAGATCTCTTATTGACTCCTACACAAAGAAAATGAAAGGTCCCAATTGATTCATTAAGGACCTAGAAAATATTAGTAACAAGTTGAATGCCCTCACATTTCACAAACCCCAATGTACAAAAAATAATGGAACTCAAAAGTCAATACTACCACAAACAAAATGTACTTGCTCAATATGTGGCCACTAAAAGGTCGAAAGTCTTTATTGATAATCAACATAATTGGACCTGCAGCTATATCAGGTGGGTTCTGGGGGTGGTCAAAAGGCCCACTCCTACAATGTTAAAAGTAAATCAGCACTCCTATAGCAGTCCCAAAATGCTCAACAAGACTCATAAACACTTCCATTGCAAACTCCAAAGTGCTGATTTCGAAATCAGAAGCATCTGGAAACAGTTAGTTGAAAGTCATGAACATATTACTGAACAGCAAATAATCCAAAAATTTACAGTCCTATCTGGAAAGCACATATCCCAGACTACATTGCATTCCAAGATTTGTGCTTCTCCACCTGAATAACTTCACTGCACCCATAGTCCAGCAAATGATTGAGCTGCTTGCTGGGGACTTCCTGAACATCCCTGACCTTTATCCTGTATTGCTAGGGCCATTCCTAAAAAAACACATTAACCCTTCCAGCCTGTCGAACATAAGACCTATATCAATGGTTCCCCTTCTCATCAAACAATAGAATCCATAGTTAAAGATTGTATTAAAAATCAGATTTACAATCACATCTCCAAGTATCAATTTGCCCGCAAAGGCTCTTCCACCAGCGATGCTGTCCGGCGCTTCCTGCTCCTGATTGAGCACAGCAGACTGCAAAGAAAATCAAAACCAATAGTAATTCAACTTAACTTCTCCTCTGCCTTCAACACTGTCATCCCATCAACACTATTTTAATCCCTACATGACTATCAAGTGCCTGACATTTTTATTCGCATAATAGGAAATCTTCTGCTCAATAGGTTCATGTCTCTTGATGGTAAGCTGTCCGACGGCTTTAGACCACATTTATCCATTCCACAGAGATCACCATTGGCTACACTATGTTTTATTGTGTACATCAACCCCTTCTTCAAAGAAATTGAATCTAAGATTCTGGGGATATACGTACTTGCCCTGAAACATCAGGAGCACCACATCAACTATGTCAATGACATATCTATCTTCCATCCACACAAAGATCGCCTTCAGACTACATTACAAATCATAGAGAAACATGCTAGAAATCTAAATTTTCAAATAAACCACAGCAAATCATCGGTGTGGAAAATAGACAGGAGAAAGCATTCCCTCAATTTGCACGACTGAGCCACAACCTTTCTTAGGCTTTCCAATCTCCAAATCCAGGCTCACCATGGCCAAGAACATTCAAAACTTAGTTATTGTTGGCTCACTCTCAAAAATCTCTGTATCACTTCCTGGAAAAACTGCCCTTATCAATATGTTAGTCTATCCTAAACTGAACTATTATTTCCCAATTGTCAAGCCTACTAAAACCTTTGAATAGGCAATAAATTCACTATGCTCGAAAGCTCTTTGGAATGGTAGAGTAGTGACCATCAGCATGGCCAAAGCCCAAAGGCCTAAGAAGGTCAATGGGCTGGGACTGCACTGTCTCCACCTGGTACCTTCAAAAATCACTGCGAGTACTTTGCTCCATTCACCTTGAACCTTCCATCTTAAAAACGTATTCATTGGTTGATCCTACTGACATGCCTCTGCCATTCGCCAGCAAGTGGATGACTGATATCTGGATATATGCACAAAACTCAATAGACCTAACAGAACTCACTCTAAATGATAAAAAACCTATTGGAAGACTTACAAAATCAAATATCCAAATGAGATCACACTCCAAAATACACTTGGTATCAACAACAAATTACTAATTAGGAAATTTAAAAACTGGTATCTCAAACCCAAATTTAAGACTTCCTCATCAAGCTAAATCTCTCCTCGTTGCTACAAATCATTTTCTAGTCTGGAAAAGAGGCTACAGCAAACTACACCCTCACTGCCAATTATGCTCCACAGAGAATAAAACAATTCAGCACCTGCTGCATTCCTGCCCTTATCTTTATCTGCTGTGAACTTTCATCAATGAAAATGTTTCGCTGAACATCAGTGAAGCATTTTTCATTTCAAAACACAATCAGGACAGGGATTTTTGCCACCATAAGAATGTCCATTTTTCTGAACTTTGCTGTGTGGATTACTATATGCAAATACATCTTCAGACATGTATCTACCAATGTTTACAACAGCTACATGAAGTTGCTCAGGCATTTTAGGGACAGAGACCGACTGCTGGCACCAGGATGGCTTTATCAAGAAACCTGGGACACAGTCACCCTACCAGATCAATGAACATGCATCAATATCTGTCAAAGCTCAAGTGTTACATGACTCAATAGTGATTCCGGTACACTAGCATCAAGAATTTACATACATGTGCAACTAGTTACTCTCAATAGTTTCTAATAAATATCTATTTTTTAATAAAAAAAAAAGATTGTCAATTCTTGTGTTAATGTGGTATGATGAATAATGAGGATAAAATTTATCAATTCATGGCTTGCATTATTTTTATACTCCTGCCTTCAATGATTACACATTTTTTGTGGAGTAATTTTTTTATTCCACAAAATATGATACTAATAAATTGTATCCTCTTCAGAGAAACAGCAATGTTATATCCAATATAGAACAACTAAAATATTAAAGTTACATTTATGTGTGTTGTAATTGTGTAAATATAAGAACCATCTGGAAGATTTTCTAAACACTTAACTATAACTCTAAAAAAAATACCCAACTTTGGATAACATACTGCTTTTTATTTCAACTTGTCAGATATTGTACAAATGTTAAGATCTTCTATCATTTTACTAACATTATTTTTAAGTATAGGGGATTTGAACTCAGGTTTTCAAGCACCCTTCAACTATACACACTATCTCATACAACTGATACACATGACCACACACATTCTACATGTGTGTGGTCATGTGTATCATAAGATAATGAGGATAGTTGAAGGGTGCTTGAAAATCTGAGTTCAAAATCCCAATTAAGCTCCCAGGTTTGTGAAGAGCGCCTGGTTTTCAAATATTAAACATTATTTTTATTTAAATGCAAAGACTATAATCAATATAATGTTAATCTTTTCATTATCTATTAAATACACTATCAGATATTATATATTGTTTCTCGTCCTTCAATAGAAATATAATTAAAACTTACTTTCTAATATGTCTTCAGTTGTTGGCAATAATTATTTAATGCCTAAATCTTCAAAAAGCTGTGTAAAAGAAATCAAACATCAATCATATTAAATAAACAAAAAAAATGTAATAAATATAAATAAATAATAAAACAGAAAATATTGTCATAATGATCAGGCTAAAAGTCAGTTTAGTAAATATATATATATTCCCTATAAAGGTCAATCTTTTATACACATGTTAATAAATTTCCAAATATAAAAAGATATAGTTTGGAATAAATTTAATTTTTAATTGGAAAGAAATAAAGTAGTATAAAAATTATTACTACAAACAATTACTGTTTGGCATAGGTAAAAAATTAAATGTTCAAACATTTATTAGTAAAAAAAAATATTGTGAAGAAAACTCTGTCTTCGTTATTTTAACTAATTTTGATATGATAATGTGTTAAATTCATATTATAATTTTAGACTTTAGTTCAATTAAAATGGAATGAATTATCAGTTATTTCTCAAACATACTAATGCAATTTATTTATCTTCAGGTATGGAGTAGGACCTTTTTTTAATGTAGAAATTATTTTAATCTGAAAGCAAAATAATATGTAATATTTCCAAAATTTCATAAAATTATTTGCTTGTAAACTAAATATTTCATTTACTGGTATGTACATGTCTAAAATCTATATCCAATAATGGATTCTTATGTCTTATTAAACTATAAATATATTAAATAACTTCAACATTACCACTTATTCTTTTAAATTCATATAAAGATACAATAAAAGACAAATGACCCCCCCGGATGTATTTCATGCTGAACCAGCACTCATCAGTTGGTCCAGATCACTACCTCTCATAAATATCTTTATTATATGAAAAATATTTATCTACATTAAATAATTATATTTTGAATTACAAGTATCAAATTAACTTAGCCCACATCTTTGACACAATCCACTTTAGATATAGTAATGACTAAATAATCATTTACTAAACTAGAGATTATCTTTAGCACAGATATATTGAGGTTTAATGTTTATATCTACACTTAGAGATAATCTCTAGTTTACTAAATGATTAATAATAATCATTACTATATTTATCTAAGGTGGATTGTGTCAAAGATGTGGGTTGAGTTAATTTGATACTTGTAATTCAAAATGTAATTACTTATTAAACTAGAAGAATAAATAGAAATTACATTGCTGAGAGTGGGTAGTGTTATTTGTTTTACCTAGATAACAAACATTTAATGTATACAAACCTATCAGGAATTGAAGTTAATTGGCAAGTGTATGAGTTATCAATGCAAATAGATTTAGTAAATGCTTAAACTACTTATGCTGAATATTTGAACAATGTATTTTATTTCAATGTCTAACTACAATGTAATAAACAATATGCCATATTTTATCATTCTTATTTGCAAAATTTGATATATATATCTTTCAAAAAATAAAAAATAAATTCACGATAATTGTTTTTTTTTTTAAAAGTTTAATATAAACAGAGTTCATACATTAGGAAATCATTTATTTCAATATTTTTAGACCAATGGTTTCTGACTTACTAACATCTGTTTACAGTTTTTCAACATTATTTTACTAAAACATTTGAAATAATACATATACATAGAAAGAAAAAAAATATTTTAAAATAATGAATCTCGTTATCAGTGCATATATAAAACAATTTTTATTATTATCTTTTAATGATAATGTAGAAATTACAAAAGTAGATAACAATCCCACATCAGTGCCAATATCTTGATATTGGCTATTATGAGATAAATTTCATTCAAGCAATGCGTCGGCATTCTAACTATTCATATAATATATTATCTATAAAAAAATATCATTTCTCAAATCTAATAAATCAATAATATATAATTAATTTTTCTTTGAATGCAACAAATGCTGACTAAATTTCATCTCATAACTATTGTCCTTTCCTTTGCACTTCTTCCTAATTTAATTCTTTTAATATTATCATGTGAAGAAATGCAAATTTGTTTTATAGTATAAATTCAAAAACATCATTTCAAAAAATGAACAACTGAATAGTGCATAAGCGTGTTCTATATATTGCTCTATTTATTTTAGATTAATTTATCTTTGTTATCACATAGTGTATCTTCTTTGTATTATTATGGTTGTTGGAATTGATGTTGTGGTGATGGTTGTTGTCTTTATAAATAATATTTTCATTTTCGTTTGTTAATCCTTTTGGAGTTGAAAAACTTTTACTTGTATAGAATGCCTTCCTGTTCGTTAAGATGCTAACAGCAGGTCGGATTTGTAATATTACTTACACAAACATGAATATGTTAGAAATGATGTAAATAAGAACATGACTAAGATTCTTTGGGAATTAAATCTTTCTAATTCATCAAGCCAGATACATTTGCATCAGGATACATGTTGTAATGCACCATATTTGTTTTAAAAATGTGAACTGTCAGTGCATATATGTTAAACTAATGACTTTCCCATGTGAATTCTGATAAATTTTTCCAAAATTTTACAATCATTATCCATGTTAATAACATGTTTAATATAAAAAAAAAAATTTCAGGTTCCTTGTACTTATAATTAGAAATAAAATACCGTATTTGAATAGAACTCTTATTTATTAATAAACCCAAACCTATACTGCTTTCTGCTTTTATAATTATGCCTACCATTTTCTTTAAAGGTCAAGTAATGCAAGCCAACGAGATTGTCATGTTTATGCTTAGTTTATAAGTTCTTGTGTGTTGTGGGTGGTAAAAAAATTCCTAAATAATAAAGAACATAATTTCAATCAATTTATGAGTTCAAATACTTACCTTAAACCTGGTAACAATGTGAATCTTTATTGACGGTACTACCTGGATAACTAAAATTTTTATTTTTATAAACATATCAACAACCAACCTTCTCAATGTGAAGGCCGTAGGAAAAAAATAAAATAAAATAAAATAAAAAGTTATAATTGCATTGTGACTAATTTGAAAATAATTTTGTTGATATATAAATGCACAATGCAATAATCTCATTTTGTAAGAAAAGACAAATGATTGATTACAGTGTAATGATAATTGCATTGTGACTAATTTGAAAATAATTTTGTTAATATATAAATGCACAATGCAATAATCTCATTTTGTAAGAAAAGACAAATGATTGATTATAGTGTGATGATTATCTGACACTAATAGATGCTAACTGATGGAAAGGTCTGATGCCAAAATGTACAAATATGCTAAACATAATGATTATATTAAAAATAATTCATTATTAAAGATGAGAGGATAGATATTCACAGCTGATGGAATACTGCAGGTTGCTTTTATATTTAAATATGTATTTTTTTCACCATCAGCAGATTTCGTCCTTTGCCTCATAACTAAAAAAATATGAAATGATATGATTTCAATTTACAATAAAATATAAAATCATAAATTATTGTTGTACATTGAAGAAATTATTACTCAACTACATACATCAAAATTCTATAAATTTGGTTTTCCTGTCCTATTCATATAAACAATAAAATTTATTTATTTTTATCAAGAATGGATACAACGTTTATATTTTAGAAAGATGATTCATAACCAACATCCTTAGTTCAGTGATAAGTCTTATTACTTTTAATTAAGATGTTATGAAACTTAAAGTATCCTTTATATGAAAATCACTGAACAGATAAAATTTTGAGTCTTTTATGCAAAATATTAAAATAACTTTCTATAACATTAATAACATCATACATCATAATATAATTATTGATTTAGGTGGAGTATTTCTTATCTCAACTCAGGTTAAAAGTAATCACACAAACATACATTATAAAGAAAACATTTTAGTTTAGTAATTTATTGTAAAATAATATATTTAAAATTAATAGTGATAAAACCCTGTTTAATAATTAATTATACAAATTCAATACCATATGTATGTGAATAAATCGCTGTATATGCAAATGTAGACAGTGTTTCTAAGGCAACAAAAAACTAAAACTTTTTGCACAGTTGAAATGACAGCACAAAGTTTAGCTCCTATTGGTTTGGCCTTGGATACAATAATACCTTGAAATGTTATATAAATTGTAACAAAATTGTAATTTACTAAAATATTTCATCATTGTAATTTGCTTAGGTCAGGTAGGAGTGTAAGAGATTCATTGGTAACAGAATGTGAATTTGAAAAAGAATATACAAGTAAGAAGTTAGGGAAATTCACTTAAATATCATTATTTTATAATTTTAGCGTTAAGAATCATATAATAAATGAATGTTTTGATATAATACACAAGTTAAGAAATATCTAAAAGTTATGCCAGATGATATATGACAAATAATGTTTCAAATAATAAAGCATGGTAGCTATATATAGCAGAAGTTTGAAGTAAGATGTTTGAAAATAATTTTCTGTCTGGGGTAAAATATTAATTTAACATGGGGGAATGGTTAGAATAGAATGTGATTAAATTTTAGATGATAACTGATGAGTCAAAATATTCTTATTAATTTGATCTTTGGAGTATTGTATACTAGTTATTTTCTTACATATAAAGATATAAAAATATATTAATTAAACATTATACATACTTTTCTTATTGCTTAACATATTACGATAAACATACTTTGGATGTTGTGTTTAATATGCTTCAGTGCTTGAATGTATGTAATACAGAAAAATCAATCTAATTAGTAGTTTCAATTAGGATAAAGTCCAATTTGATATTTTTTGTGGGATCTCCCAAATGTTGTTTTAACCAAAATAAACAATTACACATTTTTTAATTTAAAAAAATTAATAATTGAATAGTAAAATTTAAATAAAGTATATATAATCTGCACTAAAGTAATATAATATAAGGTTTAAAAAAACATGTTCTAGCCTTTTGTCCAGAAAAGACTTCGGAAAAAGCAAAATTTAGTTGCTATAATTTTCATTTTCAATGAATAAAATCAGTAATTGTTTAAATCTTGGATAATAATTGACATTAAGTTTATTCTTATTAATTTTAACATAGAAAATATCATTTTTCCAGAAGCAACCAGAAGTAGTTTGGTTAAATACTTGCAGGGGAATTATGTGATATAATATGAACGCAATGAAAAGATTATGAAAAGACATTGTTCTATCATTTTCTGCTAACAATCAAAACATTTAAGATTTCCTGTAATATTGTTTAAGAAATACATTTTACAATTTGTATTTCCTCAACTAACATACTACTATTTAAATCCACTTTCTTTATTAAAACAACTTATAAGTTTTTTGTGTCAATCACCAATTTGCCAGATTGTTTTCTAATTGTGCCGAATGCTTCTTAAATTTGTCATTTCTAAAAATGCAAGCAAATTTGTTAGAATTTTCAATTGTTCACATGAAGTTAGTAATGATTGTTTTCCCTTGTGTCAGAACTGCTTTAAAAAATTATTTTGAATAGATTTATGGGATTAACAATTGGCTCAACATGATTTTCATAACTAAAATAATTGTTTTTTTTTTTCAATCTTTTAATCTGAAATTAACGCCAAATCCTTAATTAATGTGTTTGGGTCAACTACTAATTACTTGAACCCATTATTTCTGTATGTGGTCTAACAAAATAATTGTTCATATAAAGAAAGCACCACTGAAATATTCTTGGAACCATTTGAAATTTCTTACTAAGAACATTTACCAAAGGTATAATGTTGTTTTAATTGTGCAAGTGCTTTTGCATAAACTTTTTATACCCTTTGACCCCCAGTACGACTTTCTAGAAATTTTGACTTTGAGCTGAGTTTGCGCGAAAACGGTAAACGTCATACATACAGGACTTACTTCTTTCTTTGCGCTATTTTGTTTTGTACATGAAAATGTAAGAATTTTTTCTCTGCGATAATTTTTCAATTTTTTTATGACATTTTTAGTGAAGGGGACTGAAGATTTTTATTTTGATTTTTTTATCATTTTAGATATGTAAAAAAGATAACATGATGAATGCGGAAGATTCCACTTCAGATTCGGATTCCGATTTTCTTATCGAAGACATATACAATTCTGGGCCTTCTTCTAGCAGCTCATCCGATGAATGTCTTTTTGATAGATCAGACAGCGAATATCTTTTTGATAATTCAGACGATGAAGTAGCTGTGCCAAAAAATAAAAAAATGAAGTCATCAGTAAGAAATGTCAGGATGGATACTGAACTGATGCTACTGGACCTTCATCTCGGCCGGACTCAGATGCTTTTCTGGATAACGTTCAAGGGTCATGCGTGCCAATAGGAATATGCACTGTCTCCTGGGCTAAATGTTCCCGTCACCCGTGAGTATGCAATTAGTAATTTTTTTATATATTTTGACAGGAAATTATATGAATATATATGTGCTGAAACAAATAAATATGCTGTAGAATGGAAAAAAGTTCCAGATTGGTGTAATCTGTCACCCCGTGAGCTGAATGCATTTTTTGCATAGTTATTCTTACAAATAGTGTATCACGCATGACCAAGTTTGAATTCATTTGGCCTATGGATGAATATTTGCATCAGGATGGACTTGCTAAAGTTATGACCCGTAATCGATTTATGTCAATTTTAGGTAAAGTACATTTTAGTGATAGTAAAACCATGCCACCAATTACTAGTGATAAGTTTGACAGAATTTATAAAATCAGGCCTATTATAGATCACTGTAATGTCAATTTCAAGGCTGCATATCAGATGCACCAAGAAATAGCAGTTGATGGGGCAATTACCAAATTCAAGGGTCGTAATGCCATGAAACTGTATGATTCCTCAAAACTGATAAAGAGAGGTTTGAGATGGTGGGTTTGTTCAGATAGCCATAATGGATATGAATACCATATGGAGTTGCACACAGGAAAAAGTGCAACTTCGAATGCTAGCCTGAAACTGGGGACCCGACCAGTGCTTTCTGTTGTTTTGCCACATCTTGCAAAACAGAATCATTTTATTTTTTGTGACAGATATTTTACTAGCCCAGAATTAGCTAAAGAGCTATCTGCAAGTAAAATCTCTTGCTGTGGCAAACAGAAAGTTGATAGGAGCAGTACTCCAGATAGCATTCACAAAAAATATAAAAATTATAAACAGATGAATAGAGGAGACTATTATTCTGTTATAGACAGTGATCTTGAATTTCTAGTTTTGATGGATAAGAAGCCAATTGTTATGTTGAATAATGCTTATCCACCATCTGAAGATTGTACTGTAATTAGGAGACATAAAAATGATTCAAAACATACATATCCATGTCCAATTGCAATAAAAAAGTACAACTGCTTCATGGGTGGGGTTGATTTAGCCAACCAGAAGTGCTCTATGTATGGTTGGGATAGGAAGTCAAGGTGTTGGCCTGTGCGTTTATTTTGCCATTGCTTTGATACAGCTATTACTAATTCCTATATTTTATATACTTTATATATGGCCCAAAAACAAATGAGGCCTAAATCCCATCTGGAATATAGGATAGCTTTATCAAAGAACCTTATTGGTGACTTCTCCTCCTGGAAGCTGAAGCCATCTGTAAGTGGAAGTCTCATGCCTACTGCCCAGCATACCATCTCTGATCTGTGCACTGGTAAGACACCAGGCAAAAGAAGATGTGTTGTTTGTTGGAGGAATAAAGTGTGGCACACAACAATCTTTGGCTGTGTGGCATGTGGATCTATTCCATTGTGCAGAGAGAGAGGCTGCTTTGCTGTTTATCATAACAGTGGAGCAGTTCAAGCTCCTCTCTAAATCTACATCCACAGTCACAACACATCACTGCCCATCCTTACTCAATCATCTTTTTACTTTGCAATAGGTAAGATATATGATTTTATTTATATGTTTGTTCATTTATTGCATGATTATAATGACATTGTACTTTTGTTACAATTTTGTAATCTCTTGATTTTTTTATTACATGTTTCTCTATACATTACTTTACCATTGACCCTGACTCAATCATCTTTCTACTTTGCAATAGGTAAGATATATGATTTTATTTATATGATTGTTCATTTATCACATGATTATAGTATCATTGTACTCTTGTTACAAATTTTGTAAAGTCATGATTTTTGAAGTTTTAGATGGAACAAATGTATCTTTATGTATATACAAGTTTATTCTACACAACTGGAATCTCATGTAATATTGGAACATTTTACAGACTTTCTGCTTCTTCAACCCATCCACTCTGTGTTACAGGGCCACATATTTGAACTTGACCTTTCTTCATATCTTTTATGCCAAATAAAAAATATATTTATATATAAGTTTATTCTACACAACTGGAATCTCATGTAATATTGGACATTTTACAGACTTTCTGGCTTCCTCAACCCATCCACTCTGTGCTACAGGGCCATGTATTTGAACTCGACCTTTCTTCCACATAGATATTTACTGATAAAAAATATCTTATATTTATTGATTTCTTTATTGCTTTACTTTTATTCATTTTATTTTTTATTATATATATTTTTTGAATACATTGTTCTGTTACTTTTTTCTCCACTAAAAACCATTCATATTGTTATAGCTAATTTTGCAAAACTGAACACATCTGTCTCTAGAATGAAAATGGACAACAGCAAGGCCGCTGTTTTAGCAATTTTCTCAGTGAAAAATTACCTCAAGTAAGATTTCCAATACACCATTTTTTTGAAAATTTTGTGACAGATGTGATGAAGCTGTTTATAAAATTATCATTTTATCATTTGAATTTCAAAATTTAAGATTTGTGAATCAGTGTAAAAATAAACATTCTTAAAACTATTAAAAATATTTTTTTGTAACTTTTTCTTTATGCAATGATTATTTTAACAGCTTCATTACATTCTATCATATATTACATTTCTTTTAATGCATTTTTTTTTTATATTTATTACATTCAAACACAAAATATCTAAGTTATTAGAGTTAGGGAAAATTTTTCTAAAAATTAACAATGGCTGCCTGGTTTTCAAAGTGATATAAAAGTTGTAAGATATACATATAGTTTTTTATTCATGTTTGGTATGTTTAAAATAATGTGTTCAATGTGTAAGATTTGTTGTTTAAAGTTAAAACCCATGTACTACAACCATAAGTGTAGTATATATGTATTTTTTTCTTCAATGTAATCACCTACATACCTGAATCATATATAAAGTTTTTTTGTTTTGAGACATATAGGAAAAATGTGTAAATAATTTCTAAGTCATTGATCACACTGTGTTGGCTGGCACCCTTATAAAAATAAATTTTGTCAACCAGTAGTGAGTCAAATGCAAAAATGTTGGAAGTGGGAGATTCAAACTCAGATAAAAATTATTGAGAACAATTTTTTTTTGGGATTAATGCTATGATGTATAAATTTTAAACATGTAATAACCAGACTATGAGTTTTCTTTACAGATACAGGGGTGTGACCAAGTAAAATTAAAAGGGGAAATGACTAGATTAGTATAATAGGGATAAAATCTTAAATAAACATTTTTTTTTTCCAACAAACAAAAGTAAATTTTCAGCAAAGCTATAGTTGGACAGATATATAGGTGGGGGAGCAGTGATTGATTAGGCAGGAAGTGATTTTTTTTCTTAAAACAAAGGGAAATAACAGAACTCTAACTCAGCAAAAAAAAAAATGAAATTACATAAAAATTAGAATTGATTTTTTTCGTTCGTCTTTTGGTCATCATCTGAAAACAAATAGTCAAGTCTTTTTTTCTCAATTTTTTGTTTTTCGTTTCACTGTATGTGAGGAAAAATGAAGCAGTCAATCTTAGCTTAAGATTGAGCTTCATGGTTCCATCTACTAACCGGTGTTTAAACACTATATCACATCCCACTCCTTTTCTCATGTATATATTATATATTATGTACATATATTTGAGATGCACACCTGTTATAAAATTTTAACATTTCAACAACATTTCATTATTATTAATTTTATAATTATTAGTTCATTTTTATTAAAGTACATAAGTGGGCTCAAATATATATATAGGAGCAAAAACTTACTAACAAAATATTGATGTCTTAAATATATGTCATTTTTATAAACTTTTTCCTTTTAAATTACTTGTTTTTCCTTTAAAACTCTATATTTTGTAAACTTCAAGATGGAAGATGCAACCATGAATTGTCCAAAAATAATTAACAGGCTGGAAACACCATTGTTTTAATCTGGGGAACGTTAATAATAATAAATATTTAAAATGTATATAATTAGTTTGGTAGTTTTGTTGTTGTATTATATATATATACACTTACTGATAAAAGATGGGTGGTCTCATTAAAGCAGAAGATTGGAGGAATAGATAGGGTTCACTAAGAGTGTATTAAATTTAATGAAGGATAAAGCAGAAAATTTTCACTAACAGAAATTAAAATACCTGAAGTAAAAGCATCAAACAATTAAATTTTCATACATTTCCGTGAGTTTGAGGATATGAAAGTCAGCTTGTACAATCCAATTGTTTCACCTACTATATTCTATAGTAGTATTCTTTCATATATAAACACCACCAAACTCGCATACATCTTAATAATACTATAAAACCCGCCTAAATTTAAACCTAAGTGCGTGTATATTTACATATGCAAAGAAATATTCATTTATATAGACATGAATCTCTAAAATACGCACACATATATTGTTAATAATTAATAAATAAAAAACAAGTTGTATGTGTAACTTTAGACTACATATATGCTAGAAAATAAATGTTAATAGGATGTAAAGCATTAAGATTTCTCTATTTATAAACATTTATTAAGTTATTTATATTCAAAATTTCATAATTCTGCATATATCAGTAAATTAAAACGGTCGAGTTACATATATAACAAAATGTTTTTCATAATTCTTAGATTTGTTTTTCTAGCCAAAGTGACACCAGAAGAGTTAATCTTTCCCGGTATAAGATTGACTAAAATTATATTTAGAATCAAAAATTATAAAATTGCATAAATTACTGTGTGTCATTCTGAGGTTAAACGATTTTAAAACTGGTTCCAAACTAACCAACAAGCCGGTCAGTCTGATAACGCAAATCCAAGCTAACAGAAAATCAGTTTTAGAAAATATAACTTCTGCTGTCACAATATCAGGCAGATTAATTAATAACTCTCTCATAATCTAATACAATCAATCAGCCCTATTTATATGCTTTCCCTGGTTACAATTTAACCCTGTGATGATAAAATAGATACGTTAAGTTATTAATACATTTGAAAACATGGACAGCATTTTCTAATTAAAATCTGTTTGTAAACACTGTTTTAAACTTATCAAATCTACTAGTAAAACTGGCACCAATATGGTTAAAATTAGCCACTAATGTTCTTTCCCTATCCTCACTGATTTAAAAAAAAATGGCATGTTTTTGAAAACTAAATAACACTTTACATTTATAAAACTCTCTTTTTGAATTTAATTTCCAGAAATATTATTTTATTAAAGGCAAATAATTATAGCGAAATAACATCACAAAATAAATCAATTCACAACAACAACTTTTAAATAAAATATTTTCATAAATTTAAAATATTATCGCAGTATGGGTGTAGATGAGAATATGTGACCTACTTCACTGTACAAGCATATACGTAATATATATGCTCGACGGTTTGAAAATAAAACCATTTTAAAACAATTTTAATTATTATAAAACCCCGGGCACCCCATTAGACATATAAAATTAGGTGGGATTTCGGTAAATATACCCAGTACACACACAATACGATAAAATTAGGGTTTTAAATAAGGCATGAGGAAAGGAAACAGGAAGGCAAGGTGAAACTAAGATTGGTAGGGAATATCTTACTGTTTCAATATTAAGTCAAAGAAAGAACTATAAAGGCCAAGATGGAAGACGGTGATTTGTAGAACAATAAAATTGACTTATACAAAACCTTGGAATGTCAAGTTCTAATTAAATACTAATTAAAAAAAGGTGTTAAAAGCTTTTATGGTACATTCCAACGAAGGCACAAGGAATGTTAATTGGAAATGGAAAAAGGAAAATGAATGAAAAGAAAGAATTCAGAGGAGGGGTGGAGTCGATAATTCCTGATTTGAAAAGAAAGATACGTTTTATATGAATTTGATTATTAAAAAAAAATAAGTATTATAAGTTTGTAAGTGGAAGAAAGCAAACTTTAGACTTATATACAGAAATAAGAATCCAGAGATCAACATTATACATTGATAAAATATGATCAGGCTGGGATAGAAACTTCAACATGGAAGGTGTTTGAATCCTTCCCCTGAATGCATAGCAGCCATCAATATCAAAGGAAAGGATATCAAGCCTGGAAAATCGCCTCAATAAGTAAATATTGAATCGTCATGAGATGTGTAAAAGAATAAATAAATAGAATTCAGCCATGAAATCCGAACTTCAAAAAGTCCATTCATCATCCAAGGACCGGAGATTTCTCTTTCACCAGGTGAATCAATCAATTCCCCAGAAAAAACACAGGTACCTTTTCTATTTGATATCTATGTGACTTCTTAGTAAGCTTACTCCATGTAATTCAGAAAACTGTTGTTTGACCAAATTGTGAACTTGAATTTTCTTTTTTTCCTTTTGCACAGAAAGTTTAAATTATTTCCTACTGGCTTTATTAGCGTATAAATTTGTCCATAATTAAATCTTCGTTGCAACATACATATTATAGCATATTTGTATGTGTGTGGGTTTTGGTAAAGAAAGAAAAGAGCAAACCAACAAAAGAAAAAACTGATAGGAATCTTTGATTACTAATATAAAAAAACAACATTGATTTGACTTACATAAATATTTTTTTTTGACAGATACGTAAATATTATTACGAATAAATATGTATAAGATGATGGTTTTTTTGTTTGTGTTTTGAGTTTTTTTTTAAAGAAAAAAAGAGAGGGTTAGGTCTACTCCCGGTAATTTTACCACCGCCCTGAGAAAGCTAGCTGCAGGCAGAGTCATTTTCTCATCCTATTACATTCTTCCATATTGTCCAGTATAATATCTTACCTATGGGTGAGATTTGCACTTGGAGTCTTTAATTAGATGTCCATAAATATACTGGGTATGATATCGAAGAAAATTATATATTGTAGCCTTTTGGTTTATTCCATCTATAAACCAAGTTTTATTTGAGAAAGTAATGGCTATATAGCTCACAAGTAACATATATAGAGACAGTTTGTGTTTGTATGGAACATCTATTACTAAAGAGTTGATGAGAATTAAGATTGAATCGATTGTCAGTGGCTTTAGTTAACAGTTTCTTTCTAGAGAATAAGTTTGAGGTTATGGGAGATTATAGTGAATATTTATGTTTATGATTATCAGAAATTATAATTGATTTTATGCTTATAATTATAAGAAATTATGATGGATATTTGTGTTCATATAATCTGAATAATCAGTTTGCTATTGGATGGTCTGCACATGTGTGTGTGTCATACAGATATATGGGTTTGATTTTTTTTCCTTTCCTTTATAAAAATTTGACATAATTTTCTATATTATTTAAAATGTAAATCTAAATAAAAAATTATTTAGATTCAGTGAATGTAACCTTTGTTTGACAAGAAAATTGTTAGTAGGCTTAATTTTTTAATTAGAGTTTCGTTGACTAAATTTCATAAATTGGTCATCAATGTGTTAATTAAAGAGATCTGGTTTCAAATCAGATGAAGTTGTTAATAGTAACACTTAAGAGTCATTGTTTGTTCTGAGTAGGGATTTTTTTGATTAGACTTGAAGGGAACCACTGGGGGGGGGAGCATCTGTTTTTTTCCTTTTATCCTATAAAAACTGGAAAGAGAGAGGTAAAGGGAAGAAACTTTTGCTGATTGAGAACTGAGCTAACTAACTAAAAAGTAATATCTCTAAAGGTATTTTTTTTTCTCCAAGTTTTTAATTTTCTTTCTCAGAATTTGATAATGAAGTTAAGTTGTATAGGAGACCAAAATATGAATTTCTAATTCTTCTAAAAATGGTGCATATCTCTTTTTCTCAAAATTAATTATGAAGAAGTCAACTTTTGATAAGATATTTTCTGTTGAATGTCACAATTTATCCAGTCTGCTTATAAAATTTCCTGCAAGGAGAGAATTGTCAAATTTCTTTTATCAAATTAAAAGACCAATTCAGATTATAATAATTATATGGCTCTTTAAAATTCATTTAAAGAACTGCAGCAATCTTCTGTATAATGTTTTAAAAAGAGTTAATTCATGTTAGTAATCACAAACTGCTTATTGCCTATAATTTGAACCTTTAAATGGAAAGGAAGAGGAAAGGAGAACAAAGTGAATTCAAACCCAGGGAGAACTCATCAACTGGAAGGTAATCAACAGAACTTTTTAAAATTTATTAACTATCCTGTATCTACATTTTGATTTAAAATAACTATGTACAATTTTCATTTAAATAACTATCTACAATTTTGATTTAACTTGATTCAAATGACTGTCTGTGCATTCTATACACATTTAATTAAAATAACTGTCTGACATGCCATTGTATAGCTATCTCAAGTAAAATGAACTAAACATATTAATTGATTAATGGACAGTGGAAGGAAAAGAAGTTTAAAGAGACTATCTGTAATGTTGATATTTATTCTTTATTTTATTTCATTTATATAATATGTCATTTATTTTTTTTATTATTATTATATTTCATTTTGTTTATATGCTATGTCACACTCTGATCACTAGATTATTTAATTTAATATTTTGTTTATGTTTAAAATGTGTGAAGGAAAGAAAAGAAAATGATTTTGATACCATTTAAGTATAGATGCTCACGTAAATTTAGACTTAAAAGTAAAAAGAGAAATGATATAAATATTTTATTATTCTTAACAAAATTTTAATTTGTGCTTAATAGTAGTATGAAGAATGAGAGGACGGTCATAAAACCCATTATTATGCTGTGAGTGTTGATCTGTTATTGATATAGATATTGGGTATGTTGTTGGCTTGACTGGTTAAAATTGAAATAATTCATATATGTATTGATTTGGGATCTGGTTAGTCTTTGTCATTTATCTAGGCTGGAATCGATGTATGTGTGGGCATATTTAAAGCTATAAATGCTTGTCATTACTAATGTAAAGTAATCCTACCACCCAATAGATGGGAAATAGCTGTCTCCTGATTTAGATACCATGGCAGTTGGATGACTAAGTTTCTCTCCATTTATTTGTTAAGATAGGGAATTATTAATAAAGTTACTGTTTAAGTATAGAAAATGTTGCAAGCCAATATAGGAAATAGGTGACTAAGAGAAGCTCTTTACACAATTCTGGATCTTAGGAAAGAGCTCTCCCTGGCTCAAGCAAATAGTTTAAGTTGAAGTTGATGTTGTTGTTTTTGTTATTTCCCTTATCAAGAGTGTGTGGCTGTGTGCACATTATAGACACTGCATGGTGATGTGTAATATGAAGAGAGTTTTCTTACATGGGACAGAACAACGTTGCCCGGAAAGGATAAGGATTCAGTCAGATGTATATGTATGATGAAGAATGACAAAGATTTTAATTAATAAACTAACCGATCTGTATTGATTTTTTTGAATAATGGTAAATTGAGGTCATCAAGCTGAGTGGACATACTGACCTAAGTAAGATATATACAGTCAAAATGTAAAGATCTGACAAGCATGAATGTAAAAGTGTGGGTTTTGAATTGAAACCCATTTGCAAAATTAGTAGGGTAATTTTGTGACATATAATCCTTCTTCATTGGAAATGTGAAAATTATTTTCCTGATAAAATGATTTAGAAATTTAAGATTATTTCACATTGCTAGTTAGAATAATTGAAACAAATATACTATTTTGGAATAGTCCAATGGACAATGTTTACAATAAAAGGAGGGGGAAGTAGAGATTTGTAGGTTTTCTTCTCTTTCAAGATAAGTTTTCTTAAAGCTAAAAATATACGGAATTCTGTCTTTAGCGTTTGTATTTATTATTATTATTAATTATTTATTTAATAAATGAATGGGTCAAAACAAGAAGTGAGTCATCCAAGAAATTAGTTAACTCAAATATGTATTTGAATAATAATCCTGAATAGATCAGAAGCATATATGTGTGTAACAATATTATAATTTAGTGTGTTTTTATTTTATCATTATTGTTAATGTAATAAAGTTTACTATTGTTATAAGATTACATTGTGTTTTGGGTGTTTCAAATATCTCCAGAATCTATATATCCAGCACCTATATTTAAGGTAATATTAGTTTATATTTAAATTTAATTATTTATTTTATAATGATACTTTATTTCCAAGATCGATTTGCAGTAGTCATTATCATATTGTTTCCATATTCGATTCACATAGTTAATTTGATAATAATTTATTTCCATGATTGATTTACAGTATTAAATTTGTTGTGAATATTTCTATATTTGATTAATATAATTCATTTTATATAAGTCATTTTATAGACTTCATTTTCATATAATTTATTGTTATAATTAATTTGCCTAATCTAACTTATGATTATTTCCGTAATTTAATTTCATAAGTAAATTTTGATTGATTTATCTGATTGATGCCCATGATTTACTTCCATAGTTTACTTTAGCAAAATAAAATTATTAAGGTTATTAATTAAAAATAGATTAGAAATAATAGAATAAAGATGACAGGAAATAGTTAAGTTAAGTTTAATAAATTTAATCTTTTGATTCATTGTAATGTTGTGAATATTGGGAGTAGACATAAAATCCCTTTCCTGCTCTCGGTGTTTAGAGTGATTCCCACTATTGAACTTGTATTAAAATTTATTTAGCATATATGGGATCATATCCATTACAGTGTAATCACTTATGTGGGCACCTCTTGACAGATCTAGACCTTGAGAAAGAGCAGTTCAATTATTAGTCTAAGAGCTAGTTTGGAAGTCAAGTAGCTTATTATAACAACATTATCATACTATAATAAATTATTCTACTATTATGAAAATAGGGATCATGAATTGATAGTTGATCTAAAGATACATGTGTGTTAGAGAAATAAGATTAGAGAACATAACACAGACATTCCGTGTTATATAATTGTGGCTATTGAAAGTGATAGATGCTGAGAATGAAAAATAAAGTAATGGGATTAAATGGGGAGGATTTATTTGTGATAAATTTTATCTAGTACTAAATTAAATAATGATTTTATATTATGAACATAGATTATGAGTTCTCTGCATTAATTACTGAGTTATTTCCAGTCAGATATAAATGAGAACTGTATACAATATTTTGTAGTACCACTCGAGATCAGATATTTGTAATAAAGTTGTGGAAGAAAGTTGTCTCATTATTATAAATTTTATCATAAATTTATCATGAAATATTTGCATGACTAATGCTAGGTTTGAAATTAAGATCACATAGATTGAATGGTTTTATCAATATTATTATTATTATTATTATTATTATTATTATTATTATTATTATTATTATTATTATTATTATTATTATTATTATTATTATTATTATTATTTTTGAGAGACAATTTAATTACTTTCTCCAGTATCTCCTATTGTCCTAAATTGACTAATGATGATGATCTCCAGTAGGCATTACAATTTATAGCTGCAATTTGGCGCTCCTGGTATATATTTGATCCTAAAGCATAAAATTCAATTGACTAGCTACTTGAAATAAATGAGAGTTTATTGAGATTAACTAAGTAAAAGAGTGCGCGGAGAAAGTTGAAGTGACAATATATATAGAATTTATATTTTTGTTCATACATATATATAGATATACACGCTCATACTCGAGTAAAAACGAGTACATCAAGAAACATAGGTAAAGGGGAGGACCCATTACAATAGATTGTATGCACGTATAATGATTAAACTAAGTAACTAAAAGAAACTTAATGGCGAGAAGACCAACCATACATAAAATATCTCCATTGTAAAGCATAAAGTGAGGGCATATTAGGTTAAAATATTTAAGAGAAATTATTAAAATTTACTATTGAGAGTTATCCTTGAAATTAATAGAGGGATGAGAAAATAAATCAGTAATTGAAAGCATTAGAAACTGAGGGGCAAATATTTAATGTTCACTATATCTTAGTTAAAATTAAAAACAAAATATTTATAAAGGTAACTATTATCGTTATATCTATCTGTTTTATTAGTATTACTCCATGGCAAATGTGATTGCCTAGTAGTTAAGAATTAATATTTGTATTTTAAAACCTCACAATATTGTCGCTTGATTTAGGGATTTTTTTTTTTATCATACAGTTATAGAACAGGGGAAAACCATTTGAACTATAGAAATAATGTACATATTATTTATTGAATTATATTTGTTAATAAAATTTGTTGTTTTTTTTTTAGATAAAAAAAAAAAATTGCGTGTCTCAATGTTTTGTGGGTTATTACAATCTAGAAATTTCAAATCCAATCATGCATCAATACATTATTATTTATATTTGAAGCATCATTTTGGTATATCATATCAGGTAAAATTTATTTAAATGGTTAATTTTCTAAGCTTATGTAGCATGGCAAGACTCAAGATTACGAATACTCTGGATATAATTCAGTATAATTGAAGTATGGATTATGAATGGTGGAATGGTTATTGGGTGATAATGGATGCAGCACGTGGGTATAAAAGTCCTTCGCAATCTGTTGTATTCAAACACCTCTCCAGATGCGCTTCCTTATGATTTTTCTTTAAGAATGAAAGTGTTTGTAATATGTTATTTCCAAAATTTAATGTAAGCTTAATTATTTGAGCTTTAGTGTAAGCTGGACGTTGGCTACATTAAAGTCAGCCAAGATCAACTTCGAAGATCATCATGAGAGGGGTGTTTATCATCAATAATCCATAGCAGTTTGTTTGACTTCCAGACCTTATTGTTGTAAACCCTGAAAAGAGATTATTGTAGGAGATAGATGAGCTAGTACAGTGGAAAATTTGAGAGTAAAAGAGATAGTACAATAGACCTATGAATGTGAGAATGATGGAGGAATGGATCAGGAGGATGGAGATGGACATAGAAATGTGCATAATCTGAAACAAAATTTTAATTGACTTTAATGGTAATTAATGGGGAGTGTGCTGAGGGTATAAATTGTAATAGGAGTTGAGTTTAAAGTTTCTACTCTTTACCAACCCCGCATTTCCAAAGTATCAGTACTATTATTTTGATGCATTCTCAGTGTTCTCTTGGTTTATTGATTATTTATTAACCCATTCATTAGGTACCATTATTAGAAAGTATTAATAAGCTATTAAAATAAGGTTTAGTCTCAATATTTCCATTGAAGTTACAATTTGGCACACTGGCAAATATGATTATAGATCTATCCTATTCATCGATCCTGAGGGAGTCTTTAGAGATGTTAGCTGGGAATAGAGGAGCATCCATCCATCCAACACAAAAGGTTATAATATATTCAAATCCCAAGAATGCTGTGCTAAACCAACTTGAAGCTGGATCCTGATCTTCTAGCTGTTCTTTCAAATTATTCCTTAAATGTCTAAACTTGAAGTGATTCCCAAATACGCCTCCATGCTTCCTGCCATTTAATGAGAAAGCACTTGGAGATTTTCCACAATATCCGCACACAGCTGTCAGTACTCCTGATTCCGAAGTATGCCTAGACACTTGCTGCCATTTAATGAGAAAACACTTGGAGACTTCACACACAATAATACATGCAAACAACTGGACTTGTCTGAACTGTAAGGTAATATTTCATATTCTTTCCAGGGCACAAATCTCTAATAGTCTCCATTCAATCTAAAGTCAATCTGCGATATAAAGTGTTGTATCTTATAATTATTGTATATATTCTTTTATTTTTGATGTGTTCAGAATATTTAGTTTTAATGGTATATATTAATGATTTTAAGTTATGTTTTCGTTATGTGTCAGAGCGTGTATCGAGTTTCTTTCCTTAAGCTATTTAGACTTATTGTATATTTTACATTCTGAATAAATGTTTGGGCACATGTAAATAATTTTCGTATTGCTTATCTGTCTCCATTTGAGACACTTTTAATTAATTTAAAGCAGCAAAGTTTGTGGCCAATCATTTCATTGGTGATTCATAGATGGAATATTTCTGTTTTTTCTAAATCAAAGATTTTGTTTTTTTCTCAATTTGAAATACAAGCATTTCCTTATTGTATTTGCTCATCTTATATTAAAATCAATCCTGGTAATCTTAAAAGTTGTTATCCATGAGCTATTCTGCAGACACGACAATTCCAGTTTCAGTGTACTAGGGAGTGCTCGCCTGTGCTGTTTCATTGCATTTATTGCAAGACTAATTCATTGTTGAATATCTTTGAATGGAGAAATGAGAATTGGTTTGGTCAATCTTCAGGTTAAGTAATCTATTCCCTCCCATACAGAAACTCAATAAGAAAATTAGATGTACTTCCAGAGCATTTGATATTTTCTTTCTCTCATACATGCCTTGATAAAATTCGTAAATTTTTGGCATCTTGTATATATCTTAATACCTGAAATTTTTTAAAGAAATATTAATAAACAGTAAATTTCTTGTATAATATTAGCTAACATATGTCCTAGTTTTATTCCTTGGATGACTGAAAAATATGAATCAGCTCTAGCCTGCCCAGGGTTTAACCAGTGTCAATCATCATCATCATTAACTTCTGATCACCGTAAATTAAATTTTCCAAGTACACATTTATCTGGTAGCACCCTCGGTGGTCAAAAGAAATAAAGAAATAAAAATTTATTATTAAGATATTTCTAACCAAAAGATTATTTTATTTTAATTTATGGCTCAAGTTAGTATTAAAAATTTATTTAGAAAAGCAATATATATACATTAGTTAATAGGTTGACTGAGAAGAGGGAGGGGATGTGTGACTCTTAAAACTACGTTAGATAGTGATAAAGAATGGTCATAATTTTATACTAATAAGTTAGAAATAAATAGTTCATGAGATTAAATGAAAAAATATAATAATAGTTATAATAAGAAAGGATTAAAGTATTAAATCAGTTAATTAAAGAAATGTATACATGTGACACATGTGTGTATATAATCTAATTGTGGATCTTAATGGTAAAATTTGAAATTAATAATCATTCCTTGTCATGTTGTAAGGAAATCTTTAAAGAAGAAATTAAGTTATTTTAATAAGTTTAATATTCCCAGCCAAATGTTAGTTCAAAGGTCTGCATTTGAAACTGGGCTGCAATATAAATTTTGTTTCATTATTTAATGAAAAAAGTAAACGGGGGTAAGAGAGCTTTTCTGTTATTTACTTTTAATGTGGGTTTTACGGGTGTTGTATTACCCAGTAAATTATCAGAGCCATTTAAATGAAATAAATTTCAGCAAGGAATTTAAGTATACAATTAACGGGGATGATCTGTTGAGTGTAAAAATTAATTGGCAATTAAATATGTTGAATGTAAAATTGTTAGTCATCTGTTAGAATGCAGATGTAAATTTGGCTTGTTTTCTAGGGGAGCAAAAGGTTAAAAATTAAACAGAGAAAAGGGGTATAAGAGTCAATTAATTAAGAAAAGAGAATGACTAGATGACAGACTCTATAAAATCTGTTGTTTAGCAGAAGGGGGGCTATTCTATTTGAAACTTTCTGTTTGCAAGTTTTTCTTTCATTGACTTAGAGAGAAAGTGCAATAAAATTTAAAGAAATATTTTTCTTTAAAAACAAAAAAAAAATCGTTTACTATTGCTCTTTTGTCTCTTAAAAACAACTTTGCTAAATTTAACATTGTATTAAGAAAAACAATGTGTATTGAATAAATTTTAAGTGGGCACACATTTACTCTCCGGAAGTTAGCCAGCGGTCAGGGTTGGATCAGCAAATAGTAAAATTTAAAACCAAGAAATTTGATATCATATATATAAGCATTCAATTTGAATATAAAATGAATTGAAAGATGGAAAAAGACAATCAGAAATGGTCTTATATCTTGAAAAATTTAAACGAATACTGTTTAACTATAATGTGAATACAATTAAAAATGAGGAATTCGCTTCCGCAGTATGAAAATCGATTATATCTGATGGCGTGGAATCAAACCCCATCACAAGAACTTTTTGTTACATAGACTTGTGTGCCTCTACAAACAAATTAAAAAGGAAAGGAAAAATGGAAACCAGAAACTTGGAGGATACTTGCCAAACAACTCCATATAAGTATAATTTTTAGTTTATTATTCGCTATTTATGTAGGACATTTAATAATAAAAAAAAGAAATTTCTTTCGTTATGTTTGAGTATTGAAGCAGTCGGATCTGAGTTCGATCCTAGCTTCATGTTATTTACCCTAATACTAACCTTAAATTTCCGATGCAAGGGGGCTTTATACGTTCAATCCACGCTAATTTCCATAATGAATAACTTATTTCAAATGCGTAGCAAAATTAATTAGTTTAGTTTAAAATTGATCAATTCTCTAAATAAATTCATGATAAAATATTCATGAATTTATATATATTAAATTGCGTGGATTGTGCGTATATATATTTGTAAATATTAAATATATATAATTGTTCGAAAGTTTCATTGCGTCGGGAATACTTGTTTTTTTCACCTTTAAATAATTTGTAAAGTTTCGGTGATTAAAAGCTACATTCCTTCGATAAGCCTTAAAATTCTTAAAAACAATAGTAAAGCTTTATGAATTGGAAAAAGATAAGGATTCATTTTTCTAATTAAATCATTTTCAGATTTTAAGAATTCATTTTCAATTAGAGAAGGAATTCAAGCTAATTAGTTTGAAAGCCTTATCGAGGGAATGTATTTGAAAACAACTAATTATAAAACACATTGATAATAAAATGAGCGCTAGCCGGAGGCATCAGTGAACAGTATATATAGCCCTGAAAAGTCAGGAAAAAGGGGAGTCTTTGTTGTAAAGTAGTACAGTGAACTCTGTGCGTGTTAAATTGTATTCATCATGATAGAGGGCTAGAACATCAGGAATCTGGCTATGGTTCCATGAAGTCCCTAGAAATCTTCAATGGTGCTGCTGAATCTTTCCGGACCGATCAGACTGCTAACATCATGAAAAGCTACTAAAAATGCTGTTCCAATAATCAACCAAATGGTGCCTACGTTTCACCGACTTGGATGTGTAACCTAAGAACCTAGCACGGAAGGGTAATATATTTCTCATGAACTCTAAACTCTCTGGCCAGTTCGAACTTTATTTTACACTCCTTTTTAAGAGCTCTTTATTCTCTAATGTAAAAATCTTTCTAACACCATTTATTTACGCTATTGTAAATCTATATCTTAATTCTTTAATCTCTAGTCTTTAAACTTTTCTCTTCTTACTTGGCGGTTCAGTTAATATATATATTTGTGTGCTTTATTAATGTTCGTTTATTTAAAATTATATGCCAATAATCTCTCGACTCGATGAGCTCCTTTGTTCTATTTGCCTCACGCAAATAATGTATTAATTTTAAATAGTAATTCTCGCCCATTAGAACTAAATTTATAAGTTCTATCAATCATCGAGTCGAAAGAAATATTACATGTTTACTATTTTTATAATTGGCTAATAATCAATTATTAGCTCCGTTTTTACCTATGTCCCCAGCTCCTATCTAATACACAAAGGTTTATATATTCACAAAATGTTAAAATATTATTTTCTCGTTCCACTAATATTTATTAACTCAAATATAATGTTAAATGTTTTATTGCAAAAGGGCCGATAAAGGGTTAAATAGATTCTAATTCAACTTTTGTTATTTGTATTAAGATTCAGTAAGAGCACGATGATTAGGGCATAATTAATATAACTTACAAATACTTTCAAATAGTTTGTTAAAAGCTCGTTTGACTTTAATTAATTGATCAAGTTATCACGTCGAGCATTCTACTGGGTTTTATTTTTCAACGATGACCATCAAGTCATCATCATCGAACGTTGCTGACGCAGGGCAATCTTCCGCTCCGTTAGGCTGGTCGGTGATCATATTCTCTTATTTAAATTTCTCAAGGAAGAAAGTACCTCCTTTCGTATGCATTAGTCAAAGGGCGTAAGACTTGTTAGATGCAAGCCGCCATAGGACTTCAATCTTCGACTAGCGATCATATTTCGATTTTATTCTCTGCCTCGTAAGCCGCCAGTACCGTTGCATCTCTGTTCCGGTAAAACCCGCTCCATGCTCGTAATTCGTGATGAAGTGATTTAAATTAAAGTCGAACAAATTCTCAAATATATTATTAATTCAATAGGTTTCAAATCAATTTTAACGTTATGCCCTAAAATACGTTTTGCTCTTCATGAATAGATTTCCGAACGTGAAAATAAATCTCACATTCCACCGTAATAAAATTAGAACAATTATTTCCATTCTTAATGAATACCTTTATCCGCCTTTATATTTCTCGTTGGGGGCATAGACATAGAATTCTATGTTGTGTAACAATTGTTGGCATATGATAAGGACCGCCACTCTTATTATATTTGTAAATTCTCTTAAAGACTAGAGGTAATTAATGCATTCTTTATTTTATGAAACAAAACAAATTATTTTTATTAAATATTTTCTAACATACTTGGTTTTCTTAGTTCATTATTCTTTTTATAATTATTGAAATGTTAATACCCGCTGTCTGTGTTGGCAACCCGAACATACATATGATTCAATTTATAAAATTATTCAAAGTATATAACTTCTTAGATATTAGTGTTACTCAGGAGTCTCTAGTCCTCACCAACCGTTGAGCTAGTTCTTGGCGCATAGCACTGTGCCGTCGATTTCTGCTATCTGAGCTGTTGAGTTGGGTTTGAATTCAGTTTTGGTTCAGCTGAGTTTGAATCCGATTTGACTTGCGGTGGTGGTGGGTTTCGACCGGTACAGTATGTATATCCATTTTAAAATTAATTCATGTTGTAATTATAAGTGTTATTTTGGGGGTAGGTGGTATTGATATCAGACGATATTGTATGTGTTTATTTTAAATGCTTTTGCTATCACTGTCATTTTGGGGATAGGTGAAATTGATATCATGTCATTCTAATGTGCCTTCTTTAAAATGCTTCACAAACATTTTTTAAAAAAAACACTGAGATATATATTATTAAGAGAAATGTTTTACATGAATCGTATCAGAAGTTATTGTCAAATGCTTAGACTTATAAAATTGTGTGAATATTGAGCTAAAACATCATCATTTTCTTATAAAAGTGCAAGGAAATAGTTTTAAAATTTTAATATGCATTTCTTATTATATCTTATTGTTGTTATCATAAATTTAAGGTCAGATACAAGCTGATTAATGCTTGGAAAATTTAATGGCTCATATTCCAGTGCACTAATTCGCCAGAATATTAAAGGTATGAAAGTTTTACTTGTAGAAGTTGATGTTTTGACCTGTATGTAATCTGGATAGACATAAGTCTCCACAAAGCCAGTGAAGTCTAGCTCACTAAGATACTTATGCTATATTCATAATGTGTCTGAACACAGTGGAAGAGTTTTCCCACTTGATTATTATCTACACCGTAAGAAGGTTTCTTTATTGTTGGCCAGAAGTAATAGGTATACCTAAGTTTTTTGTATGACTAGCGATAAAAATCCTAGCATATCTCAACCTTAGTGAAAAGGTTTTCTCTTATTCAGGTCACTGCGTGCCTCATGTTAATGTTGGATATTCCTTACGGGTGTAGGAAAAAGTCTAGCTGTTATTATTAAGCATCATTAATAAATGTCAGATACGAGGTCGCAAACTCAATTTGATGTCAGGATGAATGCAGATAATGTATGTGCGATTGGTGTACTTGAATATTGTTTTGTTGATCTAGTTACTTTATCATTTGAGCCAAAGTAATAAAGTTAATAAATGTGAAATTAAGGGTTAAATAAAACTTATGAATGTTTAAGCGTAAGCAATGTGTATATGAAATTATTTAATAAATGATTCCACAGCCAGCTGGGAACTTTGCTGGAAAGGTAATATTATTAAAATATTATGTCATAAGAACATGAGTATAGAGTGTGTGCACTATGATGATGATTGATCGGATGTCGATTTATTTGCATTGCCTTAATCCCGCCATTCATAAAGTATCTCTATTGTAAAGATTAAAGCAAAAGAATGGTCGATCAGAATGACAGGACAAGATTAAGAAATTTGCGAAGGAATGTTAATCCAAAATAGTTAAATAAAATTATTAAATTTGATTATGGGAAAAATTAACTCTCAAAGCAAACCAGTAATTTAAAAGCAGTAAACATGGGAAGAAATTTGGTATTAGCTATATCTAAGTTAAAAATGAAAGTGGAAATATAATATATATGTGAATGTAAATATTATTTTTTACTCCATGGTAATTGTGATTCCCTGATAATTAGGAAATGAATATTGATATTTTAAACCTATTGATATTATCCATTGATTTAGGGATAGTTATATGTTTAGATTTTTTCTTTAATACGGTTATAAAACAATGGAAAACCATGTGAGTCAACAAGCGATGGGGTATATGTTTCTGTATTTAATTATAGTCTATCAATAAAATTTGTTATTTGTTTTAAAATAAAATTTGCATATGTCTCAATGTTTTTGTGGGTTATTATTATCTAGACACCTCAATCCAATCATATATCAATATATTATTATTATTATTTGAATCATCATTTTCGTAAATAATATCCGGTAAAATTATTTAAAATGGTTAATTTCAGATACTTAGAATTACCAAATAATTTAATATAGTTGAAATATAAATTATGAATAGAGATAGTTATTGAGTGATAGTGAGTGCAGGGGTGGGCATAAAATCCTTTCCCCATCCGTTGTATTCAAACACCTCTCTAGATGCACTTCTTTATAATTTTGTTATAATTGTGAATATGTTTAGAATATATTTATAAAAGATTTAATAAGCTTAAATTATTCTGAGCTTTAATGTAAATATATATTAAACTGCATTAAAGACAACGTAAGTAAGATCACCTTGGAGGTGATCAAGAGAGGAGTGTTTATCACCAATAATGTCGCAGCTTATTCGATTTCCAAACCTAATTGTTCTAAAAACCCTGAGAAGAGATTATAATGGGAGAAATGAGCTAGCAGAATGTAAAATTTAATAAGAGTAGAATAGATAATAGTGTAAAAAATCTATGGATGTGAAGTTGATGGAGCGATGGATCAGGAAGGTGGAGATAGATATAGAACTTTGTAATTAGTATAAAATTTTAATTGTGGCTTTAATGATGGTGAATGGAAGGGTGTATGCTGAGAATAACCAAAAATTTCCAAAGATATTAATATTATCGATTTTAATGCATTCTCAGTATTCTCTGAATCGATTGATTATTTAGTAACCCATTCATTAAATATTATTTCTGAAAGTTATTGAAGTGAGATTTAACCTTTATATTTTATTAAAGTTGCAATTTGTCACTCTGGCAATTAAAATTATAGATATTCTGTACCATCAGCATCATCCTAGTAGGTTTTAAAAATAGTGCTAGCTGGGAATGATGAATCATCCATCTATCCATCCTTAAAATGTTACAAATGGCATGCAATTTAGCTGCAAGTGTTTAAATGTCATATAGATTTAAATATTGTATAATCAATCCATAATGTGGATGTGTGACCATTTGAATAAAAAAATATCATTTGTTAGAATTGACTTTTATTTAGATACAATTGGCTTGTAACGCGATCACAAGAAGTTTTTAAATGTTAGATTTGGCACCCAATATAGGGCTTATGGATAATGGGTGTTGGAAGTTAATTTGAAAAGCTACAGAAATGAGATTATAAATGTCAGCAATTGATTATACCAAAAACATTTTAAAATTAGGTATGCTAGAGTGTAATTAGTTGATAAAAAGAATATCAAACTTTCATGTCTATTTAAAACTGACTATTGATGATGATTGGATATCTAGATACCCAAAAACATTTGAGATGAGACATTTAGTCAGTATAGGAAATGCTAAGATCAAGACCAATTGGGTGACAAAGGTATAAGATAGTTGAGAGTGTTGTGGTTGTTGGTTGATGGAGGGGGGAAAAGTGTGTGCCTAATTTTCTCATTAATTTTATTGTTAAATACAAAATGCCTAGGAGCAAAAAAAGACAGGTCCAACAAAGAGTAAGACAGAAGGGACAATAGACAAAGCATCTGTGGTATTAGAAAATGTCAAGGAAAGTCAGAAAATGAAAGTATACTGGCTGAAGAGTTGAGCTCTGAAACGGTTCAAAAGGAGGCAGAAATGATTGGCAATCAGCCCCTGGGAATGATACTGCAAGTGATGGCTAACCAGATTAGAAAATTTAAAGAAAGCCAAGATAGCTTAAAAATAAAATTGAAAGAAAACCTAACTAAAAGCCAAGCTAGTTTAGAAGAGAAAATGGATACAGGTTGGAGAATTTAAAGAAAGCCAAGATAGTTTAAAAATAACATAAAGAAAGATAAGATAGTCAAATGGATAACCAAACTAGACTAAATGAGGAGTTAAAAAATAGTTTAACCGGTCAGATTAGTAGGTTGGAGGTTAAGATGGATGTCCAAAATGAGAAGCTGGAGAGCAGGATGACTAGAGAGTCAGTGCAGGGCACAAAGTTGGAACAGAAAACAGAATAGAGAGAGCGATAGAAAACATGGCTCAAGAAAATAGTTTGGTGAAAGATTACAAAATGAAATGGAGGCTGAGTTGGAAAGGCGATTTACCAAGTTGACTATTGAAACCCGAGATAGTCAGACTAAGGCCGAGTACCAGCTAGAAGTCATAGACAAAAAAAATGGAAAAATTAATGAAAAAGTACAGGCCATATGGAAGAGTTGGGCCACAAACTTGGAAGCATTGAGGCCCAATCAAATCAAATAATTGAGGCATTTAAAAAAGATCTAGACACATGATTTCAGGAGACTGAGAAAGCTCAGAGTACTTTGAAAGGGGAGCTAGAAAGCTATAGAGAAAGTGTATTGGAACAGGCTGATCACATAGATAGAGGTCTATCAGCCATAAAACAATAATATTTTGAGTCAACTAAAGAGTCAGAGATAGAAATAGAAAATCATTTTACTGGGATTCAGAAAAGGATATAAAGAAAATACAAGAGCTGGTGACAATAGTCCATGAAGTTGTTGAGTCGCAAGAAGGTGAAGGTGAACTAACATGAGACAGTAGTTTAAGGCATGTTAGTTATATCAATAACAGTCCAAGTTGGCAAATTGGTAAGGTCTACAGGGCAAGTTCCTTGGAAACTGAAGATCACCATGAAAATTTTTCTCTAGGCAGGGTAGGTGAAGGTGGTCATAATGCCATGGCACCAAGCTTTTAAAGATAAAACTGAACAAAGGGGACGATTTAGAAATGCCAGTAGAATACCTGCAGAGCTTGGAGGAATTATTTCAATTATGTAGATTAAGTGATGGGAAAAAATTGGCCATAGCCATGAACCACCTATATGGTACTGCAAGGGATTGGTGGCAGTCACTCCTTGAAAGGCCACAAACCTATAGGGATTATCACCATTTAATTTTAAGAATTTTTGGGGAGAGGATAGGCAAGAAAAGTACAGCAGTCAAAAGAGAAGTTATGCACAATTTTTCCGCCGCTTCTACATTTTCCTTGTCTGAATGTCAAATCATAAGAATTATCAGACATAACTTACCCCATCAAATAGAGCAGATTGTAATTTCTGCTAACCACCCAACTATGGAAGAAGTTACTAACCTATTAGAATCGCTAGAAATGAGTGAGAGAAGCTTAGAGTAAATTAAACAGGGATCTGTATCCACACTCGAGTAATGTTGGCATATCAACTATACAGTATAAATACAATGGCAGGGACAAAAGGGGTCATACTAAGTTTAGGCCCAGTCCTTATGCTGGGAGAATAACTTGTGTGAGTGGGCCAACAAATAGAATCGACAGTGGGCCAACAAATAGAATCGACAGAGGGGAAACTAAGCAACCCTCAACGAGTGGTATTCAAACTGCTCCCAATATTATTAACTGAAATCATGGAAAAAACAGTGTATTAAACTAGAGAGAACCTCATTGGATTGTTCCTCACTCCAGGGTTCATATAAACAATATAAGAGGGACGAGGTGATATGGCAGCTGGAGACAATCGATCTAGAGGTTGATTTTTTAGAAGAGAATCAAGTGACTCATTCTCCCCTTCTTCATGGCTGGCCAACCATTCTAATCTCGGTGGCAGAAATATTTATTAATATTTTGATTGAAGCTTCCATTTTATCGGAAGAAATGTATGTGAAAATTAATAATTTAGATAAAATGCTTCCCACTTTGCCTATTAAAGCAATGCAAGTCACACTTGCGAATGGCAAGAAAACTAAGCTATATAGCAAGCAAGTTTATCTAACTTTACGGCTAAATGAAACTGAATTTGAACATGTTTCTTAATTATGCGCAGCTTAATTCATGAAGCAATAATTGGCTCAGACTTCATGAATTTAAATAAGTGTTATATTGATTACAAACAAAATTTTTCAATGCCAGAAGGAGGTTTGTCCATTTGTGACAAATATAATCGGTCAGCCCAGTCAATTAATGTGTGTACAAAATGTGGCAATTGATTTGAATATTAAATTAAAATTACAAAGTTAATGTACAATAGGCAGTGTGTATTATGAACCACTGTACACATTGCTAGTCTTGTATGGAGATATTTTCTCAAAGATACCTGGCATATTGAGGGGATATGTACATTGAATCTAGTTAACAACTCAGTAACCATTTCAGCAACGAACTTATCCGATTTCACACTAATATCAGGCAGAGGTGCAGTATGATTAATAAAATGTTAGAATGGCAAATAATAAAGAAAAGCCCTTCAGCATTTATTAACTCTTTAGTAGTAGTTAAAAAGAAAGATGGAACTATTAGAGTATGTTTGGATGCACACACACTCAACCAAGTTACTATTCTGAAATGTGATATTGCTTCCCCTGCCCATGAATTGTTTATTAAGTTTCAGGGAAAGAACATCTTTTCAACCTTTGATTTGGCAGCCAGCTATTGGCAGATACCACTTAATGAAAATGATCAAAAATATACAGCATTCCTTTATCAAGGTCAATCCTATGGCTATGTCTTCCAGAGGATGCCTTTCGGTTTAATAAATAGTGGTGCTGGCTTGATTAGATGTTCTTATCATGATTTTTTCTAAATCACTTAAAGATATTGTAATTATGTATGTAGACGATATAGTTATAGTATCTAAAAACTTGGTTGACCATCTGCAGCATCTAGAATTATTTTTAGCAGAATGTTCTGCAAATAATATTAAAATTAACCTAGGTTGACCATCTGCAGCATCTAGAATTATTTTTAGCAGAATGTTCTGCAAATAATATTAAAATTAACCTAGAAAAATGTACTCTTGCAGCTACTGAGATAACGTTTCTCGGTCATTTAATCAGTGGTGAGGAGATCAAACCTCACCCCGAGAAAGTAGCAGCTATTCAAAATTTTCCCCTTCCTCGAACATGAAAACAATTATGTTCATTTTTCGGTTTGGTCAATTATTATCATAAATTTTATAAAAATCTAGCTTTCGATACTGTACATCTCTGTACTGCTTAGAAAGAATGAGAAATGGAGGTGGACCACAGAACATGACAATGAATTTAATCAGATTAAAAGAGCATTTTAAATCTGATTATACTGGCATATCCAGATTTTTCAAAAAAAAATTACTTACAGGCTGATAGCAGTGGCTTTAAGCTGAGGGTTGTGTTATATCAGGTTAATGATTCAGATATGCCTCAGGTTTTGTATTTTATTAGTCGTCACTTGAGAGGAGCCGAACTCAATTACACCATGACAGAGAAAGAAGCCTTGGCTGTGGTGTGGGGGTTGCAGAAGTTAAGGCAAATTTTGATAGGATCGGAGGTGGTGATTTTATCTGATCATCGTAACTTAGAATTTTTAAATAAAAGTTACCTGAATAATGAAAGGCTGATCAGATGGAGTCTCTATCTCCAACAATTTAATTATAGTATTATATATTGCCAAGGCAAAGACAATATTATTGCTGATATGTTAAGCAAACATCCGGTAAAAGCAAGCTATATAAATCCACGCCCGGATGGTGTAATCATTAGTAGTATAGATTTACTGTTGGAAGAGTCCATTCTTAAAAATTAAAAAGTTGGCCACTTTACAAGCTCAAGTAAATCGGTTGAGGAAAATTTAGAGATGTTTTAACTAATCCTAATAATTTACATAAAGAAAGTAAATTTACAGGCCAAATAAAAAATAATTATAAGCCGATTAACAATATTTTGGGTAAAAAGGATGAATAAACTTATGGAGGGTGGTCATTCCCCCTTGTATGGTCGAGCAATTGATTCAGTACGTCCACTGTCAATATGGCCACAATGGGGAAAAGAAAATCGAGCATGTTTTAAAACAGTATTTTGTGTGGATAAAATGACTGAGTCTATATATGACCGTATAAAATAATGTGAGGTGTTTGAAAACTAAATTTAATAATCATTCATTTGCGGGAGCTTTACAGCCAATATTATCTAATAAGTCAAATGAACTGTTAGCCATCGATTTTTGCAGTCCACTTCCACCTTTCAATCGCAAAAAAATTATATTGGTTATGTATGACATCTTCACTAAGTATGTGTCTGCATACCCTGTGCCTAAAGCTGAGGCTAGAAGTGTGGTTAGGTGCATGGACAGTTTAAAAATTCCCTTGGTTGGTAAGCCAAAGTCAATCTTGTCTGACCACA
Source organism: Epiperipatus broadwayi (assembly GCA_028023455.1). Taxonomy (NCBI): domain Eukaryota; kingdom Metazoa; phylum Onychophora; class Udeonychophora; order Euonychophora; family Peripatidae; genus Epiperipatus; species Epiperipatus broadwayi. The sequence continues at coordinate 815,470 of JAQFVV010012686.1, read as the reverse complement.
CCACCGCCTTAATCTCCGTCACTTGGAAAAGATGGATTCGAAGGAATAATGTGAAACACATTATGAGTTCCATAAGAAATCCACAATCTAACCCTTATGAACGGGTGATGAGGGAGTTGGGTAGGTTGTTCAGGGTCTATATAGGTGAAAATTACCGACAGTGGGTTAATAAATTACCTCAAATTACACAATATATCAATATTACTATTAATGAATCTACTAAATACATCCCAATCTGGTTACACTTTGGAAAACCAGAACCACTGCTTATTAAGACTCCCTTGCCTATCATTTTAAGAGATATTCCAGGGGCTGACCAGCAAATAGCTATGTTCAACTTAAAGAAAATGAGTGAAAAACGAGTCAATTTGTCTAAAGCTAGGCCATATTCTTTTAAGGTACACGATTATGCACTTGTAAGGACACCTCATGTCAGTAATCCTCAAAAAGATATTCAGAAAATTTCTAAACCTATATGAAGGCCCCTATCAGATCATTAAGAAGATAGGAGAAAATGTCTTCCTACTCTCAATCCCAGAGAAAACCAGAGGAACCTATAATGGACGATGTTTAAGGCCTGTCCCACCTAAAAGATGAGCAGAATAAAGTATAATTAGTAATTTTCAATTTTGTTGGTATAGTATAAATTATATATATTGTGACCTTCTGGTTTGACACCAGAAGTAGTCATTGTAGTAGTGTAATAATATATAAATAATATCTAGTATAATCCCTTTTAAAAAAAAAATGAAATAACGTAGAATTTTAAAAACTTTTTATTCTTACTTAAAAATATAGTCAATGGAAGATGCAGATGTAATCAAAAGATTTTTTTTTTTTATGTTTGGTCTTATTTTAGGATATAGCCATTAATAGGGTAGAGGGTTGGTTTGTTTCGTATATCGTCAATACAGTCTAGGTTGACATTTACTTGGTTTATCAGCTCTTAAGGCAGTAATCATTTTATTAGAATGATTTCCTGGTCCATTTGTTATGTACATTTAAAACATATAGCATAAACAGCAGGATATAATTCACTCATCATTATTCCCATTATTATTTTAATTAGTATCAGGATAATACTTATAGTATATTAATACTAAAACATTTATGCATTATCCAACTTTATTTTTAGCTCACGTGTTTCATTATTACATTCAAATATTTAATTATAGCAATAACAGTGTTTAAAACAAACTAATTTAATTACATTTGGATGTATAAATAAATTATGGACAAGTGAATTATATTATGACAAATAATGAAAAATATTTCATTTATTAAAGCTACTGTCATTAATTTTGTTATACTGCTTTAAAAACATTTGGTTATTAATGTAATGTTTTTATCTTTCATTTATTTAAAAGACAAAATGATTTTTTTTTTTTACCACTATTTTTTTTTTTACTGTCTGGTTTCTTTTTGCATATATAATGAGTTTGGGCGGTAGGCGGCGGAATTGACAATCATTTCTTTATTGATGTGACATTATCATGAATAATTGGAGGATAAATATGATGTAATTATTATTCTAAAAGGTTATAAAAGTCGGTACTTACTACTGTAAAATGGGGCATTCCATTGTTATCACTGAAGAGGACATTCTACTATTACCTTTCAAGTGGGCATTTTCATTATTACTTCAAAAGGCAGTTAATTAAAACTTTATAAAAAAAAAGTTATAGTAAACCAGTATAACTATAACTAAATTATTATTAGCAAATTTTAATTGCAAATTTGTATATTTCTCTTCCAAAGAGCAATTTGAAATTTTAATTGCTTTTATTATTTCACGAAATGTGCACGTAAACAACAGAAGATACATTAGTTCGCTCCTACCTGAAGGTTTAAACTATTCTAATGCAGGCCAAAATACATGTAAGTGTTTATTTAATTGTTCAATAAAAATTATTTACTTAAGGAAAAATGGAAAAACTTAATCTAACCTTTAAATTGCTTCATTTAAATGTAGAGTTAACTGGGAAGGAAAAAATAAGATTTAATTATTGTATTACAATTAAATATAAAGACTTTAATTATAACAGGAAAAGGAAATTTACTGCGTATTGCGGGTATATATTGAAAAGATATGAACTTTTGTTAGATATTATCAAAACTGTTAAAAGTCAATTTTACATTAAGTATAAAAAAAGGAAAAAAATTAATAATTAAAGTAAATGCAGGAAATATGCAACCTTATTATCATATATTTTCATTAGCACCTAAATTGCCTATGTTTTATAATTGAAATGAAGGATATAAAATTAAGTATCATTGAGTATATTTTAATAATTATGTGCTTTTTAAAAAGTGACAGGAAAGAAATTATCAAAACAAATAAAGTGACGCTGCTATATATATTGATGACAAGTTTGTATCAATAAATGTGATTAATTCTCATACCTATTTATGACTGACTGTATAAAAGTGTAATTGAATATCTCGGATATCTTAGGAATAAAATATCAACTTAGAGAGCGCCACCTACGTTTCTACAAGCTGGACGCCATTCACCTCTGCTCCTCAAATAATTTTTAAAAAAGTGTCTGAAAAATCATAATAATTTAACAGTGGAAGCCTTACTACATTAAGGTAAGTTTTTTTTAATTTTCTAGTATAATGGATGTGGAGGATTCCTCCCATATCCCTAAATTAAGGGCACAATTTAAGCCCTGGGTTGAAACATCAAATAGCTTACACTATATGTCTAAAAACGCTAACGAAAATAAAAAAGCTAGACCTACTAGGAATCTATATAAATTACGTGATCAACATAATTCCCTTAGAAATAATGGTAATAATTCAGAACTCAGATCTATTATACAGTATAATTCAAAAAACAATAAAATGAAATCAAAAAGGCACTTCGTGAATAGTAAAACTTTCACAAACGTTATTGAAGGCCTAACACAGAACATGCCAGACATAATCACGCCGGGAAGTTCGATGGGGCAAACGTCTACCATCCACATGGTTCATAATAACTCAAACTTACAGTTAGAAGATATAGACAAGAATATCTTTCTTAATATATCAGATAAAGTGTGCCCTACTAATATTGAAATGCAACAATTAGCTAGCTTCGATGAAGCTAACCTTACGGTAAGGCCGGGTGCAATCATAGACTACGTTTCATCCAACGATGTTGACCTTAATTCTGATCCGCTCAGCGTATTACACAATATAGACTCTAATAAATCTCCAATAGCCAAACACTCCAGAACTAGCATTAATCTTAGGAAAATGCTCATAGCTAACGAAGCAATATCATACAAAAATCTTATAAGTACTAAACCTAGTATTTCTGTTGCGGAAGATTCTAATATAGAACCTAGCTTGGGTGATAATTCCCAATTCATTCTGCATGATAGTTTAAAAAATCGTTATAATCATAAATCTACAGACTCATCTAAATGTCATACTGTATATAACCTTCGTAATTTAAGTTTAAGACGAAATAAATATAATATTAAAAAACGCACACAAGTGTCAAATATTAAGGACAACAATTACCTCGGTGACGATACCCCATTTTCACAGCAAGACTTGGAAGCCATAAGCAAAATTAAAATCAAGAAATCAAACAATTACAATAAAAACATTTTTATTGACATTAATGTACAAAATAATATTCAAGTAGAATCATATACAAGCAACGAAACTTCTGCAGATTGTTCTGAAATCGACTCTTCTTGCTTTCTAACTGCTACGGTTGCCGATGCTGCTACTCCCGATAAAGATATGCTGGACGCTACATCGTTAATAAATCAGAGTTTTACAGTAAAATCAGATGCAGATACAACACAGCTCGATATACTGAAGCAGGATATGGTAATAAACAATATCAAAACATATGTAAATAAAAACTCAGAACTCCCCATAAATAACAAAAATAAAAATATGACGGTGGAAACAAATTTGGAAAAAAAATCTATAGTCGCTACGGAGAATTTCTCTAACTATAGGGACAAGCTCACTGATCATAATGGTATCAATACACACAAAAAAAATCTGGTTTCTATCACTGATAGTAATACCACAGCCTCTGCAAAGTTCGACCCTATTCAAACAGCTTTTATCGATAAAACAGTAATGGCATCGTATGACGCTAACCTGCCTATAAATCAGAATTATACTAACATAAAAATAGACGCAACAAAGCTGAATGCTACTAAACAAAATTCAACAGCTATTAATTCTAAATCAAACGAAGGGGAAAAATCGCAATCCTACGCTATAAACAGCAATAATAATAAATTAGCTAAAAATAGGAAGGCAAAAAAAAAATCTATACACACTACGGAGGTTTTTGCAAGCGGCGCCATATTGGATCACCGTAAATCATGTAAAATAACCTATAAAACCAAGAAATCAAAAAAATCTAACACTATAGATAAGCTCCATCGTCGACACAATATCAAAATACAAAAAAAAAATCAAGTTTCTACCATTAACAATAAGTCAGCGGACCCCGCAAGTTCCGTCCCTGTGCAAACCGTTTTAACAGAAAAAAGTAAAATGGAGTCTAACAACGCTAACACTAACATTAATTGCTATAACGCTACAGAATTAAAAAACCCTGATAGTAAGGACAATAACACCAATAATATTAATACTAGTTTACCTTGTACTGAAAAACACACTAATTTAGAATACGAAACACCCAATCCTACTAAAAATAAAGAAGAAATAGTTACTTACAAGAGCAAACAAACACGGCTCAGTGATGGCAAAACTGAATCTAAGGAAAAAAAAAGTGCTAACATACAACACGATAATATCAACAATTTTAATAAAACACAACAACTCAAATACAAGGAATTATTTTCTCATGTAGCTTCTAATGTGATGAAATGTCCAGATATCCACGGCAGCGGCCTTAACAGTGAAATTTCTGAGGGTTCAATGGGCATGGAATACGATGACTTAAGCAGCTCGTATACTAATGGCGCTAACACAGCAGCGGCAAAAAATAGCACTACCGGAAAAGATAATTCAACAAACGCTCTGCTGCTGCGTGTCGACGAACTTGCAGCTAATACTAACAAAATAGACAAACCGGAAAATAGTGATGTATCGGCAAATATAGATTCTAGGCATCTCAATCACTCCATACGTAAATCAATCTCAGTTCTTGCTCCCGCAAACAACCCTGACAGGCAGTCTGTCACAAATTACACGATCGATCATACACATTTTAACACGGAGTCTTCACACAATATTGTTTACAATAAAAGCCACAGCTCAAATATAACACTGCCAGTCAACATTGAGAGTAAATTGCAATCACGCAATAAATCAAAAATAAACAGTATAACTCCTAACAACACTGGGCTGAGGAATATAGATGACCAAAGATATGCCTTTCCTCCACAGCAACTGGAAGAGTAGGCAAACACATACTCTGCTTCACCTGTAAACCACCAAACCAAACATACCAAGAGCACATCACACCTACTTGATCCAAAAGCTACAGATACACCTGAACAGACAGATTTTGAAGACAGACCAATATCTATACCCTGTAAACAGACAAGCCTTTCTATCTACAAGAAACAGAAGAGCATACCCTCTTCAAATAATCCATCTGGCTCAGACCCTTGCACTTCCCATCCAGTCTCAGCTCTGCCTACAGAGCAAAGGCCAATAACAGAAATACATATACCTAATATGATTTTCCACAGATCAACATCTAACAATAAAACCTCAGCAAAAGTGACCTCCCCAAACAAACGTATATACTCTGATCCAAGTGCACAACACCAGTCAGAATACACAGTATGGACAAATAACTCTAGGTCCTATGCTAGTGTGGTTAGGGCCTCAACTAGACCAGAGATACACTCAGATAAATTACACCAACCTAATATGTCAATACCTACAAGTCTCCCAAAGTCCCAACATGATGATGCACTTTATTCTGAAGCCGAAGAAATAGACATCTTCGAAACAATGAATCAAGATGAGAATAACCAAGCTGATTCTGGACATCCAGAGCTTAACAATTCTGCAACTCCAGCTCAACAATTATCTGAACTACAGCTTCAAGAAGTTGTCCAAAACTTTAATCATACCATCCCGATGCCACTCCTTAAATCACTAGCAAACTATTGCAATGACAAGAGTGTGATATTGGCGGTTACAGATTCAAGCTGTGGACTATACAAATTCCCTGTCCATGCTCTACTGGACCATATAAGACAAGAAGGACTAACTGAAGAAGTACACAGAATCCTGCTGCACCCTAATGACAGATACATAGCAGTAGAATTTAAATCATGGGCCAGCAGGAACACCTTCAAAAATAGCACCAGAATACTAGACAAAAAAATCCTTATACCAATCGACATCTCCAGATCCTCCATTCTAACAGGATTCATAAAAAACTGCATTAGTGGCCTAGAAGAATCGCTTCTGCAAGAAATGCTTCAACCCTATGGCAAAGTAGTCAGATTTTCATATCTTCCCATTGACAAGGAATTTAAATCAATCCTTTCCAACATGGCCACCTTTAAGCTCCAACTGAGCAAGGGAGTTGTGCCAACAGACATTCCAACCATTGCCAATGCAAAAGGCTGCTCTATGGTTTTGTCTTTTGTGGGAATCAGACCGCAGTGCTTCTATTGCGGTCAGAGAACCCACCTTATCAAAGACTGCACCAATCGCATCTGCAGCTCGTGTGGAGTCAATAAAGGCCGTAACCACAAATGCAGGCCCACAGTAGCAAAAAACCCACAACACATACAAACTCAACTGTCACAACAACATGAAGAAATCACAAGTAGACCCAACAGCCCTACAGAACTACCAAGTAAGAACAGCAACCAAAAAATTCATAAAAGCAACATAACCACCACCCAAAGTATACCTCACAAAGGCTACAACCTTTCACATCACACAACACCGAGACTCACAAAGAATGAAGAATCCAATGATCAGTATTTCTTGACCTATCCACAGCAAAAACATCCAACTAATGCTATCAATTCCACCATAACAGACAATGAACCTCTTTCATCAGAACTTCAAACACAATTCTCCAAGACAAATGATAACACAATTCTCAGTTCTAGCAGCACAAAAACCAAGAATCGAGAAAACACACAAGAGTCCAAAATAAAAAACAAACCCCCCTCTACAGACTGTAACCCTACTATTAGCACATTAAAATCCAATTCTCACAATTCTATAACCCATGTTCAGGAACCTTCTCTGACCTATGATGATGAAATGGAATGTGATACATCTAGCTCCACTAGGAACAAAAGGAAATCCATCGAACCTCCCCAAGTCAGCTCCGACGAAGATTACCCATGTCTAAATAATACCATACCAACTCATAAACTTCAAAAATCAACATCCACTACAGAGGCCAAGACTGCCCTGGAAAAGAAAAGGAAAGTTTGGAATATACCTCATTCATCTAGTACACAGACCATTCACACAAATATCTCTGAACTGGCTGACCCACCAAGCCTTCAGTACATCAAAGAACCCCGTCTTATTCATGCTACAGAAGTGGACGATCCCCTACTTAACTCACCAGCCGCGGTAAGCCTTGGCAACTACACTGTCAATGTCTAGTAACTGCTGTAAGGTCGTAGCCATCAACGTCCGAGGTCTCAACTCCCTCGGGCGGATCAATGCCATTAGGCATTTTTTCATTGCAACCTCACCCCACATCATGTTCATTGGTGAGACGAAATACCATCATAACTCTCACAATTACATCAAAAATGAACTGAACAAGCTAGGGTTCACCCATCTATCCACTGGCCTTTACGCGTCTGGTGGCGTCGGTGTAATTATAAGCAACACCAGAGCTCCAACTTCATTCAAAATTATCTACAATGACCATAACCTCATAGCAATCAATCTAAATTATAATAACTGCATTTTCAATGCAATCTTTGTGTACAGCCCCAATAACCCTTCCATCCATAACCGGATCATACAAACAGTCAATCTAATCACATCTAATAACAATGCTCCAGTAATATTCCTAGGAGACTTCAACACCTCCTATGAACACTACACCAACAAATATTTATGTCTACTAAACAAGACACTACTTAATGGGAGAGGCTTCTTTCCCTCTCAAGCCTTCTCATTCTACACAAAAACCACTCAGACATTAATTGACCTCCTGTTCTACTCTCCTCAGCTCCACCACAAACTCAGTGCTCATCTCAGTCCAGTGGCCTTTTCAGACCACTATGCCATTACCACCTTGATTGAGCTGGAAGAAAACATCCTCACCACCTCTCACAAAAGTCTCAGGCTGTACACTCAAGCCAATACAACAGAAGCTTTCTATTCTGAAGCATACATTTTGTTTCATAAAATTAAGATACTGGAACTACATCCGATGGAAGCTTGGGCTTGTTTTATCGGTATTTTGGAATCCTTAATAAGCCATCATACAAGCAAACTGAAAGGCCCTACCTCACTAATGAGAGACCTCGACATATTACACACACAAATTAAAGCCTTTATTCCTCAAGGCAACAACATAGACAAATTAATCACACTGAAAGGTTGGTATAAAGCCAAACAAGCACAGATTGCTGAAATAATTGCTACCAAAAATGCTAAACTCTTCCTACCTGCCCAACACTGCTGGACCCGTGGTTACCTTCGATGGGCTCTGGGGGCAAAATCCAAGCAGCAAATTCCAGCCTCTTTGCTCATCAAAGACAGACAAATTGTGGGAGTTCAAATGCTTCAACACATTAACAACCACTACAAAAATCGCTTTCAAGGGCACATGATTCCTTCACGTGCTGAATGGGATTGTTCCACCACTGAAGCGAAACATGGAATCACATTGGAGGATATCAAAAACCGTCTCCTCAGTCTACCCAAAAATGTCCACCCGGGCATGCACGGCATTCCCAGATTTGTTTTTAACCATTTAAGCCACTTCACAAGCCACATTACTCTAGGTGTGCTAAACCATCTGTCCACAGGGCAGCATGTGCTACCTCAATTCTACCCCATCGCCATGGTGCCATTCCTCAAGAAAAACCGTGATCCGACACTAATCAATAGCATTAGACCGATTTCAATGACACCCATCCTCTTTAAAATTATTGAAGGGGTCATCAAAGAGAAATATCAAAGCATCATATTACAAGATATATCACCCTCTCAATATGCCAGAAAAGGTTCCTCCCCTCTCGAGGCAATGGGTGAAATTAAAATCCTGTTCGACCATATTAGAGCAAACAGACACACAAAACCGATTGCCATCCAGTTGGACATTGCAGAAGCATTTGATTCTGTGGATGTAGGTATCCTCCTTAACACCTTAGCAGATTCCGAAATCCCAACACAAATCATACAAATTTTAGACAACCTACTGAACAACCGGTTCATCCATATTTCAGCTAATGGATCGTACTCAGAAGGATTAACTCCTGCAAATTTCATCCCACAGGGGTCCCCACTGAGTGGCTTATTATTCATCAAGTACATTAACCCACTGCTGCTAGAACTTGAAAAGCTTCCAGGAGTATTCGTCCCCCGTCTCAGTAAGAGCATTAACACTTTTGCCTATATGGATGATATTCTTGTCATCCTGCCTTCACGTAAATGTCTTCCTGCCTTATACAACATAATCACCAATTATACTAACAAATTTAAACTTTCAATTAACCTCCAAAAATCCTCGGCTTGGTGTATCAACTCAGGCAAATGCATCAAATCAGATTTCCTTGCACAGCCCCAACCCTACCTGGGATTCCCAATTCATATGTCATTCAATGCCATGTCTTCTACCCTTCGCAAGTATCTACTGGAAGAAGCTACCAAATTTGCAAAATCAATAGCCAAAACATATCTCTCTTTTCAAGGAAAAATAGCCCTAATAAATGCAAAAATAATGAGCAAGATCAATTACTACCTACCAATAATTTCGCTTAACAAATCCTTCAATACCCAAATCCAAAGGATTTGCAACCAAATCATCTGGAGGGGCCGAACACCTTTAATCAGCTCAGCTCGTTTATTTCAACACAAGAAACTCAATGGGCTGTCCCTCCATTCAGTAAACACTATAATGCACCAGAAACAACACTCCCTAGTGTACAGCCTGATAAAAAAATACTCCACAGCTGTCATAATAAACCCCGTAATACCCACAGATAGACCACCACCTCCACGCACGGCCTGGATAAACTACATCATTAGCAAACTTCTCAGACACAACGGCAATTCCATCTTGGCCCTCCAGAAAAAGATCAACATCTGGGAAGCACATGCACTACTGAATCCAGAGCCAATAACTATCCGAATACAACTAGGCCAGACCAATCACAGAATTATGAAAACTTTTAAACACCTTGTAATGGAACCAAAGCTTTTGGATCACATTATAAAAATAAATCTTGGCGTAATTCCAACAAGCTGGTTCCTACATTACAGAAGATACATGACAAATATAGAGCCAACATGCTATCTCTGTCAAAGAGGTGATGAAACCTTCGAACACATCATGTCTCTTTGCCCAGGATATCACGACATCAGGAGATCCATTAGTATGGAATGTAGCATTCCTCTCCTCAAGATCCTAGACCTTAAGAGCTGCTTGCACTCCGGTGACTTCTCAGTCATCCGTATGGCTATATTTATCTCATATGCCCTATGGATGGCCAGATGCGGTTCCAAATTCACAACACCCAGACCTGATCCATTTGGAATATTCAACCTCCAGCTGGAAAAGTTGCAGGCAAATGACTTAATACTGGCCACTAAATTCTTATTCAAAAACACATGGGGCCTATATAGAAGGATTGCCCCATAAATGAGACACCTAACAACTTAGATGACAAGCGTTTCAATGGAATTCATATGAACCCCAACTAAAACAGCAGACTGTATCCATTGGCCTTACATGGCTTAAACAAGTGTATTAGTCACAATAAAATTTATTTAAAACTAAAATATCAACTTATAATTTACTTGCATTCAAAAAAAAAAAAAAAAAAGAAAATACATTGTTCATTAAGGAAGTCTATTATTTTAAACGTTAATATCAATTCATTAGTGAAAACTAAAAACATTGAGTATGCTTTTATGTTGTTAACAAATCTTATTTTATTTCTCCTGCAGGAAGTGTTTTATTTGATGCATCAGTATATTTATCTTCGTGTTTACTGTTTTATACTCGTTTGTGTAGTTTACTTATTTTCTTTTACTCTTTGGAGATATAACAAGGATCATCGTGTGAAAACTTTTATGAACTTATATTTCATTTCATTCAGAAAGAAAAAAGAAGAGAACTTTATTTTATGTAACGGTATATTTAGTATATAGTATTAATTTTAAAAAAAATGTATTATTATCAAATATATTTATCACATGTATCCTTATGGTATTATTTTCAACCAGAACGTCTCCAAATAGCATAATAAGAGATGTATTATGCTGGTAATTTATTTTTATTATCATTATTGTTTTAATAATATAAGTTTAGTCGCGTGTGCATTGATAATTCTTGCACACAATAAATGAATGGGAGAATCCATTTAAAAAAAGGGGTGAACAATTAGTTATAAAAAAAAAATTAATTATATCAAATCTTACCGAAGGCATTTCGTTTATTAGTTAGTAAATAATTATTTTCAACAGCTATTTTATTTATAATGTACAATTTCATTATTTACTTATGCTGAATTTAATTACTGATTTGTGCCAATATAAATGCATTATATTATATTAAAAAAAAAAAAAGAAATTATTCGTCTTGTTTTGCTCAGTAGTTAATACTTATTTTCAAATGAACCTTTAAACATTACCAAATCTGAAATGTTATCAGATGTGAGATATTTATTTTTACCAATTTTAGCAGTAATCATTAATACTTTAATAGTGATTTTTTTTTTTTTTTGTATACTGCAATTTTAAACTATCTGTATCTCATATGCTTATACGCAGGTGTGTGTCTGTTATTAAAGTTATTTATGATTGTGTAATTGCCATTGAAAACGTCTTTAGATCAATCGGATTCGGGAGGAATCGGATGATCGATCATTTTGGAGAATTCAGTTGTTGTTCAAAAGAGAATTATTATTTCTTTGTTGTGACAAAATGATAGGTATTTTGTGGCTATATGTTGTAAAGTTTTGCAATATTTATAAATATTTTATGGGATTAAGTCATTATAGTTGTTAGATGAGTATTGAATGTGGATAATTTATCTAGTGTAGAGCAATGCAGTGTATTGAATTGAATATTCCTTTTCTTCTCCATGTATTGGAGCATATTTTTTGATGGGAGTGGATTAAGTCCTCCTTTTATATTTGATATAGAATTAAATGTGGATGAAGCTATAGAGATGTCAATTTCCCAGTTTTAAATTCGGTGATGAGCTATTCCACCAATTATTGAGTCAAACATATATGAAGTTATTGTTGTATCCACACAGTTTTCATTTGGTGATGTGTTGTTCCACCAGTTATTTAGTATGAAAGATAGACTTGGTAGTGGTTGTTATATTTATCTATTTGAGTTATAAATCGGTGATCCCATATGAGTATTGGATGTTTTCCAGCTCATGCTATAGCCTAGTGCAGGGATGCCCAACATTTAACTTGACGCGAGCCAGTTGAGAAATTAAAAAAAATTTGGGGAGCCACAATTATATATTGCAGTTTTCATATTACATTTATAAACATAATTCACAAACTGCAAAAAAAAAAAAAACTGGTATAATATGTTAATAATAAGAAAAAAAATGTAAATACATTTCATTTATATTTATTTATTAAAAATTTGGTAACATACATATAAATTACAATTACAGGAAAAGTATATTTTAATTATTTTATTTAATGTGAAACCTGACGCTGCATATCGTTATCGTTTGTATTGTAAAAATGTTTATTTTTTAGTGTGTGCATGTGGCGTCAAGGAACATAAAATATTTTATCAATTTTTCTTGAAGAGTGCAATGCGAGCCACATTAAATGGTTGCGCGAGCCACATGTGACTCGCGAGCTACGGGTTGGGCATCCCTGGCCTAGTGTATAATAGTTTGTGATAAAAGGAAGAATAAAAGGAAAGTATGATGCCTTATAAAACAACTTTGTTATAGTTGATGAATAAAATTGGTCGATCTTCACTTCCAACCGTATTATGATTATAGTTAGTACATCATAAGCAAACCGATGAGATTTATTGACATTACTTAATTATAGTATTTGACACACTGTATAAGACAGATACATGCACAGAGTACTAAATTTAATTGAATATATAAAAAAAAATTTTATCATTAAATGCAGAATTTTTCCCTTATCATTGAAAAATATTTGTAATAGTTATTTAAATTTTAGTTCATTTATTCTATTCTTAGATTATAATTGTATAAATAATTAATCAAGGACAGGATATTGGTTGGTGAGCACCAAGACTTATTTATATTTGGCAAAGCAAAACCTAAATTTAATAGTATATTTTACTTAAAACTACAAAGCAAAATTGCATTTGGTTAACAAAAGTATTATTTTTTTTTTTTTGTGGTAAGATGATTTCAGATTATTCCAGGAAAATCCCCTTATTTTGAGTTATTTCATATAATTAAACATAACAATGCAAAATCCTAGCTTATGTAATCTTTAGAATGGTAATTATGTTGTTAGAAAATTTAGTTGGAAAAATAATTACTATTCAACAAATGTTGAATAAAAAGGTAATTTTGGTAATTAGTCATTAAAGTGTAAAGCAAATTTATTAGTTTATCTTGTAACAGTCCACCAGTAATCCATAATAACTAAATGGCCAGTGGTCACAATAGATAATAGGAATTTATTGAATTCATTTAACATATTAGACCAATGTTATCAAGTTATCAATTACTTTAAAGAATAAGTGTGGCAGATATATAAAATTACTGGGTTATATAATGTTACATACTATGTATGAGTTATTCCTAAGGATCTTAAGTCCTTTATTGGATTGTGTCAGTATCAACAAAAGATAAATGTTGATTTACTATATTTTTTTTTTTGTGTGTTAATTGATTAATAAAAGTTTTGTTATTTAAGTTTGTATTTTGGAATTTCTTCTTAACATTCATTTGTGTTCTACATCCCCACACATGTTTACATATTTATTTTATTTAATGAAATATAACTGTATTTTATTTAATGATAACAAATCTCAAGATGATGATGTTGATTTCCTTGATTCAAGCACTATATGAGATGCCTATTGCCTACTGATCATTTTAAAAGGGTTTTGTTATTTAATTTTGTTTAGATGGTGAATTGAAATCAAAATGTACCCTATTTCTTTCATTATCTAACTGTAAATATTTAGTTAGGGAATTGTTTGATTTATAACATTATTTTATAGTGTTGAAGTAATAATTTGAGTACAGAAATATCAAATCAAGCCATACTATGAATTAATTCCCTGAGGTCTTTAATATAGCATTTAGATTAAACAATAAGTTCATTTAACCAGATTAGTGTGTAATTAAGGTTTATTAATGATAGATTTAATAAGTTTAAATTATAATGAGTTATACATTACAATTTCGGAAATATTACTTTTTATTTTATTTTAGTTATTAGTTAATTGTATAATGTGTTAGAAGTTGTCCAGTGTATATGGATAATGGGAGGAGGTGAGATATAAATTATTACTAAATTAAATTTAGCTGGTAGAATTTACTAATTGATTATTTTTCTAGAAGAGAAATTAATAGATGTTTATTCCTATTAATAATTATTTTCTCCCACATCTAGGGTACATTGTACACTTCATACACCTCTGTATCCCTCAACTGAGTTAGGTTAGGTAAATCTTTAATTAAGAGCCTCATGAGTAAATTTAAGTAAAATTAAATGAATATTTTATTCTATGATTAATAGAATTGGCGCCCCGGGTAATTATTAATATTAATGATAGGTGAGAGGGGTTACAATATAAATAAAAAAGAGATGTAGTTTGAATTCGGAAAATTTTACCCAAAGGAGGGGGGGTATGTAGCCCTTGGATTTGTCCAACACTCCACTTTTTTGAGTTAACTATGCAAAATAAGGTTCAATAAAAATTTTCCTCATAGTTTATATATATTTTTTCTTTAATAAGCAAAATTTTAGCCAAGACTAAGTTCAAACCCATATTTATAGGAATTCCATACATTTGACTTGGTAAGCAATCTGAAAATTCATTATTAAGATATTTCTAACCAAAATATTATTTTATTTTAATTTATGGGTCAGGTTAATATTAAAAATATATTTAGAAAAGCAAGATTTATACATTAGTTAATAGATTGACTGAGAAGGGGGAGAGGATGTGTGACTCTTAAAACTACGTTAGATAGTGATAATGAATGGTTATAATTTTATACTAATAAGTTAGAAATAAATAGTTCATGAGATTAAATGAAAAAAAATATAATAGTAATAATAAGGATTAAAGTATTACATCAGTTAATTAAAGAAATGTATACATGCGATGTGTGTGTGTATTTAATCTAATTGTGGATCTTAATTGTAAAATTCACAATTAATAATCATTCCTTGTCATGTTGTAAGGAAATCTTTAAATAAGAAATTAAGTTATTTTAATAAGTTTAATATTCACAGCCAAATATTAGTTCAAAGGTCTAGGTTTGAAACTGGACTGCAATATATATTTTGTTTCATTGTTTAATGGAAAAAGTAAAAGGGGGTAAGAGAGCTTTTCGGTTATTTATTTTTAATGTGGGTTTCACAGGTGTTGTATTACCCAGTAAATTATCAGCCATTTAAATGATATAAATTTCACCAAGTTATTTAAGTATACAATTAACAGGGATGGTCTGATGAGTGTAAAAATTAATTGGCAATTATATCTGTTGAATATAAAATTAATTGGTGGCCATCTATTAGAATGCAGATGTAAATTTGGCTTGGTTTTCTAGAGGAGCAAAATATTAAAAAATAACCAGAGAAAAAGGGAACAAAAAAAATGACCAGATGGCAGACTCTACAAAATCTCTGTTGTTTAGCAGAAGGAGGCTATTCTATTTGAAACTTTCTGTTTGCAAGTTTTTCTTTCATTGACTTAGAGAGAAACTGTGCTATAAAATTTAAAGAAATATTTTTCTTTAAAAAAAATCATTTATTATTGCTCCTTTGTCTCTTAAAAACAACTTTGCTAAATATAACATTGTATTGAAAAAAGACAATGTGAATTGAATAAATTTTAAGTGGGCACACATTTACTCTCCAGAAGTTAGCCAGTGGTCAGGGTTGGATCAGCAAATAGTAAAATTTAAAACCCAGAAGTTTGATATCGTATATATAAGCGTTCAATTTGAAAATAAAATAAATTCAAATATGGAAAAAGACAATCAGAAATGCACTTATATCTTGAAAAATTTAAACGAATGCTGTTTAACTGTAATCTGCATACAATTAAAAATGAGGAACTCGTTTCCGTGATATTAAAATTGTATATCTGATGGCGTAGGAATCAATTCCCATCACAATAACTTTTTACTACATAGACTCATGTGCCTCTACAAACAAATTAAGGAGGAATGAAAAAAAGGAAAAATGGAAACCAGGAACTTGGAGGACACTTGCCAAAGTACACCATATAAGTATAATTTTTTGTTTATTGTTCGCTATTTATGCAGGACATTTAATATAAAAAAAAATTATTTCTTTATGTTTGAGTATGTATATACATTTTAAAATTAATTCATGTTGTAATTATAATAGTGTTATTTTGGGGGGTAGTTGGTATTGATATCAGATGATTTTGTATTGTTTATTTTAAATGCTTTTGCTATCATTGTCATTTGGGGGGGTATGTGAAATTGATATCATGTCATTCTGATGTGCCTTATTTAAAATGCTTTAGAAACATTTAAAAAAAACACTGATAGATATTATTATTAAGGAAAATGTTTTGAATGAATCGTATCAGAAGTTATTGTCAAATGCCTTGACTTATAAAATTGCATGAATATTGAGCTAAAACATCATCATTTTCTTATAAAAGTGCATGTAAATAGTTTTAAAATTTTAATACGCATTTCTTATTATTTCTTATTGTTGCTATCATAAATTTAAGGTCAGATACAGGCTGATTAATGCTTGGAAAATTTATTGGCTCATATTCCAGTGCACTAATTCACCAGAATATTAAAGATATGAAAGTTTTACTTGTAGAAGTTGATGTTTCGACCTGAATGTAATGTGGATAGACAAAAGTCTCCACAAAGTCAGTGAAGTCTAATTCACTACGATATTTATGCTAAATTCATAAAGTATTTGAACACAGTGGAAGAGTTTTCCCACTTGATTATTCTCTACACCATAAAAATGTTTCTTTATTGTTGATCAGAGGCAATACGTATACCTAAGATTTTGTATGACTAGCGATAAACATCCTAGCATATCTCAACCTTAGTGAAAGGTTTTCTCTTATTCGGGTCACTGCTTGCCTCATGTTAATGTTGGATATTCCTTATGGGTGTAGGAAAAAGTATAGCTGTTATTATTAAGCATCATTGATAAATGTCAGATATGAGGTCGCAAACTCAATTTGATGTCAGGATGAATGCAGATAATGTATGTGCGATTGGTGTACTTGAATATTGTTTTGTTGATCTAGTTAATTTATCATTCGAGCCAAAGTAATAAAGTTAATAAATGTGAAATTAAGGGTTAAAGAAAACCTACGAATGTTTAAGTGTAAGCAATGCGTATATGAAATTATTTCATAAATGATTCCACAGCCAGCTGAGAACTTCGCTGGAAAGGTAATATTATTAAAATATTATTGTCATAAGAACATGAGTATAGAGTGTGTGCACTATGATGATGATTGATCTAGATGCCGATTTATTTGCATTGCCTTAATCCCGCCATTCATAAAGTATCTCTATTGTAAAGATTAGGGCAAAAGAATGTTCGATCAGAATGATAGGACAAGATTAAGAAATTTGCGAAGGAATGTTAATCCAAAATAGTTAAATAAAATTATTAAATTTGATTATGGGAAAAATTAACTCTCAAAGCAAACCAGTAATTTAAAAGCAGTAAACATGGGAAGAAATTTGGTATTAGCTATATCTAAGTTAAAAATGAAAGTGTAAATAAAATATATATGTGAATGTAAATATTATTTTTTACTCCATGGTAATTGTGATTCCCTGATAATTAGGAAATGAATATTGATATTTTAAACCTATTGATATTATCCATTGATTTAGGGATAGTTATATGTTTAGATTTTTTCTTTAACACGGTTATAAAACAAGGGAAAACCATGTGAGTCAACAAGCGATGGGGTATATGTTTCTGTATTGAATTATAGTCTATCAATAAAATTTGTTATTTGTTTTAAAATAAAATTTGCATATGTCTCAATGTTTTTGTGGGTTATTATTATCTAGACACCTCAATCCAATCATATATCAATATATTATTATTATTATTTGAATCATCATTTTCATAAATAATATCCGGTAAAATTATTTAAAATGGTTAATTTCAGATACTTAGAATTACCAAATAATTTAATATAGTTGAAATATAAATTATGAATAGAGATAGTAATTGAGTGATAGTGAGTGCAGGGGTGGGCATAAAATCCTTTCCCCATCCGTTGTATTCAAACACCTCTATAGATGCACTTCTTTATAATTTTGTTATAATTGTGAATATGTTTAGAATATATTTATAAAAGATTTAATAAGCTTAAATTATTCTGAGCTTTAATGTAAATATATATTAAACTGCATTAAAGACAACATAAGATCACCTTGGAGGTGATCAAGAGAGGAGTGTTTATCACCAATAATGTCGCAGCTTATTCGATTTCCAAACCTAATTGTTCTAAAAACCCTGAGAAGAGATTATAATGGGAGAAATGAGCTAGCAGAATGTAAAATTTAATAAGAGTAGAATTGATGGAGCAATAGATCAGGAAGGTGGAGATAGATATAAAACTTTGTAATTAGTATAAAATTTTAATTGTGGCTTTAATGATGGTGAATGGAAGGGTGTATGCTGAGAATAACCAAGAATTTCCAAAGATATTAATATTATCGATTTTAATGCATTCTCAGTATTCTCTGAATCGATTGATTATTTAGTAACCCATTCATTAAATATTATTTCTGAAAGTTATTGAAGTGAAATTTAACCTCTATATTTTATTAAAGTTGCAATTTGGCACCCTGGCAATTAAAAATTATAGATGTTCTGTACCATCATCATCATCACAGTAGGTTTTAAAAATAGTGTTAGCTGGGAATGATGAAGCATCCATCGATCCATCCTTAAAATGTTACAATTGGCATGCAATTTAGCTGCAAGTGTTTAAATGCCATATAGAATTAAATATAGTACAATCAATCCATAATGTGGATGTGTGACCATTTGAATAAAAAAATTTAATTTGTTAGAATTGACTTTTATTTAGTTACAATTGGCTTGTAACGCGGTCGCACGAAGGAGATTATACATTGTCCATAGAAACTATTTAATTTATATATTACATAAGTTTTTAAATGTTAGAATATATATAATGAAGCTGTACATATATAGCCATATGTGTGTGCTTCACCATTGACTGTTTATTTAACTACTGACACCAAAGTCAATCAGCATGAATAAATATTAAAATAAATTATAAATCATTTAGTGAAATTATGTATATAACTTAGATATATATAAAGGTTATAGATATAGTACTTAAAAAAACATTTTAAAGTAAAATAAATAACAGAAAATTTCATTAGCAAATAGATAAGTTAATCCAATGGATTTTATATAATACAAAATAGATGAAGCAAATAGATAATAGAAAAATAGTTCCAGATTAAGATATTCTCTACTAATTTTAGTTTTAAATCAATTAAAAGAAAATTATTAAAATGTAAAATTGGTTATCCGTCTGTAGGAATGAATACTGAAACAATAATGTAAAAACATGAGATACTCTTAAAAGGTTTTAGATAATGAAAGGTTTAGTAGAGTTTCATTAATGTAAAGATAGTGGAGAAACATTAAAATGTTTCCATGAATGTAAAGAAGCAGTTTGGGGTTTTCTAAAATTTGACCATTATATAAGTGAGACACAAAATTTCTGCGAATTTTGTCTGAGTAGAGAAGTTATACTCCACTCTCTTGTGAGTGTGGCTCTGAAAAAAACGTCTAAGACATGGAGTCCAGCAGATCAATGAAGAATGTCTGAAGATTGCCTAGACCCATAAACCTATCTAAACTGAAACAGAGCACTTAACATCCCTGATATAAACCTTAACAGCTATCAATTCAGACTATAAGCTTCACAGCATACATAAATCCTTTACTGATGGATATTGAAAAAAATCTACCAGGTGTATTCATTCCATCCATCAATAAACACCTCAACTCTCATTTGCCTACATAGATGACATCATGATTGTTCTACCTACCATAAAATACCTTCCCCAACTACAATCCATTTTAAATCGATATTCTGCAAAATATCATTTACAAATAAATCACAACAAATCAGCTTTCTGGCAGATAAAGTCAGGAAAACAAATACCATCTACCTATACTGCCAAACCACAAAGATTCTTGGGGTTTCCCATCTTCAAATAATCAATGGCAATGGCCAGAGAAATACAGAACGGTATCCTCCAAACAACGGAGCACATCACCACATCTCTCTCTAGAGTCTATCTCTCATTATATGGAAAGGTAGGCCTCCTGAATATGACAAAATTACCAAAAATTACATATTACCTGCCCTTCATCAAACTAACCAAACAGTTTCAGAACAAAATTAATCACCTATGCACCAAACTCTTCTGGAGAGGGAAGACTGTGGTCATCAGCCTCCGACAAATCCAACTGCCTTGGAGGTTCAATGGCTTGTCTTTCCAGTCTATTCAAGCAGCCATCCTCCAAAAAATACACAATACGGTACATAATCTGATACATTCCTTTGGCTATAACAACATCACCAAAAAGATTTCCCCAAAAGATCAACCCCCACCAGGGAAAATGCCATGGACATCGTCTCTTATCAATCTTCTAAGTCAATACAAACCAATCATGGACTCCAATCTCAATGTTAAAATCACCTTGCGGGATGCGTACCACCTAATCAACCCACATCCACAACCTCCCGAAAGTAGCCTCAACCTCAC
This sequence comes from Epiperipatus broadwayi, assembly GCA_028023455.1. Taxonomy (NCBI): domain Eukaryota; kingdom Metazoa; phylum Onychophora; class Udeonychophora; order Euonychophora; family Peripatidae; genus Epiperipatus; species Epiperipatus broadwayi. The sequence continues at coordinate 794,313 of JAQFVV010012686.1, read as the reverse complement.
AAACCAAAAATTAATTACCCACTTTAAAAGATGGTGTCTGGAGCCCAAGTATCTGGACTTCATCATCAAAATTAACCTTAGCGTGCTTCCCACAAATTGGTTCCTATTTTACCAAAGAGGTAACTCCAACATTGATCCAACCTGCAGTTTATGTTCTCATGAAGAGGAAACCATTGAGCACTTCATAAATCACTGTCCAAACCTTAAAACAGTCAGAGATATAGTCTTCACCAACTTCAATATCAGACCAGACCTAATTCTCTCGCTCATGAAAGTGATCCACACCGGAACATTTGCTACCATTAGACTATCCATTTTCATTCTCTATGCAATCTGGGTAGTACGTTGCAAGTTGATAATGGAACTGCCCCGCCTGGATCCAGATCTGTTGTTCTGCGAAACAATAAAGAAAATCAGGAAAAAAGATGAGCTCATCTCTCCCAAAAAATCCTTTGAGGACACCTGGAACATATTCACCCTCACTACTAATAATAACAGAACAACAAACATGCTGGCCTACTAAACCACTCATAAGAACTTTCAGAACATAGAATAACCTCATTTAACTTTGTATATATCCTTTCTAATTTGTACACAAAGTAATTAATAAATATATTTTTGAAACAGCTATCAATTCAGACTACATCATAAAGCCTCCAGCACTAAGTCTCAATACACCACCATTTAAAGGAATAACCCATATAAACACTTGTTTGTTACAGATAATATTTTATCTTTGTTTTCCTTTCTTATTTTTATCATCTTAATCTAATGAAGTATTCAACTAAGCATTGTAGGTACCAACTAAATTTTATCTTGTATATATTGTAACCTTATTATTTGCCCAAGGCAGTATTTGAATTGCTTATTTAAAATTTTTTGCTAACAAATTCAAAAAAGGATCTTCATGCAAATGTCGTTATATTAATTATGTGTAAAGTAAAGTTTATGTTACATTGTTTAATTATTATTAAATTTTAGACTCTCTCTCTCAATATGGTTTTATTGGTTCATTAATTGTTAATTATTTTATAAAAATCTTTATTCAAATCTGATATACAATGCCATGTTCAAATACAGATCCAAACTTAATAATGCAAAGACACATGAGAATGGCAGTTTCAAAAATTGGAATTGAATTAAAATTATTTGATTTATTTTAGAAATTACAGTTCATTTAAGACTGCACATTGATTAAATTATTACATCCATGATGCTTGTATATTATTTTGAAGATGATTTTTAAAGTTGGATTTGATGATGAATAATAAAATGGCATAAAAGGTACCTTTATCTATTCTTGCTATTCGAATATCATCCTAGATAAAAACTCTGTTCTTCTAAATTGTTTCATGCTTATATTATTTAAATTTAATATTTCTTTAATTATTATGACTATTATTATTATGGTCCATTATGATGCATTAACTTATAAGGGAAGTGTATGTCTTGTAGGATGTCATTCAGTTATTCAACAATATGTGAAGACAAAATATATTCAATTTATTTACAATTCGAACATAAGATAGATTATATTAAAAACGTAAGACCATTGAATTATATAAAGGAAATAATTAGAAGGAAAATATATAAAAAAATTATATAAAATATAATATAAATAGATGTATGCCCATTTTACAAAAAGTCAATTGATTTAACTAATCATTGGGTAATGGATAAAGAATAAAAAGTAATATAAAGGAAAATAAATAAATAAATTGATAGAAATAATGAATTATAGGAAATGTCAGTAGATGTCGCTATGTATGTAATATACATGTTAGCATTAGTAGGATGTATTATATTGAAAAGGGTAAAAAAAATTTAGAATTACCGAAAAAAGATTTTACTTATATAATATACTGGTAGGTTTTGTCTGTTCATATAACAAAATCTTGCCATCTAGGCAAAAGTACCTCAAGTCCAATCATGCACAAGATACTGAAACGGTTGTCTTCAAATCCCTCACCGTTTCACCAACCACCCTAATAACCCACTCGTCTGTGCTAGATTCAAACCTGTTTAATAAGTCTAAATTAAGATTTGTAAGCTAAAAATTGCAATCACGGCTATATAAACAGCATTATATACGCACATACGAAAGAACGCTATAATTGAATAGTATTGCCAGAGTTATAGCGTATAATTTTATCGCGTAATATTTTTAAACTATTTTTAGTACAGTAATAATGTAGCGTCAATTTGATAATTCATTACTTAAATTCGTATGTGGGAATATAATCCACCTATATTGAATATATATAGCATAGTGGCGTGATTAAAATATTTATTAAATTTTAAGTTTCATTTTTATTATAAACCAATTTAATGTAAAAAACACATTGAAAGGGTGATTGATTGAAAATGCGCTGACAAGTTTCTTTTTAAAAAGAAAAAAGATTTTTTTTTCTAAAAATAAAAGTATTTTCGTAGAATTAAAAGTTTAGTAAAGTTTTTGCTGTAAACAATTGTATCAGTATATGCCACACCTGCCTTAGGTTTCTAAAAAGAAAAGCCAATTTTAAAATAATCTAGCTAATTGATTCTAAATTATTTTGGAGACCTCGCTAATTAAAAATATGTTTACAGCAAAGATTTTACACATAAATTATAAAATCAGAACAAAATTCCTGACTAATTAAAAATAAAATCTAATATCGGATTAAACTGATTAAAATTCGATTTAATTAAAAATTTGATAATCAGAGAAAAGTTATAACACCTAAAAGGAATGTCAGCATGTTGGAAATCAACCACTAATTTCCTAAGCAAATTAAAAATTTTGTAATCTTGATGGAGATGAAATTCCAAGGTGTGTGGGCTGATAAGAGGATCATTTTTAAAAAGGCCATGTAAAGTGGAGGAGCCATCTTAGTTCTTTACTACTTTGAAACCTTGACAGCTTTGAATTTTTGAAATCTTTACGGCTTGAATGCTACATCTGTGAATTTTTGCTTTCTTTGATCATCTTTAAGCTTTTGAATCCAGCGTGTACCCTGAACCAAAAGCAACCGTGAACATTTTGACATCCAGTTAAGTCAATAATTTTTATATCTGTTCGAGAGAAAATGTCGGGCTAAAACAGGCAGCCTTGGCTAAGCTCCAGAGTGAAGGCGGTGGGCCTTTACTTCCATCCAAAAACCACCATCACCAGTATGCCGCCATAACATCTCCGCTCTAACCGTGGGAAGAAAATGATGCCGCAAGCCGCCACAAAGACTCCCGTAACTCCAGCTCAAGTACTACAAGATGACCGGTAACATCACCATTTCTAACTGCAGTTCAATATATTCATTTTTCTTTAAGTCTAGACTTATAAAATTTATTTTAATTCTAAAATCTTGAATTCAAGTAAATTGCTAAATGTAAAATTTTATTCTTAAATTTAATTATTTTTTTTTATAGAATTCTGACCTACTTTCTAATGTTTCCTAACTAAATGATTTTAATAATTTTATTTTCAATTTTCTCACTGCAGTTGTGACTATGGTTTCTTTATTTCTTTTTTTATTTTAAAATATAAATTATATGCTAATGCCTCGAAACAGCGAGCATTCAATATTAATAACAAAGAGAAGAGAGAATGACCCCTCTTCATTTAATAATTATTTATCGTAGCTTAATGCACGCTGTTTCGAAACCCTCTTAAATAACTGTCAAGAATGGGCTATGTGCTGATTATTATTTTGACCTTGATTATTTAATTATTTGTTGGCAATTTTAAAATGGGAATCTTGTTTTAACCCAAAGTAAATTTCAATTTAATTTTCACTAAGCAATATCCAAGCCTTGAATAAGTATATTTGTTATTTATTTCATTTTGTAAAAGCCCTCCAAATATACTTTTTCCCCTTTTTTTTTTATTATTAATCGCGTAATCAAATGTGTTATTTGAGATTGAAACTAGAAAGCAAAGAATATTTAAAAGTACGCCCACGTATAGCATATGATTATTAAAATGCTATATTAGAGTTGGCGCTAATGATTACACTGATTAGCTATCGTTCTCGTGGCTAAATATTAAATTATTTCAACTCTTTTGCTTGGCGGATGTGATAATTTTATTATACATTTAAACTTTCTCGTTATGTTGCATTTTCTTTAAGATGGGACTCGGAACGGCCATCCCTCTTACACTCCTTGGGTCGCACACGAATAAGACCTGACGTCAAATTCCAGGCAATAGTGTTAGCTACCCCAACCCTCTTTAGCAGCATGGCGATCGGTCATAGGGCTCCGGTGTTGATCACAAAACCCTAAATATTAATCCATCCGCAGGGCAACATTTATTATAACTGTTTACCAGCGCTATAGCGCATTGGTTCTTGGTTGCCAACTCTTCCTCCCTTAAATTAAGTTTCAGCCATTGTCTGACATAGTCAAGAGCTAGTTTCGGTCTCATGTACAATAGTTTGAAATAATAATGTTATGGATAAATTTGACTTTAAATGTTTCACATACATGTGAAAACAAGGCTTCGTCTGATTACTTAGCTGAAAACCATGAAATAAGAGGGATTAGCATAATCTGCCCCATAGCTACAATGCAGTGACTGATCAATAAGATAATAAAGCAAATGATGAAAACAATATTTAATTTCATCAAATAGCATAACAAATGTAAAATAAGTTTAATTGTAAGGAGAGAATGTTAAAGCGCTCTCCAAAAATGTTAGATGCTACGCGCATTTTAATTGTAAAATGCAAGAATAATATATATAAAAATCGTCAAATTTAATCTGCAAAAATAAACATACAATTTAATAAATTACTCTGCTCTCGATCTTATTTATTTCAATCCAATTCAAAATTCTTTATATTATATATGTGATTTCCTATGCATTAATTAGTTTTAAAGATATATGGTTGATAAATTCCATTTTTTTGTTATGAGTCTCATTGCTTCTTCCTGGCCTATGTCGGCTCGCGGTTGAAATAATATCTATATGTATCTTCAAGGTGGTCATCCGTAGGGTCGTGAGTCTTGGAGCACAGGTGAAGGAGTTGAAGTGCGGTCAGTCTCGAGATCTAACCATCTCATACTGGTCGGCTTGGTATCTTTGCTTGGACTCTGGATTCTGTTGCGCGAATGTGATAGCTTGACCGGTACAATACATAAGTCAGGAACATTCATGAAATCTGCCCTGTTTGCCTATTTTCCAGATCTACTATAACTTATGAGTAACAATTCCGATGATACCGATCTAATTTATTTCTCACTGCTGGCATCGCAAAGCAGTGACACAAAGAGACTCCTTAGAAATGGCCATTATTCATGTATATAATATTATTGTTAGTGAGATTCTATCACCTAGTAAATTAAACCTTTTATATAACATCATATATTATTACTATTCAATAAATGAAACTATGACTTTGATATTTATTAAGTTATCTTGAGATATATATGATTGATTATGTTATTTGTGTCAAAATACAAATAAAAATGGGTATTTATCTCCCTTAAATGACATTAACCCCTCTTACAATACTATAAAATGAGCATATTTTTCAAGTTATGCTGCAATAATAAATAATTTATCTTTGTTCTAATGTGGCTATTTATATGTCAATAATTAAGAGAATACATACTATACCTAAGATTTTTAATAGCACTGGATTACAGTTATTTAAAGTTCTTTAAATCCACCATTAATATAACAACAGCACTCGAACCAATACATAAGATTATTGAGTTTGATGGCAAATGGTAATTATATTTAATTAATAAAATAGTATTCACATTTGCAAAATAAGAACATATGTGGGAAGCTAATTTAGGAAACAATAATTGTGGCAGAAATAGAGCATATGAAAGTATGAATGAAAATATAAAAATGACAATCCATTTAGCATAATTCTAACAGTACAATTTAGGAATATTGATAGGCTTTAGAGATATTGAAATATGGGAGAGCGGTACGTGCATGATGGTAATGAAGAGATCCATTCTAAGATCCAAGAAGGTGCTTCAATTTACGGTTAAAGAAGGCGACTCTCTGCAAATGTTGGCAGGGCCAGTCACAAAAAAATGAAGAATGCACTTTACTGAATTGCCATAGGCTGGACTTTTGCCAGAACAGACCCTACGCAATAATATCTAACACCAAAGAAGTCCCAAGGGATTTACAAACCTTGTCTTTGAAGTAAAAATAGAAGTGACTCGGATTTTCCAATACACCCGGGAAATGAAGCACAAATATAAATATACAAATTTAAAACTAAGAAATAAAGAATTATCACCTATCTTTATTGATAAAGACCCAGCGTATCAGTATGATTTGATTTACTATGTGGATATGGGATAAGTAAAATTAAAGCTAATATAATAGCTCATAGAACTAGAGGATTCCCCCCTTCCCTTTTATTACTCTAAATTACACATAAAGCTTCCCACAATGTATAACTAATACAAATCTTTGGTTTTAAATGCTTTCATAAATACCTTACATATTATTAAACATATATAAAGTAGGTGGTGGTTAATGATTTCAAGAAAATAATATTGATTTAATTCATATAAGTATACTTAAAGTTTTTAAAAGTTGGTGATATTATTTAATTAATAAAAAATAAAAAAAATATTTCTTTAAGAAAACAGATTTTTGCTGTTTTTTAAAAATAACATTAACAATAATTATCTGATTGTCTTTTATTTTACTCTCCCAGACGCGCAAGCATCCGCTATAATAAGAATAACAAACTTTTTTTTTTCTTTTACTAAAAACTAGGTTAATGGCCCTCTGAAAACAAAAAAGGGTTTTTTAAAAGAGATCGCGTGGACATTTGCGAATCTGGGGAAAATTATTGACATATGATTTAGTATACAAAAATATAAAATATAATAATGAAAATAAAAATATTGCTGCATAGAAGTAAAAGTACGTAATAATCATTGTTCAGGAGATGTTTAATGTAGGAGAGATTACTGCAAAGCTATATAGAGAGGACAAAGTACATTTGACTAACAAGGTAAGAATGTAGAAATTGATTAATTTATAATTAATATTAATTTTACAAGGAAGGCTTTACAAAGTATTTAAAGAAACAGATAGATGAGATTTGAAATTATTCAATGTAAATTTAAGAGTATAGCAGCACTTGAAATTATTACCTCTGTAGAAACTTGGCTGTTTTTTTTGATGATGTTCAGAATTCCCCCAGAGACCTATATCTAGTTTGACAAGCATAGTTATTCAGGCAGGTAGTAATTTCATTATTCAATAAACAGGCACATAGTTATTGTTTATGAGTATCGGGATCCTGGGTGAAAATTTGAGGCAGGGCCATCTTGAACGGCGAGAAAGGATGAAGTGGGTTTACTCACGACATATTGAAATCAAATGAATGTGGATTTATTTAGCAACAGCTTTCATTGACATTTTAGTTCTCCCAGTGGTCAAAATTAGACCATTTTATATTGTGCACCGGTATTTGTGCAATGCTTTCTTTATTTGTTACCGCTAATCATTCTCTAATCTTATTTTTAAAAGAATTTCTACATAAGCTTGACCCATTGTGCTGGAAGATGCCATTGTTAGATAACATGTATTTAAACCGAAATTAATTTGATAAAAAATGTTCATGACAAAAGTAAATCAATTAGTTTATTTTCTAATTTTATTCATATATTATTAACATTCATAAAAAAGTGCATGTACATTAGCTTGAAATGCTGATCTTTATTTTATTACAATTTATATACACTGTGCTATATAAACAAATATCTCATTTAAAGTTATTTTAGAAGATTAAACAAGATTAAGTTTCTCACCTTTAATTATTTTTGACGAATTACAATTGCATCCTCCATATTGGATTTAAAGAGAAAAGTATAGTTTAATAGCAAAAAATAATTTAAAAGACAAAATTTATAGATTGACATATAACAAACTTTTTCTAGTAAATATTTGCTTACTAAGTTTGTCCCTACAATATCTATATACATCTGAGCTGCAATTACTAAATAATTACTATAACTTTTATAATTTTTAAAAAATACAGAAAATAAAATATTTTGATATTATAAGTTTGTTACAATTAATCCTCCGTTACCTATTGCGTATATGTATTCCCCTTTTAAATTCTATATTATTTTTCTTTTTTTTTTGTGTTTAAATACAGATATCTTCGTTAAGTATTTTAGTTAATATATCAAGAAAAAAAAACAAAAAAAATGTGTTAGTAAGCGGAATATATATGCAAGACTAGGGTTTGAATTTGGCTTGGTAGCGGAAGATTTGAGGTGGACTGTGAAGCGCAATCTGAATCTGATTCTGCTTCAATAATTATGTTATGTATTTATAAGTTGTTGTTATAATATAATAAAGATTTATATTATATTTTATTAATTTATTTACTAAGAATCCTAAGATTAATTTTATCATTATTACTACATGATTTTACCATTACCTGAATCATATCTAATTTGGCATTATGAAACCAATTTTATTGTACTATGAGAAATGTACATTGACTCTTTTACTTTGCCGAAAGTTTTTCAGATCATGAAAATAATGGAGGTTGTTAAGAGGTTGATTCAGGTAGAAAGATTTTGTATATGTTATCTTTGTAATTGATAATATATTTCTTGTTTTCTTAATTTCGATTAAAAATAGCCGCCCAGCATTAAGGTTATGATTTGAGCCAATTTGTTATTATTTGCATCTTTTTGTTTATTAGAATTTGTGCCAACAATATGGCTGGCTGAATAATTAACTTAGTAATTATTCATTTGTGATTATTTGAAGTTATTTTAAAGGATTGCTAAGTGTAAACAAGTTATGGATTAAATCAGTTTAGTAACCTAAATTTAACTATTGAGAATAAATTATTTTGATATAAGTAGATAATTAGGTGTATTATTGTATGATCTGATCTTATTGCCAATATTAAGTCAATTCTATTTTTATGTTTATTATGGTGCAGTCTTCAAACAATTTATTTTTTATACAATATAATTTATGATTACGATAATTATTAGTCAATTATGTTTAAAAGATTTCTAATGATGAAGAACTAATATAGACTTGTAAAAATTGGTTTTCTTTATATTTGTTATTTCCAGATAGGGGTATTGTGGCAATGATTATGGATTGGTCTGGTTGGAGGATGATGTGGAGACTTACTATCTTATTATTACATGAGCTATGCAGTAAACTTTAAAGTTAATTTATAAGTAATTAAAATGCAAGATTTTAATACTGCCAATAATAATTTGGGAGAGACCCAAGAAATTACCGTAACCTGATATTCAGAGTGAAAGTGCAAGTTCAGACCCAAAATGAAAAACTTAATTTAAAGGAGCCTAAAGTAGAAGAAATGTGAAAGGAAAGGTCAAATATTACAAGTGAAATTAATCAAACTTTGCATAGAATGTTTAAAGAAATGAGATTAGATTTTAAAAAATTTAATGAAAGACATCTAAGACAGCTTGTAAACAATTTCATGAAATATATCAGAGACAGCTTGAAGAAATAAAATTAGTTCACAAAGACATTTAGAAGGGATAGAATAAATTTGTAAGAAATCTGAGAAAACATTTCAAGAAGAAGAAAAGAGACATCAGAATTGAATTAAAAAATAGAATTAGATTCTAAAAAATCTGACAAGAGATATCAGAATTGGATAATAAAAAAATGGAATTAGATTCCAAAAAATCTGAAAAAAAAAATAAAATAACAGAATTAGATAAAAGAATTAAGATTAATTTCTCAAAAGTCTGAGGAAAAATTTAAAAAATTAGATAAGAATTTTCAGAGACAGATAAAAGAAAAAAAAATAATTTCGGTAAAATCAGAAGAAAGATTTTAGAATGGGATGAAGAAAGAAGAAATAAAAATATTCTCAGAATCAAGTAGAAAAAGTAGAAATAATTTCTTCAAATCAGATGGTAGATGTGATTAAATTCTCAAGAACAATTAGAACAAGAAAAATTGAGTTATCAAAAATCAAATGACAGTAATCAAAAATTAGAACTATAATTGAATTTTCAGAAGTCATATGACAGTATTCAAAATTAGAAGTACAATTGGATTGTAAAAAAATCAAATGACAGTATTCAGAAATTAGAAGTAGAGTTGAGTTGCCAAAACTCAAATGAAAATATTCAGAAATTAAAAGAAGTAAAATTAAATTGTCAGAAATTAAATGAAAGTATTCAGAATTTAAAAGTAGAATTGAGTTGTCAGAGATCAGATCACAGTATTCAGAAATTAGATGAAAGGATACTGAAATTAGAGGAGAAATATCAAAAATCAGAAATAAGTTCTCAAGATCAGGTAGAAGAAAGGAAACTAATTTTTCAAAGCCAAATAGAAGAAATAGAATTAAATTCACATAGACAGTTAAAAGAGGTGAATTTTAATTTTCAGAGTCAGTTTGAAGCAAATGAGCAAATTGTTAAAATAGTTAATCAAGATAAGAAATTAATTATTGAAGAATTACAAAAATCTAGAGTTAGTGAAAATATTTAGCAAAGATATTCGCTAACGAATTGAAAGAAACCAACTGGTCTTTTGAACTAACTAATGTAAATGAGGAAGAGATTCAACAGCTTATGAAGATAATAAGCAATGATGTAGAAGAGGATAATCTCAGCAAGTAATTAAAAAGATGATAGATGTAGCTGAAGATCTTAATGAAAACTTTACTAAAGATAAAGGAGTTAATGAGTATCTCGGGATAGAATTGAGTTCTTTAGATACGAAGTATCAAGCAATTTTGGAAAATAAATTGCCAAAAGTTACTGATAATACTATTAACAAATTTAGAAATAAAGTATGTGGTTCAGAAATGTACCATTAATTTAAAAAACTGTTAGTCCAAAAAAACAGTATTTATCAAGAAATCCTATTTAAAGGAATTAAAAACTTGATATCTAATATCTGGTTTATGAAAGGAGGAATTAATCAAGATAGAGATTTAGGCAAAGTAAGAGTAAAACTTGAATTTATAAGTAAAAAAAAAAAAAAAAGATAGATTTTCTTAGAGAAATAATTAATCATGAGAAAAAATATAAGAAAAGGTAAAGTAAAACTGAAAATGATGAGTAAAAAGATCTAGATAAATTTTGTTAGAGAAAGTATTGATCTGATAACAGATATTGGAAAAGCAAAAGTAAAACTCAAAAGAGTGAATGAAAAAACAGTTAATCTAAATCATAATAGAAAAATGATTGATAAAATCAAACTTAAAGTGATAAAAGATAAGATATTTGATGTCGATTTTCTTCAAGAAAATATTAATAAAAAGAGAGACTTAGGTAAAGGTAAAGTCAAACTCAAAGGAATAAATGAAGAGTTAATTAATGTAAATGTTCTTAAAGAAGTAATTGATAAAGAGACCAATATTGGAAAAGCTAAAGTTAAGCTTACATTGTAAAAGAAAGAGATAATTAATGTAGTTTCCTAGAAAAAATATTGATAAAGAAATGAATATAAAAAAATCCAAGGTAAAAAAACTTGAAAAGATAATTAATGAACAGTTTCATAAAGAAAATATGCTTAAAACAAAAAGGCATTGGAAAAACCAAAGTTAAACTCAAGGTGATAGGTGAAAAGAAGATTAAGATAAAGTTTTTTAGAGAAAATATTGACAAAGAGATATAGGGAAAGCAAAAGTGAAACTCAAATTTCAAAGTCAAAAGAAACTCACGATAAATTTTCTTAAAGAATATATTGATAAAGAGAGAAATATAGTGTACCGAGACAAAGTCGGTACAGGTATATACGCACACACACGAGCAATGTAAACACTCTATATTTTTTTTCTCTTCTTTCACTTTCAACTTATGATAAAAAATAAATGTAGTTTTCTTTCAATGCGTTATAAAATACACTGTAAAATAAAATGTTAATATTTCTGATTAAATAGTTAAGGCTTTCATATAATCTACTATAGTAATATTCTCTAAAAAAAAAAAAATAAAATAAAAGAAAAAATAAAAGAAAATGTAAAGTACTACTAATATACCATTTTAAATCTCAATAAGTGATTTCTACTTGTATATGCCGCGGGGGTAATTAAAGGGGGTTCGTTTTAGATTATAACTGTAGTGAAAGTTAAAAGCTTATAGAAGTGATTTTGAGACAGATTAAATGCCCGACTTTTAAAATAATGTAAGTTAAATTGTTCTCTTAAAACACGCACACATGTATGCATAAAAGGTGTGAATAAGTATGAATTCTTTCTAACTGAGATTGTAATATGAGATTGCATAAACCTAAGATTGCCTCAAGCATATGGATTGAGTGGACATTACGTAGGACATGGACCCCAACGACAACTCAAAGAATATTGAACTCTGGGTGGAGATTCGATCCTCAGATAATAACCAACCCATATAAATATGAATCTAAATCTAGAGAAAAAGTCTTTTTACACCCTTTTTTTTGTGTTGCTTGTATTTATGCTTATGCTTATAGTTTTTTCCTAGATTCCTCCGGAAGCTACAACTAGAACTTTTCTTTTTTTGCGATCCGGTTTATCCAATATGATCACTGTGAAATTAACATTTAGAGCATCGATCGTCATGATGGGCTAGAAAACCCTTCAGTGATTGACCAACGCTCTGCCGCCAGAACATCTCCACAGCTATGAATGATCAACAACAGTACCATCCGAACATAGTGCTCCAATCAGTCTAAGGACGTTGTTCCGTTTAATATACAAGAATCGTCCAAACATATTACGCTGAACTTATGTGAAATGAATAACCATGTATTATGGAAACATCATCTATCAGGTTCGAACCCTCACCAAATTAGAAGCAGCAGAAGACTAAGCAAAATCCTAGGTAAACATTTTTTTTATAATGCTTCCATTCATTCTTTACGTAAACTTAGAAGGCAATCTCATAATTAATTAAATTCGAATTTCGTAAATCAAATATAAAATGATCCGTAATCTCTCATATTTAAATCTTATTATTTTAATCTCAACTTTCGTAAATAAAAATATCAGATGCTACATAGTCCATCATATTTAAATCTTAGGACTTTTCCAGTTATGAACTTTGATCCTAATTATTATTTTCTTTCGCAGATAAACTGTAACACACACCTACTTTCAAAATGTAAAAAGAGGAAATATATTTTATCAGCCATGTTTATTATGCATAATATGTTCTTTTCTGTGCGAGTGCGAGAATGCGCATATGTGCGTGCAAATAAAGCTATTAATCAATGTTTCATTTTTTTATAATCAATAAATTTTTTTTGATTTAAACTAGTCGAGCATTCCTCAAATCATTTTCTATAATTAAATATATTTTTTTTTTTTGAAGTTATTATTATTGTTAGCATTTATTCATGCAATTAATTATTTTACTTTTAAATTTGTCTTTCTTATATTTTTCTTTTTGTTTTTATTTCTTTTAAATTTCATTCATAAACATCGTGCCGTAAGTCACGATGTTTACTTATTATGTAGTTAACATAGGTTTAAGAGTTGGGAGGGCCTATTATTAATAAATATATGTAAATGTCAGTAGAGCCAGTATAAATAATTCTATTGGACTGCATGATAAAGGGGGGATGATATTATAAGCGTCTAGTTGTTTATTCTAATGATGCCTCAACCGAACATTCTTAGTAGTTAGAAATAACCAATGATCCCGTCCAATGCTTGGACCGATCTGCTAATCAACCGATCTTCTTATCCATTGGTTAAGATTGTGTCATTTACCAGAATAATAGTCTTGGAGGCAATCACATTGCGACCCTGAGTGACCCCTATTGGTCCATGCTGGGAGTTCGAGCTTAAGGGCAGGGATTAGACTTCAAAATCATTTTGATATGACGTAAGGTGATGCGAGAAATTAAATTGTGAATCAAATCATCGTATCTGGCGCCCTCTTGTGTTGATAATGAACAACTATTGATATAAAAAAAAATAAATAAATCTTTATGCTGTATCATGTTTGTTTTGGAGCTCACAATCCCTTTTTAGGAACGGTTTAATAGGGAGCCGGTGCATGGGGACATAGGGGACGGTAGAATAGGAAAAGAAGTATGGATAAAAGGGGCTGGAAAGAAAGGTTAGGATGATAATTAATCATTTACCAGAAATTTACTGTTATTTCCAAAAGAAAGAGTGTAAGTCAACATTAAAAAATAAAGGTTTATTGAGACATGAAAATTGGTTTACAGGTATATTGCTTGGAGATATAAAGAACTACTTGTAATTAACCTACTAAGCTTAAAAGTTTTGTTTAATTATTTTTTTCCTGTAACCAGGGAAGATTTTAACCTTGTGATTTGCCCAACTTTGTATGTGAAAAGCTTATTTAAGATTTTTCTTAAAAATTGTAATATAGTAAGTTACTATTCTATATAATGTCAGGGATAACCATAAAATTGATTATATAAGTTCTGCTGTATAAATAATTTATGCATTCTATGTTAGTAGTTACAATTAATTATTATTTAGATTCAGTAACATAAATTTATTACAAATTAATAATTTTAACATTTGATTATATGTGCATATTCAAACCCTAATAAAATATAGTAGGCATTATAAAATCAATCCTTATTCTATCTAAATAAAGCTAGTTGGATTAAAGTAGTTAGACTTAAATTTTATGTGCTATAGTACAAAGTTGAAATACGATGGGAGGTTAATTAAAATTAATTTTATTGTAATAAACTATACACTAATTAATAAGTTCATTAGCTCTAAAACATTGTTATTAGAGTAATTAAAAGATTTAGCCTATTATTTATTAACTGTGTTAATTAAAAGATATAAAGAATGAAGTTAGTTTATTAATTATTTAGTAAAATATTAAATAGTAAGTAATATTTGTGAGGGTTAATATTTAGCATATTAAATTCAAGATAATACACTAATTGCAGTAATTTCCTGTCCATATGTGTAAGTGATTGTGTGTGCTTGCACATTAATTTAAAATATTTATTAAAATAAGTAATGTTATAATTCAATTGATAAAAATATCACTTTGGATTAAAAATGGTATCTGAGTTTTTCATGAATAAAAATTATTAATAATAATTTTAAAAAGTAATATATAAAATGTTCAATCAGAGTTAATAAATTTTAGTAGAAACTATCACATGATAATTATTTACTGTTATGCATTTATTTTTTTATTTCCTTGTAGTAGTTAGGATATTAGTTATCAGAGGCATAAATAAATATAAAAAAACTTCCATAGCGTAAGCTTGTGGTTAAAACACCTGTAGAGGTCCCTACTATCGCATTTTATACGCTGTGCAGGTAGCTAAAAATCGCTATCCAACAACCTACCTAGGCAAACTGAAATAAGGGAAGATTGTTTTTTTTATTTAGCAAGTAGAAATAAAAATAAAAGGTTTTTGCTTAAACACTTTTGAAAAAGATTAATGTTTTTATATTTTTAATATTTTCTAAGCAGTGTAATAACTACTTACTAAGTAGTTATTAATGATGGATAATTGACCGTAAAAAAAAAAAATGCCCACATATATATATTAGTAATACAATTTTGTTGCGTTGACAATGACTTAAATAAAAGAAAAGGGAAAAACAATAATTATAACAGTAGAGAGTGAATCAATATTTTGAATATACAGTGAGATAAAAATATTATAAATTTATTTTAGAACGTGTTGTATTATTTTTTTAATGAATCAATGTAAAAAAATATTTTAAAAGCTGAAACGCTTGTTTTCAAATAATAGAAACAGCGCCAAGATAAAAAGGAAACAATTAAGAAATCGTCTGCTTTCTTTTGGTTGGAAAAAAGATCGGTCAAGCTAGTTAGATCAGGAGGATTATATTTTTATATTGTTCTACAAAATAGACAATTTTTCTTAATTAATTCGACATTCGAATAAAAAAAAAAAGAAATGGATGGAACATTAATCTGATTTATTCGATAGAGAAGTGGAAATCATTATTAATTCAATTTTTTTTTTTAAAAAAGAAAAGTAACCTGATGTTTGTTTAAAAGGAACTGAAAAAAAGAAATTAAAACAGTTAAGTTTTTATTCTCTATAAAAATATTTTATTGGACTATAGATTTATGTAAAGTTGTATATATATGTGTATAGTTCAAGCATGAAATATTTTGGCTAAAGGGCATAATTGTGTCGGGGATTGAAGCATTGTTCCTATCGACTATGACCATATAAAATATCAAGATGTGACTGTCTACAGTCTGTTTGCCTGAGGAGTTGACATTTACACTGGATAAAAATCCATGGGATGAATAACACCTAACTACACACAGACTGCCCACTGAGATACTTCAGGAGGCTCTGTAAATCAAACGGTAGTTCTACCAACATCTATTTAACAAAATACATCATCCGTAAGAACTTTGTATAAAGGAAAATTGTAAATTATGTTTTATTTTATTTTTTTTATCAATTTGTATTTTTTTGTTTTAATTTTTATCTCATCTTATATTTGGAAAAAGCGATTGTTAATTATATGTAGAGGGAACAATCCAATATGGGAAAATATCAAGAGAGTAAGAGGGGGAGGGGGAGATAGGTTGAAAAGTTTTTTTTTTTTTTTTTAATAAAATTTAGATTTACTTTCGACTGACAGAAGTGAGATAGAAATATGCACAAACAATTAAGTGCTTTACTAGATTATTTTACGGTAAGATATTTTTTTATTATTTTTTTTTTTTTAAAAGCCACTGATATAAAATATGTATCACATGACACGACTAATTATATATATGTTACTAATATTTCTTAAGATAAATTGAATAAACGACTAACATTTTTCTTTTAATTAGTATTCTTAATCTTATGTTCTATCATATTCTGTGTTGTGTTATCATTATATTTTTTCACGATTATTATATCTGAGGTTGCAGTTAAATTTACTTAGAGTTGGCAGTCTCATTGTGAACTAATCTTTTTTTTTTTTATTATTATCATAATAGACATAGAAACTGTAAATCCATAGAGATATCCAAGTAATTTATTGGCATCATTTTTATATATATATATTTTTCTTTATTGAGATTTTTTAAATATTTTTCTATATAGAAATTTTCTTTGCTTCTCTAAATTGTTTAAGAATTTATGTTTAAATATATCCTATTTTTGTTTGTAAATAAATATTATGAAGTTTTATAGATTAACAAAATCTCTGTAGTTTTGTTGATCCAGCATTTATATTCAATTAAACACATCTTATAACCTATGTTTTACACATACACACCTCCACATTATTGCTTAATAAGCATGGGAGAGAACATTAAATATGGGTTATATTTTGTTTAATAGATAGGATATATTATTTTAGTCATTGATTAAGAGTATGCATAGATACATACCTGTTAAGAGAGTCGAGTGCGAATTCTTCCTGAGTTCGAATATCTGAGGCAACGGTTTTGGAAAAGAGTGGTGAGATGTGAGATGAACTGATTTGGATTGCATGTAGATTTGATGGATTATGCTTAGGCTGGTTTATTGAAAATGGATGTAATCATGAGTTGGGTGTTTCATCGTTTTATCTCTAGCATCCTACATGAAGACCCTAGGTCCGACAGTAGTTAGATGCGAGCTTGCTCTCTTTCACCTGTATGTGGATGGACCGGTTTGTTCCATGGGGCACTATCAACTTTGGGATATGGCAGACAAGTGCACCAGCACTTTTAGATTGGAAGTAAGTTGGTATATATTATGGAAGAACTAGCTGATTGTTAGAGTTGATCTGTGTGTGTTCAAATGTATCTGTAGGCCGGAACATCCGGGTCTATCACACCATACCATTACAATGCATATTATCGAGGTTATAGCCACAGTAAATATTATAAAAAAAACTAGGTAACTGTCTATCCATTAAGATATGAAAGCTTATAAAAAGGGTTATATGTGTTGAGTGGCTGATCTGAATCTGGTCTGCTTCTTGTCTGGTTACTTGCTCTCTATTGTTTTTGAAAAGTCTCGGCCAAAACAATAACATTTGTTTGTCTGGAATTATAGTCTTCACTTTATTTAGAAAACTGTGTTAAAAAAGAAAGAACTTTGCAAGTGAACATTTTAAGTTAAAGAAGAGATACTTTTTTTTTTTGTTTATTGCTATTAGTACTATAGATAGATAGATAGATAGATAGATAGATAGTTTATTAGGTAAACCTGCAGTTTCCAGTTCACAATAAAATTCAAATTTTGTTTCAAATTTTTCTCACCAGTGTTTCTTGTTGAATTACTGTGCATTGTAGTTTTCGTTTATAGAAAAGACAAAATTTGCTAAGCAAATTCATTCCTAAAGGTAGGATTGAAATAGGTATTTGAGTATTAACTAAGCTATGACGTACTGCACAACCCACCGGTAGATATAATCATTGAAGAACCAAAACAATGTCATGGCAACTGAAACATTGGCATGACTAATCGATAGAAGCAGTTAAAGTGTTCTCATGGTCACCGAGATTTTAAAATACTTGGGTGAATTCTGGGTAAATATCTGTCTTTTACCTGCTTGCGTTGACAAGTGAGACACGTTTTTTTTTTTACAGTGTCTGATCTGCCATTGTAAGAATTGAATATTTTTTGATTGCTTATTTTATATTTTGATCATTCAACTATTGCTGATTTTATTTACTAATTTTATTACTAATTTATCAAATTGTATTCCTAATTTATTAAATTTTATTATTAATTTATCTAATTGTATTACTAATTACCATTTATGACAAATTAAGAAAAATGTCTGTGCAAAAACCAAGAAAAGGGACTTACTAATTGATCAAATTGTGTTCCTAATTTATCAAATTTTATTACTAATTTATCAAATGGTGTTCCTAATTTATGAAATTTTATTACTAATTTATCTAATTGTATTACTAATTACTATTTATGACTAATTAACAAAAATATCTAACCAAGAACCATTAAAAATTATAAAGATTATTTATAATATTTATTTTTGATAATATTTTACTGTAATAAAATATTACTTATTAGTCCATTTATTATCGGAGTAATTTATTACTGCGGTTCTGAAATTAAATGTCTCATTTTTGGGACTGAAAATTGGCGGGGGGGGGGGTTCTTCTCCGATGATTTTTCCCTGCCAATACATACTTTAGTCTGACAAAAAATTATAATGATTAGTTCATTTCTTTGTTTCAGGGTCTAATGATTTACTTAAAAATCGTTAAAAATTATAATGATTATTTATAATATTCATTTTTGATAAACTTTTTATCGTAGTAAATTAGTAATTATTATTTCACAATGGCCAAAATGGCGGATGTTCGACACGTCTCCTTGTTTGGTATTAACTATGCTATGCCGATTATAATATTTATTTTTGATATTTTACTGTAATAAATTATGACTAATTATTGCATTTCTTATCAGAGTACATTATTACTGCTGTTCTGAAAATAAATGTGTCTCATTTTTGGACTGAAAATTTAGTCTGACAAAAAAAATTCTAATGATTATTTCATTTTTTTTTTTTGTTTTGGGTTCGAATGATTAGTTAAATATTCCTATCCCTACAAAAAATTGTAATGATTATTTATAATATTCATTTTTTAATAATTTTTTTTTAGCATTTTCATTAAAAATTATTTTGATTATTTATAATATTCATTTTTGATACTAATTTTTTATTGTAGTAAATTATTAGTTATTATTTCGCAACGGCTTCTAGTCTGAAAATATATATGATTAGTTAATTTTTTTTTTTTGTTTTCGGGATCAAATGATTAGTTAAATATCATTAAAAATTGGGTAATGATTATAATATTCATTTTTGAATTTTTTTTTTTTTTTATCGTTTTCAGGGTCAAATGATTAGTTATATATTGTTAAAAATTATAATGATTCTTTCTAATATTCATTTTTTGATAATTTTTTTTTTCATAGTAAATTATTAGTTATTATTTTTTCGCAATGACCAAACATGGTGACATTCAACATCTCCTTCTTTGCTAATAACTATACTATGATGTACTACCCCAAAGGCATACTATTCTAATCTTGCGATCTTCAAGGTGACTTCTCCACGTGATCTGCAGGCAAACTTTATCGATTAAGTTTGTTCGCAAATCACTAGGAGATGTTATCTTAAAGATCATAAAATTAGAATAGTAGGCCTTTGGTGTAGTACATCATAGCTTAGTTAATACTCAAGTACCTTGAAATAAAGTATTTCTGGTAGTGTGAAATTGTTACATTGTCTTGGGGCACATTTTACAAGTTTCCAAAGTTGTAAGACGTGGCTTTCAGGGAGTTTTTTAATTTCCAGAGTAATTCGTAAAATGAATCCTATAAATGGTAATGTAGTTGTAGTACCAGAAAATAAAGTGTTACATGCTGCAGATATTTGCGTAGAAAATTGGACATTGTGTCTGTAGATGGATGAACTTGGAACTCCAGAGTTAGCAATGAAGTGGTTAACAAGGAGGCACCTGTTTAAGAATAGTACTCTATGCCAGCATTGTGGCGTGCAGTGTTCTCTCATCAAACAGCAAGAATGTGGAGATGGTCACAGATGGCAATGCAGATTATGTTGCCATCGTGTATCTATCAGAAAGGGTTCTTTTTTTTTTAAAAAAAAGCCAATTATCCTTAAAAACAATTAAGCTTGTAGTATATTCTGGGCACATAATTTGCCACTGTGTTTTATTGTTCACAAGCTAAGTGTAAGTTGGCACACTATAGTAGATTGGGCAAATTTTTGCCATGAAGAGTGTGCAACATATTTTCACCGACATCCAATGCAGGTCGGTGGATTTGATGATAATGGAGTGCCACTCATCGTAGAAGTTGATGAAATGAAATATTTTCATTGAAAACATCACAGAGGAGCAATTCAGGGTCATTGGTGGAATAGAGAGAAATTCAGGAAATTGTTTCTTGGTAGAGGTCCTTAATCGATCAGCTGCGACTCTCGAAACAAAAATACAAGAATATATTTTGCCAGGGGCCCACATCATTATGGATAGATGGGGTGCATACAACAACTTAAGCGCAATCCATAATGGTATATATATGCACTCTGTCATCATACACCAGGAGAACTTTGTAGATCCTCATGACCCTAATATCCACACACAAAATGTGGAAAATATGTGGATGAGAGCTAAACGCAACATCAGTGTGGTACCAGCAGTACTTTATTTGAATCCTATCTGCAGGAATTTGCTTTCAGGACTCTCTACACGACTGATGCAGTCTTTGTGAATTTTATCACTATTGTAAACGAAAACTACAATGGACAGTAATTATAAATGTTGGTAGGATATATTGTTATTAATTTAATAAATTATTTTTTACAATATAATTATTTGTTATTTATTATTTTTTTATATTATATTATAATTTTGTGTATTTGATATTTCGCAACAAAATTTTAAATAATTTGACAAGAAACACCCTGGTGAGAAAAATTTGAAACAAAATTCAAATTTTATTGTGTCCTGGAAACTGCGGGTTTACCGTTTATTATTTCTTTATTTGCTTATTTAATTTATGATACTGTCTTGACTCTTAGATCATCTTGGATTGTGCGTATTGCAAGTGGCAATATGCCCATAAATTATTATTGAAATATAATCTTATGGAAGTTATATTTATATGTTTTGCGTATTTTATTGAAGAGAGGTATATTTTTTATGTCTCAAAGCGAACATTTTTGGCTTTCAGAGTAGCACATGTATGAAAGAAATATTGTGTCACAAATGGTAAAGTTTCGGTAATAATAATTATTGCCATTAAAAATTTAAAACAGCTAATAGTCTGTTATGATTAAAAGTTTTATTTTCAGTTTACCATTTAATTTACCTTAATAATTGCATATTATATAATTTGAAATTATTTTCATGCTCTTATTTATACATATGTGTCTGACTTATGCAATTATTTTATATAAGTAAATATTCAGTTTTATAACTATTTCTCTCTATTAATTTTGGATAATGTCGTATTCTAAAAGAATTGAACAAATTAGTGATTTACCTGTATGTATACTTATTTTCCAATGTATAGAATGAAAGGTATTAAATAGCTATGAGAAAGTAAGTTATTCTTGATACGTTCTATGTTTATTGGGATTGAGGACTCTCTCCCTTATTATATCTAAGTATTTGCCATGAGTGAAGTAGATTCCTAGATTGCCTACGTATGCGTTATAAAATATTTTATGAAGTTAAGTGATATATTTTCCCTTTATTCTGGTAGTGAGACAGAGTTCCACCAATAGTATACCTCGAAGTTAGGTAGCTGTCATTTGATTTATTAGCCAAGAAGCTTATTTATTCCTCATGTGCTTAAATTATTCTTGAATATTTATTTTTCATGTTATCATAGAATCATAACTATGTGTAATTTAATTGGTAGTTAGATAAATGGTCAGATTAAATTCTTTATTGAATATTAAAGTAGGCATAGTGTTATATTTGTTGGTTAGTCTATGCCATTACCCATAGTAAAACACTTATTTAATAATTCATAAGTAAATTGACAATAGGTAAATATATTGATTTTGTCTTAATTATAGTGTAAGATGTGACACACACTTAGTGCAAATAATCTTGCCGACATGCGAGTATAATATTATTAAACTTACACATCAGGAAATATATTTTGAATTCTATCACGCTTTAAATCATCAAATCATTAGAATGATTATTTTTATTTTGAATGTATGAAAAAGATAGATATTTAAAATAATTATTTTATGGAGCTATTTAAAGTTACTCTCTTGACAGTCAAAGTCAGTAATTTATTTTATTCCTATAATTGACAGTGTGATCTCTCCAACTAATATGTTTGTGCCCATACAGATATTTATTTATTCAGTATTGTTCGCTAATAAAAACGTGTTAGATAACTTAAATATATTCAAAGTCAGGATTTTAGGGCATTATTTTATTTATTAACTTATGTTCATAAATGTCTAATCAATAAATGACTAAATATGTAATAAAAGTGATTTCAAACCCAGGTTACCAAAGTTATTTGTGAGTTTAGAAATTAGAATAAACAGTCTCACCATGAATTAGCTATATTTATTTGGATATCAAACGTAAATAAATGCTTATGTTATTTATTCAAAACTTTGTCTCAAGCTGTTCTTATATGCATTTGCATTCTAGTTTCTACATTCCACATATCCATTGCTACATAAATACATTATTTTGTAAATTTGATAATAAACATACTGAAATCTGATATTGTTCTCTCAATCCAAACATTATATAAAATACTTTACCATTTGGTGAACTTATAAAAAGGTTGCATACTTAGTTTATTATTTAGACAATGAGGTGAGATTAAAAGATATCTTATTTCCTTTATTATCCAATTGCTAGTCCAGTAAAACATTATTCAATTTATTCCATTATATATATATTTTTTTTCATTATTTATAGTTATAAATTAATGGATAATAAAATTTCTTTAATCAAACTGTATTACAGATTCCATGAGATCTGATTCCATATTCCCAAATTAACTTTAATTTAGCTATTTAGATTAAGATGTGCTAAATAGGAGTTATTTAGTATCATGTTTTTCTTTTTCTGTTAAAATTATACTGAGCTAATATAGAGTATGTTTAGATGATGGAAAAGATTAAACTTGAAATTATATTTCTTAACTTGCACAAATGAAACTTTGCTGTCCTCCATCATTTGATTGTTTAATAAATGAGGCATATATTTTATTTTAATGGTTTGTAATATTTCTACCTTCATTTAATTATATTCCATATGTTATTGACTTCCTATAACCCTCCACTGAGCTAAGCTATAAGTTAGGCACAAGTAGAAGAGTCGGAGTCTCAGTATTAATTCTAAATCAAATCAAGTGTTAATTTATTCTATTCATCAATACAATTGGTATGTTATGCATTTGCTCCTATAATGTGTAGGAGTGGTGTTGTGTGTGGAGGTTAAAATATATATACATATATTGATAGATAAGGATAAGAAGAATTTTAACATGGATCCAGGTAAGAAGGTAGCTACCAAAGAAACAAAGGCACAGGAAAGGCAAAGCCACCAGGAGTTGTTACAGATAAACAATCTCAGAAAACAGAAAAATGAGTAATAAAATATATAACAGTCTAAAAAAACACAGTATTAATAGATAGTAAAATAGATGATCTGAATAATGAGATAGATGGTATAATAACTAGTTTAGATAAAAAATAGACAGTAAGATGAATAAACAGATAAAATAATTTAAGAGCGATTTGTGAAATGAATTCAAATCCTCTAACAATAAAGTAGAGAATATTAAAATGGATTTAAAAATAGGTGGCAAGAGTTTGATGAAAGATGTGATATGAGGTATATGGAATTAGAAATAAAATGGGGAATAAGACTAATAGATCGTACTTTTGTTAAAAACATTTGTCAAATCTATTTCCAATCTGCAAATAGATTTGAATACATTTTTGGAACATTATCTAACAATTGCATTTCCAAGAACAATGAACAGAGAAAACTTAAAATTTTGTTAGATTTAAGATTAGATTTTCAGCTAGAAATGGAATTTAAAAGTATTCCACAAATACCTGAGTGGGATATAAAATGGGCTGATATTGAACACCAAAAGGATAGTGATTATTGAAAGAACTGTACTGCTACTATCCTCCACACTGCTTTGAAATTTAAAATGATTGAGTAGAAAGCCAATCATTCTCCCCAACCCTTGTGGGTCATTTTCCACTGCTGTACAATCTTGCTGCTGCCATGGAATGAAGGAAAAGCCTGAAATGAAAATTATGGAGTGCTGAATAGAATCTTTCTGTCACCTAAGAAATCCTATATATATCTTAACTGCCATGCAAAAGCCAAAATGGACTCTTATAATTGTGCAAGGTAATTATTTTCATGCCACCTAAAAGTGAATCTAATCTAACTAATCTCCAACTCTAATATCAAGATTTTTCCTAATGTATTATTTAACTTTGTATCTTTCTAATATGTAAATGTACATAGCTCTCAAACAATTTTGATAAATCTAAATCTCTTTCATATGCTCCAACTTTCTTTAACTTTGGTGTGATCATTTATTTATATGCATTTATTATTTGATTTTATATCTGTGTTTGTTTATTCTTAATATGCCAATCACAAGCAATCTGGCGAGCTGAATTTTTGAAATCCTTTTTTTTCTTTTTTTAATTAAATATCCATGGATTAAGGTTATTACCATTAAAACAGTAAGATAGATATTGGATTGTGTGTGCATAGTGATATTAGGTATATTTAAGCAACGGTAAAATGCGTGGTGCATATGCACACATTTCAATATCGTATATAAACATTGAATTAAAATAAGGTAATTTCTAAATAATTTTTTTAAAAACTCTTTAAATCTATTTGAAACAGTATGCTTTATTTATGATCCTGTTTCACCTACTATGTTCCATAATAGTACCTTTTCCTCCAGTTCGAACCTTTCCAGTCCACATATATTAGTTGTTTGAATACTAAAATATTTATAATAGCATATATTTATGTGCTTGTATTTGTATCTGTGTATATTTTTAACAGTAATGTTAACGTTTGTATGCGTATCATGTGTATGCAGTTATAATTTTAAAATTACTAAATTAATAAATTTAAAAAAAGTTGTGAACATCTTGAAACAGTTACATCTGTTTCACCTATTATCTTCGATAATAGTATATTTCGTTTGCACTCAGATGGCTGTGTATTTCTTAAATTTTTAAAAACTTTCTGCTTATAATATAGCAGGGTATGTGTGTATATAATCATCCTATTAATTATAAATATAAAAATACAGTTTCAAATATTTATATATGAGCATATTCCATTAGATTTGTTAAAACAGATAAACATAACTGTAATTAAAATTTATCTATATAGCAATATAATAAGTTAAAATTTATAATATTACTTATTTTTCAAAATTCATTCTAAATAATTATTTATTTAAGTCAGTAATCCTTTAAATAATTTCCAAGTTACATAATTTTCAGTTCTTTTGTTTGTCTAAAATTACACACGCAGAAAGTTGTTTATCAGTTTAGCATTTCTAAAAATAAATCTTTGGCCAAAATTTGACCTATTTAAAAATTACCACTAAGACCAATTATAATATTCAGTCAGGCATAAATTCATAAATCTATACTAAGTGCTATGACCATTCTCTTGGGAAATATACCTTTTATCCTGATATAACTATGATGTCAATTAAAACAATAGAGCCTTTCCAAGACAAGATTTAGCTATACTAAATATTTTACTAAGTGGATATTTGGTTAAAGGCTAGTTCGAACCAGTCATCAGGTGATGTGACATGACTCAAAGTAGGAGGGAACTACTGTCAAAAATATAGTATAAAAACAGGCCTAAATAGCCATCAAGGTCCTCTTCCATCCATCCATCATCATCCGTCTTAATTTTTCCTGTTGCTGTGAATATTGTGTTATTGCTGCCAAAATTATTTCTGAAGACCAGAGCTGAAAGTTAAATAAGAAAACTGTTCCTGCCGTTTAAGAAAGCTGAATCTTAGAAAACTACCATCCAAGCTGATCCAAAGATGACCGTGGGCTAGAAACAAAGAGACAGCTGTTTGCTCTTCCACGAGCGGCTATCGATGAGAGAAAACCTCAAATATGCCCAGCACAGTAAGAAAGAAGCTGTTAAGCTGTACCTGAAAGACCAGAGAGTTCCTGACCAGAGAGTTCCTGATCAGAATGATGGAGAAAGCTGCCACAGAAGTAAATTGACTAAGCTACATCCAGACTAAAACCTAGAGAATCCCAGCCTGACTGGATAGAGAGAAGCGCATTAAACAATGCCTTAAAAACTTTGCCGGGAAATCCTTTCTGCCAAATATTAAATTTCATAACTAAACATATTCTAAATGAAAGCTAGCTAATTAATAAATCCCATAATTAATTATATTTTCTAAATGTTCAACTAAAATGTTTATCTTAAACTTATTTAAATCTTAGAGCACTCTCAAAATTCTTGCTTGATTATTAATAATAATTTTAAATACTCATAAACATCTAGTTTCTATAAATTATCATTTATTGATCGTTTCATGCAATTTTTCTTATGCCATCTATCTTTAGTTTAAGTTCATGTCTATTAATTTATGCTATGTTTCCAACAGAATGGAGTTTTGTATGTTTAAGAAATTATCAGGGGAGGGGGGCGAGTAATCACTTTTCTGTTACATCAGATTATTGTAATCTAAAGAATATAGTCAAAACTCCTTTCTGAAATAAAACTATTATTTATGCTAGAGTGAATCAGTACTTATAATGCCCAGACAAGTTATTTAAAACTTATTCTTTTGCTCCAGTTATTTAAAATGAAATATTTTGCTAAAGTTATTTAAATATTTTGCATATATTATTTAAAACGCATCTTTTGCTAAAGTTATTTAAAATGAAAATGTTTTACTAAAGTTATTTAAAATGAAAATATTTCGCTAAAATTATTTATAAAATGAAAATATTTAGCAAAGTTATTTAAAATGAAAATGTTTTGCTAAAGTTAGTTAAAATGTATCTTTTGCGTATGTTACTTAAAATGCAGATTTTGCCCAGGTTATTTAAGAATTATATTTGCGTAAGTGATTTAAAATATGTAATTTGCCAGTTATTTAAACAGTATATTTTACACAAGCTATTTAAAGTGTAGGTTTGCATTCGTTATTTAAAACATATTTTGCATTAATAGTAAGGTCTATTTTGGAAGAGTTATTTAAGATGAGTAATTTATTTAAAAAGCAATAATTTGTGTGAATTATTTTGTAACTCATATTTAAAAATCAGTTTGATATTAGATGTAGGTTATACTACATATACTTAATGTTCCCAGTTCTAAAAAATCTTATGTTTGCTATAACTTTGTTTAATTAGAGAATAAGCAGCTATGCAGAAAACCTTAAATCAGATTCTCATTATCGCCTTTATCACATAATTTAATAATCTCATTTATGAACTGGCCATTGGTAGTAGCACTGAAGAAGCTAGGATTTTGGCATAATTAATTTATAAAATATTAATTTAGCATTGTGAATGTATTGCTAATTAGCATAAATATGCATATCTTCTTGCTACAACTATAATGGCCTACTTCAAGATTGTTCCCACATCCAGTCATGCTTCGAAAGTTTAGGCAAATGTGACAGTTATTCGTATTTAACGAAAGCAAAGCATTTCCAAAGAGCTCATCAGCCACTGTTCTGTTCATTTAATAAAAAGGCCTCTTCCATTATAGCAAGCAGATCGGTTAGGGGAACTGTTTACTATGTAATAAACCTCAATTAAGAATACATTCAAGGCACACTTATCTGATACTATAGTTTCTAACGCACTAGAATCTGACGTTCAACTGCCACACTTCAGTTCAGCTTCCCTATAAAGTAACTTTGGCTTTGATCCGATCTAGAATCTGAGTTAATGCGGTTTTCTGTATAGTAATTATTAAATCACGCAGATATATTTAAAATATCTTAAACTTAGTAATAATAATATAATCTTAAATTTAGTAATAATGATATAATCTTAAACTTAATAATAATATAATCTCTATCATTTGCCAAAAAATCGATCACTCTAACTAACTATAACCGATTTCCAATATATAAAACATAGCGTGAATTAGGACATGAAAGATGACATAAGCTTATTAAAGTCATATGCTTTGTAATATTATTTTATAACCTGAGAATCCACTCATTGCTTTGTAATATTATTTTATAACCCAGAGAATCCACTCATTGCTTTGTAATATTATTTTATAACCCTGAGAATCCACTCATTGCTTTGTGATATTATTTTATAACCCTGAGAATCCACTCATTGGTTTGTGATATTATTTTATAACTTTGAGAATCCACTCATTGCTTTGTGATATTATTTTATAACCCGAGTATTCACTCACCTGTATGTGAGCCAGCTATACACAATCTACTATGCTTTAGTATTCATTAAATATATTAAATTTATGAAATATAAATTTGTCTGTCTCATTGCTTGCTCATTATCTTAGTTATATAATATAATATGTAATAGGGGGGATGACTCATGTTTTACTGCTTTGCTATTGCTGGAACATGAATAAAGAGATAGCGAGTGTAACCTTGGGCATTACATTCACAATGGGTTGACGTGGAAGCACAAGTAAGAGAGTTGAGGTATGATCAGATGTAGGATATTACTATCCCGACTTGGTCAGCCTTTGGTTCTCTGGCTCGGACTCTGTCTGTTGAGCAAATGTACAAACCTGACCTTTTCCTCCAGTTCGAACCCTTCCAGTCCACATATATTAGTTTTTTTAATACTAAAATATTTATAATAGCATATATTTATGTGCATGTATTTGTATCTGTGTATATTTTTAACAGTAATGTTAACGTTTGTATGCGTATCATGTGTATGCAGTTATAATTTTAAAATTATTAAATTAATAAATTAAAAAAAAGTTGTGAACATCTATGTATATGGGGGGCACACCTATGTATATATGTGAAGGGAATTACAATGCAAGAAATTTAGTAAACATTACAGATTTTCTAAATTATTAATTTACAGATTTGTTGGTATTCATATATAAATCTTAAATTCAGGGGTGTCTGTCATATGTATATGCTAGAATGTTGACAGCTTAAATCTCTTTTAAAAAAAGAGAATTAAAGTCATCAGCTTCTCAGAAATACTTTCATTAAACTGTAAACTTAGAACCAAGGAATTTAAAAACAAAAGTTCAAAGGGTGAAGACAAAATCATTAGCCCGGCAGCACTTGTCAATACTCAAGCCAGACACCTTTGTTCTTATTAAATTTATGCTGGCTATTAAAGATTGAAAATTAAGTCGTAAACAGCTTTTAATGGCTTGTGAGGGGTAAAAAAGAAGTTCTATAAAAAAAAACCCAGTTTTAGTTCAAAATTAACTAACACTTTAATTGTGATCAAATGTAGCCAGGTGCTATGCCAAAATTGATGATGAAGATCTAAGGTTAGACGGCCTATCATGCCTTCTTCCTCATGAAAAACTTGGTCTAGGAGATGGAGGAAATTCAAATTAACAGCCTGCCAATGCCACCAAGAATGAAGCAGCCATCGGTGAATATTAGTGCCTATGCCATGACAGCCACTCCAGCAAGAAAATGATCAGTAATTAACCTTCAGCAGAGTTCTTAAACTAAGTTTTAATAAATCATTTCTAGAATTTTCTAAAGCTAGCTATACTATAAATGTGCACATACTGTTAAAATTATTATTAGTAATTAAAACTCTGTAATGAATTTGTACTTACTGATTTAAATATTTTAATGTACCTTCATTCAAAAATAATATAAAATCTTCAAAAAGTTGATTAATAATCTTTCTGTTAATCATGATAGCTATTTTAGTTATTCTTAATCAATCCAATCTGTGGATATGCTTTTCTTACTTTGTTTATTTGACATTTCATTAATTATGCTATCCCATCCCTCAGAGAGAAGATTATTAAATAATATAACAGCAGAAAGATAATTTGACTCTCATATAATCTTAAATTAATTTTTTTGCATATAAATAAATCTTCAATCTGAAAACAACATATATATTGTGAGTGTTCAAATTGATGATCCAGGTATATATATATAAAAAAAAAAAAAATGATAAGAAAAGAAAAGAAAAACATAGTAAACAATTCAGCATAATATAAATTTAACTAAATCGGATTGATATTATTTTATACTTTTCAGATATGAATGCAGACACCATAGTAACATTATTACATACAGTTTAATGTTTACATATATGTTGTGTACATTTTATTTATAGATTTTTTTATAAAAATATTATTATTAAAGGGAAGTATATAGATAGGTGTAAATCATTGATGTGTATCAATAATTTAAAAGGTTATTATATCAATTTTGTATTTTGGTTTATAAAATAATATAAAAAAAAAAAAAATTGTTGTAATCGAATTTGGATTTAATCTTCACGTATCTTCTTATCTATAACCGTGTGTGGTCGCCAGGATAAGACAACGTCAGAAAGAGAACATATAAAAATGACGTTTCAAAAGATAAGAGGACACACAAGCTTTATCATTTTGCAATAGTAAAGGACAGATTTATTTTCCGTGTCTTTAAAAAAAAAAAAAATGATGAATTTTTTTTTTAATATTTTGGATGTAAAACTATAAAACATGAAAAAATAAAGGAATTGTCTGCCCGTTCAATCATTCAGCGGGCAGTGGAAAGGGAGTCTCGGAAGGCGGCAACAATGTAAAAAAAAAAAAAAAAAATAAGAAGAAACCTATGAAGTAAAAATAAAAAAAAAAAAAAGAGAAAAAAATGGATTTGCATAAACATCGGAACAGGAACCCAATGGATCACTTCACCTCATAATGGGAATAGTCAAAGTGCACTCACATCCTCAGGAGAGAAGAGAAAGGAGGAAGGAAAAAAGAAAAAAAAAAAAAAAATGGAAAAGGAAACTTTTTAATAAAGTATTGCAGGGTTTACGATTACCATTTCTGACGGAGAAACTTTTCTATACACTATGATTGAGGTCGATCGATAGACCAGTAAACAGTGAACGAACTGATTTATAAATATATGGTATGATTTTTTTTTTGTTATATAAAATGTACGTGTGTTATATATTTTTTTTATGTAGTAAAAATATGATGATTTTTTTTTTATTGTCTAAAAGTAATATAAGTTATTAGATGAAAATGATCGGAGAGGCTCAAAATGTTCTCTATTTCATATTCATTTATCCGTAATTATTTTGATAAACAAATAGATTTTGATATCCTCCTATTTCACATTTTGGTATAGGTTATAAGTAAACTTTATTTTAGTAAAATATCTAGGGGCCTTTCCCGTCATTTATTCATTGATTTTTTTTTTGTTTGTGTCGTTATTGTTATTGCAACACGTATATAGAGAAACACATAGCAATATGATCATTTTATTTAATCAACCCATCTAAAATTATAAAGTTATTTCGGATGTATTCTATCATGAATATTGTCAATTTTCTTTCTTATAATCTAATAAATTGAGTTAATTTGAATATCAAGACTAGTTTAATTATTTTGTCTTATTTGGATTGCGTAAGACGGCGTAGCTATTTAAGTAGCGGAATTCAGGCTCAGCTTGGTAAGCAAATTGGAATATAAGATAAGGTATGTTTAGCTTACTAGTAAATTTAATTTGTTTCTATATAATTTTCATATTTATATTTGCATGCGAATATTATACATACATATTATCATTTATCTTAGTTAATAGTACAAAGTCAGTCATTTCATGTTTGTCTGATTCCGTCACAAAGATCTAAGTTATACTTTATCGTTTAGTTTGGAATAATTCGTCTTGAATATTTTCTTAGACTCTTATAACATGAAGAGAATAAATTTCATTGACCGATTCAATTGAATATTATTTCAATCTATATAAATATCAAATATAATCATATGTTTTAATTGTTATCAATCAATTTTACTCAATTGTTTAAAATTTTCAAACAAGTTGTATTAAGGCTCACAGGTTAATAAACATCTAATAGAAGCTCTATATGTCTTTTATATAATGTGATGGGACATTGAAAGTTAGAAATGAGCTAATAGAGTGTTGATATTAAACTCCAATGAAGTAGTCTATTTTAAACCTAAGCGAAGCACGAATTAAGCATCATTTTGTTGAAAGATGTTTGTGAGTTATTTATAGATTATTTTGTAGCTTATGGGTAGATCAGCGACGTCCATTAGTTTGTGTATACATTTAAGTGAATGTATAAATTTTCAAAATGTTTATCTTTCTATTTAGCGTTTGCTGAAATAGATATACGCATATTTGGGTTCAAGCATTATTTTGTTTTGTTATTTAAATAATGTCTGTTTGCAAAACAAATGTTTTGTAAAGTGCTATTACAGGTACTTAGAAGCTTTTCCATTGATTTATAAAAGCAACATCTTTAAATAATAAAGTAGAGTTAAATTACTATAATAATTAACAGGCTAATAAAATATATATGTGTTGGAATCTATGTTAGTTATTAATGGGATTTGGTTTTGATTAGATTGCCAATCAAGTAATTAGCCTAATCCTATATTATTGTTTAGGGCAATAGTAGTTGGTTTTACTGCTCTATGCAATTTATATTGTAATTGTGACGGATTTGTTGATGTCTGGAGCAGATGGTCGCATTATCTCTTCATTTTACATATAGCTTAGGTAAATGAAACTTTAAAAGAGATTATTTGTGCTTTGTGATGGTTTATTATATAATGGTGACCCGATTGAGCTAGACCAGATTAATTTATATTGGATTTTTAGATTTTTTATCAGATCAGATTGATCATCCTAACCATCACCTTCATCCATCAATTCAGTCAGTTACAAATTGGCACCAACGTTTTGGGCCTTTCTTTCTTCAATTGAAGTGGAATACAGCATTCGACAATTCCGACGGTTACAAAATGGCGCATCAACTCGGGCCGAAATAACCAATTAAAGACCCAAGTTTGAGTCTCATATGGATGCTAAAACATAGTATTATATTTATATGCATTGGTGGAGTTATATAGTTGATTATATTATATCATGGGTTTAAATAAGATATTAAAATATTTGTTGTTGTCGTTCTTTGGGGATTTTGTTCGCAGCCGCAGGATTGAACGGATAGATATGTTTTATGTAAGAATAAATAAAAGTAAAGTATTTCGCAATTTATTTAAAATAGAGATATTATATTTGACAGAAATAGAAAATAAAAATGGAAAGCCATAAGAAAGAAAAATTATCAAAACCTGAAGGAAATTTGTATCCAATTCTAAAAGAATTAATGGAAAATATGAATGATATGAAAAGTGATATGAATAATAAATTTGAAGGTATAAATGCCAAGTTTGGTGATATAAATGATAAATTTAGTGATATGAGCAGAGATAATAATAAGTTAAGAGAAGATATAAGTAGTGAAATAAATGATAAATTTAGTGACATGAGTAGAGATAATCAAATGTTAAGAGAAGACATGAATAATAAACTGGGTGATATAATTAAAGAAAACAAAGAATTTAGAGAGGAGGTAAATATTACAATTGGCTTATGCAAAATAGAGCTAAATGCTACTAATGCAAAGTTTGAGGAATTAAAATATGACTTAGATGCTCAATTAAAAAAATCTGATAGTAAATGTGATAGCAGATTTAATGAGTTAAGGGACCAGTTAAATAAATCACAAGAAAGATTAGAAAATAGATTTGAAAACTTGAATGAGGAAGTTAAAAATTGTAAAGTTGGGTACAAAGAATTAGAGAAAAAGTACACAAAATTTGAGAAAGCTTACAAGGATGGTCAAGAGGCTTCAAAAGTAGAAGTAAACAATCTTAAGCTAGAAGTTAAGGATCTTCAAAGCCAGATGAAAGTTGAATATAAAGAGGTGTGCAAGAAACATAATAAGGCTGATAATGAAATAAAGAAATTACAGAAAGTGTATACAGAATCGCAGAATAGTCTACTAGGTGTCCAAGAAGAGTTAAGCAATATTGAGCAAGGGAAGGCAAGAGAGTTAGACGATTTAAAGGATAGACTAGATAGTCACCAATCATCATTGCAACAGTTAGAAAAGTATGCTAAAAATCAAGATGAGGTTTATAATGAAATGAAAGATAATAGCAAGATACTAAAACAAGAAATAAGCAGGCATTTGGAAGAACAGGAAATAAATCTCGATCATAGGATATCTATAATGTTGGAAGATAAAATAGTAGGAATAAAAGATACTATGGTAAAGGGTAATGATAGTCTAAAGGATAAACCATATCAATATTTGACCACAGAAAATAAGTTAAATAGAAGTGATCATGATATACTATCAATGTATGGGGATGAAAATAATAAATTAATACATAGCCCAGAAGAAGTTAAGAGAGAAAAGATAGATGGAAACATAGCAAGGTTTATTCAGCTCAAAGTCTTCAAGGGTGATTATGATGAAAACCCTATAGAGTATCTAAGCGCACTGGAAGAGCTATTCTCATTAAGTAGATTAAGTGAAATGGAAAAATTGTCAGTGGCTAGTAATCATTTGAGTGCATCTGCCAAACATTGGTGGAAGTCCTTGTTTAATAAGCCCGAAACATATGGGGATTTTAAATATATATTGTTGAATGGTTTTTGGGGGGAAGATAAACAGGACAATATTAGGCACCAGATTAGCCAAGATAAATATAGTATTAGCAAGGGTAGCTTGACTCAATTTTTCCGGATGCAGACAGCAAAATTGAAAATGCTGACCGCATATCCGTTATCGGAAAACCAAATAATTCGTATCATTAGGAGAAACCTGCCACGCCATATTGAGCAAACTCTGATTGCTGCCGATAGGCATACTGTGGAAGAGGTGTCCAATATACTTGGATCACTTGAGGCAAGTGAAGCACCTACAGGGAGTAGTCATAAACACCACAGAAATGATCCTACTTACAATGTTTCTCCCATTAAATGTTATAGAAATAGAAGGACCTTAGATAATAGAAATGATAGGTATTATAGAGGCACTAAATATGCCAAATCTTTAGCACCAGTAAATACAAACAGGACCAATCCCAAAGGTTATGATAGAGCAGAAAAGGGTGCATGTGCAGCAGGAAGTTATCCTGTCAGCACATCACAGAACACACCTGTGAAAATGCTAGGGGCTAGGCCTAAGACTAAACCTTTAAATTAAAAATGGCCTCGTTGGAATGTTCCTCACTGCGGGAGCCTCATAGTATAGTGAATTTGGGGAGCCATGATATTTTTAGTTATTTGGAATCAATAAATTTTGAAACAGAAGATAATGATTATGATAGGGATTTGGAAAGTTATACCCTTAATTATTGTCCAGAAATTGTTATAGTTATTCAAGGTACATCAGTAAGGGCTTTACTTGATTCAGGGAGTCAAATTTCCCTTATCTCTGAAAATTTTTATAATAAGATTGCTGAAATCGATTCTGAAATCCCTATGTTGCCATTGAGACAGACACAGGTTATAATGGCAAATGGTCGAAAGGCAAAATTATTTACTCAGCAAGTATGGCTGAATGTGAAAATTGATTCAATTACAGTAGAACAAATCTTTTTGATTATGTCTGGACTTATTCATGAGGTCATAATAGGGTCCGACTTCATGAATCGGTTTGGATGTATTATCGATTATGCAAATCAGGAAATAATTATAAAAGGGGAAAAGCATAGTTTTGAGAGGTCAATACCCATTAAGAGTGTAAATATACTGACCATCCAAGATAATTCTACAAAGCCAGATTTATATGCAAAGGTCAATGAATCATCTGAGTTAGATGACAATTATAAGCAAAGGTTTTTTCAGATACTATGTAGATATAAGGATGTGTTTTCTAAAAAGCCTGATGTGATAAAGGGATATGTGCATCGGATACGCTTGAGGGACTATAGCCCTTTCCAATGTAAAAGCTATCCGATCTCACCAATATAAAGATGAAGTAGGAAAACAAATTGATCAAATGGTTGAGTGGAAGATTATTAAGAAATGTCCATCAGCCTATAACAGTCCATTAGTGGTCGTTCGCAAAAAGAACGGGTCCATACGTATTTGCTTGGATGCGAGGTTCTTGAATCAATTAACGATTCCAGAACGTGATGTTCCTCCTACTGTGCAGGAATTGCTCATTAAATTTAAGGACAAAAAGGTCTTTTCCACAGTCGACTTAACAGCTAGTTATTGGCAGGTATATTTGCATGATGAAGATCAGCAATACACTGCATTTAAATATGAGGGCTACTCATATGTATTTAAAAGAATGCCTTTTGGGCTTATAAATAGTGGAGCTGGACTCCTCAGATGTTTAGACAAAGTATTGTCTGATGAAGTAAAGAGCATCATTACTATGTATGTAGATGATGTTGTGATTGCCTCTGAAAACATGTCAGAGCATATTCATCATCTTAATATGTTTCTGAGAGAGTGTGAAGAGAAACATATTAAAATAAATTTAAAAAAGAGTAGAATAGCTGTTAAGGAGATACAATTTTTAGGACATATTGTAGGATATGAGGGAATAAAACCGCATCCAGAGAAAATACAGTCTATTCAGAATTTTCCTATTCCAGAGAATAGAAAGCAACTACGTTCTTTCCTTGGTGTCTGCAATTTCTATCATAGATTTTATGAAAATTTTGCATATGACACTGTTCATATATTGACTTTATTAAGGAAAGATGTGAAATGGAAATGGACTGAGAACCACTCTATAGAATTTAAAAAAATAAAATCAAATTTTCTAAATACTGTAATCTTATATTACCCTAATTTCCAAGAGATATTTTATGTACAAACTGACAGTAGTGGGTATGGTCTAGGAGTAGTTTTATTCCAGCTGGACCATGAAAAGAAGCCCCGTGTCTTATATTTCTTGAGTAGATTGTTGAAGGGTGCAGAATTACATTATACCACCACAGAAAAGGAAGCCTTGGCTGTTGTATGGGCGTTTCAAAAGCTTCGACAGTATCTGCTTGGATCTGAAATAGTTGTTATTACAGATCACAAGAGTTTAGAGTTTATCAATCGAAGCTATCTAAATAGTGAAAGGCTAGTTAGGTGGAGTCTCTTCCTTCAACAATTTAATTATAGGGTTCAGTATTGTAAAGGAAAAGACAATATAGTAGCAGATATTCTAAGTAGGAATTCTGTCAAGATAGACACTTGTCACTTAAATCTCGATCATGCTTTCATCACTGTAATCTCTCTGGTAGTTGATGAATCAGTTGAAAATGATTTAAAGAACTTAAAATTTTTACAATCTGGTGATCCAAAGTTAAGTGCTATTATTCAGTACTTGGATGCAGGGATTGAATCAATGGCCTTAAAAAGAATAATCAAGAATAAAGTAATTTTTAGATATAAGATGAGTGAAGGTCTATTGTATTATAAGGTAAAGGAGGACCATGAACAATCATGGAGAGTTGTGATACCATCATGTATTAGAAATCAATTGATATATTATGTGCATTGTCTTTATGGGCACTACGGACCCAGAAAGGTAGAATATGTTATGCGCAGACTGTTCTACTGGCCTGGATTGTATGCATCCATAATGAACAGGCTCAAATATTGTGAGATCTGTTTGAGATCTAAATATGCTAACAAGTCGTATGCTGGGACATTGCAACCAATAATACCTGCTCGTCCTAACGATCTCTTGGCAATTGATTTCTATGGGCCTTTACCATCTTATAAAAGGTTTAAGTTTGTTTTGGTCACTTATGATGTCTTCTCCAAATTTGTAGGGGCATATCCGGTGACCAGAGCAAATTCCAAAAATGTAATTAAATGTTTGCAAGAAATACAATTTGTAAATATAGGGAAACCCAAGGCTATTTTGACAGACCATGCTACATCATTCCTATCTAAGGAGTGGAAAGGTTGGATTGAACGGCAGGGTATAAAACATATTCTGTGTTCAATTAGGAACCCTCAATCTAACCCATGTGAAAGAATTATGCGTGAGCTGGGTAGATTATTTAGGGTATACCTAGGAAGCAACCACCGTGTATGGGTGAATAAATTAAAGGATGTCATTCACTATATAAATATAACACAGAATGAATCCACTAAATACACCCCAATGTATTTGCATTTTGGATATAGAGAGCCAATATTAATTAAAACACCATTACCGACTATAACTGAAGAAAAAGTAGATTATGATCATGACTTAGCAAAGGCTAGCCAGAATTTGAGAGAGATGGGACAGAAAAGAATTACCCACACCTCTCATAAGCCTTGTAGATTTAAAGTAGGAGATTTTGTATTTGTAAGAACTCCCCAAGTCAGTGACCCGCAGAATTATAAATTCAAAAAGTTTTTGAATGTATATGAGGGACCATTCCAAATAAAAAGAAAAGTGGGGGAGAATGCATTTCTCATAGAAACCCCAGAAGGTGAAAAAGGTACCTTCAATGCCCGAAGCTTAAAACCAGCAGCCCCACCCAATTAAATAAGAAGACATTCACTAGAGTAACTTTATTAGTATGTCTTATGATAGTTATTATTATGACCAAAAGTCATTAGTAATAGTGAGAAATATTTATAGTCAAAGTACTTTTGAAAATTTTCATTGTATAGTATGCAAGTACTGTTTAAAATTAAACCTTGTGGAATTGACTGATGATGGTGAATGTGTTATTTAATACATTGGAGATATAGAGTGTAAGATTTTAATGTCTGTGCTATTTGTGAATTGTAAATATTTGTATGGTTAAGTCTTTTCTTTGAGGAAGTTGACAGAACTATAGATGTGTGTTGTGGCTCGTAACTCTATATAAGATTATATTGAAGTCTGAAGTCGACAGATGTCCCGACTTATTATTATTATTCGTTAGCAGGTAGGAAGAAATCCTTGATGGCAGGATTTATCTGTTAATATGAGTTATAATTTTAAAGAGAAATGTTTAGTAGTTTCCCTAACCTGTATAAAATAAAGCTATTCAAACATAAATGTCCCTGATTAGCATCAATGTAGAGCACAGATTGGTTTGTAAAGTAGTTGTCAGATCCTCCAGAAATTAAAATTAGATTTAATTAACATTTAGTCGATTTACTTTAGTATTAGAAGTGATTTAAAAGTGGGATATCTCTGTTGTTTTGAATCTCCGGCTCACTGTATGAGTTAAGTTTCATTTGTTTAGATTGTTTTATAGGAAAAGTGACTTTAAAGATTGATATTTTCAATGATGAACCAATTAGTCAAGCATAAATGGAATGAACGAATTCCACATTTCTTCTATAGGAACAAGATATTTTAGATTTTTTTTTTTACTAACATTTCAAATGATATTAAAATCAAGGCAAATGGAAGTGGTAGATGTTTCTCTGTGCAGAGATTAAGACGTTTAATGATTTTAGAGAGGGAGGAAAAAAAAAGGCGTCGTTGTTATTTTTTTTTTTTCTCTGTAGAGGGGAGATGTTGTGAGTGTTCAAATTGATGATCCAGGTATATATATATATAAAAAAAAAAAATGATAAGAAAAGAAAAGAAAAACATAGTAAACAATTCAGCATAATATAAATTTAACTAAATCGGATTGATATTATTTTATACTTTTCAGATATGAATGCAGACACCATAGTAACATTATTACATACAGTTTAATGTTTACATATATGTTGTGTACATTTTATTTATAGATTTTTTTATAAAAATATTATTATTAAAGGGAAGTATATAGATAGGTGTAAATCATTGATGTGTATCAATAATTTAAAAGGTTATTATATCAATTTTGTATTTTGGTTTATAAAATAATATAAAAAAAAAAAAAATTGTAATCGAATTTGGATTTAATCTTCACGTATCTTCTTATCTATAACCGTGTGTGGTCGCCAGGATAAGACAACGTCAGAAAGAGAACATATAAAAATGACGTTTCAAAAGATAAGAGGACACACAAGCTTTATCATTTTGCAATAGTAAAGGACAGATTTATTTTCCGTGTCTTTAAAAAAAAAAAAAAAATGATGAATTTTTTTTTTAATATTTTGGATGTAAAACTATAAAACATGAAAAAATAAAGGAATTGTCTGCCCGTTCAATCATTCAGCGGGCAGTGGAAAGGGAGTCTCGGAAGGCGGCAACAATGTAAAAAAAAAAAAAAAATAAGAAGAAACCTATGAAGTAAAAATAAAAAAAAAAAAAAAGAGAAAAAAAATGGATTTGCATAAACATCGGAACAGGAACCCAATGGATCACTTCACCTCATAATGGGAATAGTCAAAGTGCACTCACATCCTCAGGAGAGAAGAGAAAGGAGGAAGGAAAAAAAAAAAAAAAAAAAAAAAAGAGAAAAAATGGAAAAGGAAACTTTTTAATAAAGTATTGCAGGGTTTACGATTACCATTTCTGACGGAGAAACTTTTCTATACACTATGATTGAGGTCGATCGATAGACCAGTAAACAGTGAACGAACTGATTTATAAATATATGGTATGATTTTTTTTTTGTTATATAAAATGTACGTGTGTTATATATTTTTTTTATGTAGTAAAAATATGATGATTTTTTTTTTATTGTCTAAAAGTAATATAAGTTATTAGATGAAAATGATCGGAGAGGCTCAAAATGTTCTCTATTTCATATTCATTTATCCGTAATTATTTTGATAAACAAATAGATTTTGATATCCTCCTATTTCACATTTTGGTATAGGTTATAAGTAAACTTTATTTTAGTAAAATATCTAGGGGCCTTTCCCGTCATTTATTCATTGATTTTTTTTTTTGTTTGTGTCGTTATTGTTATTGCAACACGTATATAGAGAAACACATAGCAATATGATCATTTTATTTAATCAACCCATCTAAAATTATAAAGTTATTTCGGATGTATTCTATCATGAATATTGTCAATTTTCTTTCTTATAATCTAATAAATTGAGTTAATTTGAATATCAAGACTAGTTTAATTATTTTGTCTTATTTGGATTGCGTAAGACGGCGTAGCTATTTAAGTAGCGGAATTCAGGCTCAGCTTGGTAAGCAAATTGGAATATAAGATAAGGTATGTTTAGCTTACTAGTAAATTTAATTTGTTTCTATATAATTTTCATATTTATATTTGCATGCGAATATTATACATACATATTATCATTTATCTTAGTTAATAGTACAAAGTCAGTCATTTCATGTTTGTCTGATTCCGTCACAAAGATCTAAGTTATACTTTATCGTTTAGTTTGGAATAATTCGTCTTGAATATTTTCTTAGACTCTTATAACATGAAGAGAATAAATTTCATTGACAGATTCAATTGAATATTATTTCAATCTATATAAATATCAAATATAATCATATGTTTTAATTGTTATCAATCAATTTTACTCAATTGTTTAAAATTTTCAAACAAGTTGTATTAAGGCTCACAGGTTAATAAACAGCTAATAGAAGCTCTATATGTCTTTTATATAATGTGATGGGACATTGAAAGTTAGAAATGAGCTAATAGAGTGTTGATATTGTAAACAGTCGGGTTTAAACCCTGTTTACAACGTAGAAAAGCGCACACATGTGTTATGTATTTTTTTTAATTAGTTTCATATAGTTTGGTTTTATTCCGTTTTAGTATTTATTTTTTTTGTTAGTGGAAGAAAATGTTTAAAATCTTATTAAAGTGAGAAAAGAGGGAGTGGGGGGGGATTTGCGTTTTGTTTTAGTAAAAGGGATATATGTATGTATGTGCGGTGTGGACGGACAATTTCAAAAGAAAAAAAATAATAATAATGAGAAAGCGGACGTATGAATAAATTTGGTATCCAAGATGAGAGATTATTGTAAGAGAAAGGAAAAGGAAAAATATGTATTGGAGACCTTATCGGAGGAATTAAAAAAGGAAGACAAAAGAAGAAAAAAAAAAGGGAAGGGTTGAAATGGACAGTCAGGAATGTTGTTTGCTAAAATATCCGAAGGCGCGAAAAGCTCTTTGCTTGTTAGCCTAACTGGCCATCTATACCACGTGGTGTAGCAGAAGGGGGCGGACTGTTTTTGCGAGGACAAAGGAAAAAAAAAGAAAAAAAAAGTGACAGGGAGAGTAGAGAAGTAGTTGTTTTTTTTTTTTTTTGTTGTGTCGTTTTGGAAGGGAATCGCCATTTTTAGTTTTTGTTTTTTTGAAGAAAAAAAAAAAGAATAGCTAAGGCTACGGCCGAATATGCGTACAGTGGGGTAAAAGCTTAAGCGTGCTGGGTTTTCTGTGCCTTACCCCGAAGAGACCATGCGGCAGTAACCAGAGAACATCTACCGGAGATCTATTAACTTTTCACAAAGGAACTGACCCGACTCGGAATGGACTGTAGCGTGATAAATCGCCTCGTGTGTATATTTCAAATTTCATGTGTTTCCGTCTTATTTTGATATCCCCGGGGATCACATCGGACAAAATTGCAGGTAATGTGAACTTAAAATATTTATTTTCCAAATACTACCACGTTTTCTCCGAGATTTTTCAAGGAGAATGAACAAAGGCAAGAAAGTTATTTTTTTAAGAGAAGGCCGTTCAAAATCCAGCTGATTAGATTTTGTCTGTACATACGTTCGTTTTCTTATTCCGTTGTAAATCCACACAGTATATATGTATGTTTTCTTAGTTTATGTAAAAGCAATATGAGGGGGGGGGAATATTATAATAAAAAGATGTATTATTTTAAAGCTTATATTACATGTATATTTTTTTTTTATTATTTAACTCATGAAAGATAGTTCACGAATTTAGACAATTGATTCGGATTTTCTTGTTGAGAGTTGCAGGGAGTCCCCCGTACATTTTTCTACGGTTTATTAACCACCCGCCCTGAGTACTGAGCTAGAGGTGTGGCCCTATCACAATCGTATTCTGATCCTCCAGCATAATACTTATGTAAAAAGTAAGTTTGGCGCTTGGAGTCTAAAATAAAAAAAAAAAAACTGACGTCCATAAATATGCTGCGAGAAAGATACGAGTTTTCTTATCAATGTTCTAATTAGACAAAGAGAAAATATGGATAATTATATGGGTAATGAGTACACCCGCTACAATGGCGTCCCAACTAAGGCTTTTGAAGAACGGAATGTAGGGGGACCCGAGTAGAAAGAGTAAAGATTCGATAAGGAAAAGGAGGGGGAGTAGGATGGAAACATTAGAGAGACGTAAAGTTTGTTTCGGTTAAAATGGGTTTAGTGAAAGACAGAAAATAGTTTCCGAGTGTTTGATAAAGAAATTAGATTCGTAGCATGGCGCTTTGGGGGAGGAAAGGAAAACCTACCACGTTGTGATTTTGGTATTATTTATTTATATATATATAATCGATACGTAGAATATAAAAGATAGAGTGTATAGAATAGGGAAGATGGGACTGATAAAAATAAAAATATATGAGGGGAGGAAGGAGGAGATGCCGATAGATCACCTTAGGAGTCTGCAAAGGTATTTTGAAGGTTATGGAATACCGGAAGATATGAAGACGATAGTAGCATCAGACCACCTTGAGGCTCAGGCTAGGGATTGGTGGAATTCACTGATACACCAGCCACAGACATTCGTGGACTACAAGACAACCCTGGAGAGAGTGTTCTGGAGTGAAGAGAGACAGGAGGATATTCGGTCCCGAATAATAAGGGAAAAGTTCCAAGAGGGCGGACCAGAGGAATACGTAGAGTTTTTTAGGCGACAAGTGGCCATACTCAAGACGTTAAAAGCATGTGATCTGTCAGAGAAACAGATGGTGAAGACAGTATGTAATAACTTGCCCATAGAAATAAGAGTGATACTGGGAAAAGGAGAGAACTCTACTAAAGAAATAGACGAAGTATTGAGTAAAATGGAAGTGAGTGCGAAAATGAGACAGATACGGGGGGAAAAGGAGATAGAGCAAGGGAGAGACATAGGGTTCAGTCAACAATCGAATTCAAAATGTATGGGAAATCTGATTTGTTCATGGGAGGACCGGGTACCAAGTTACGCATGCCAAACATGTCCAAAAATACAGATAGCAACTGGACAGACGAAAGTGGAAGCACTTATAGATACGGGAAGTCAGGTCTCTGTAATAACAGAGGGATTATATTGTAAACTCATCAGGGAACAACCAGACATGCCTGTTTTGCCTTTGAAAGCGGTACAGGTGGCAATGGCCAACAACAGAAAGGCCAAGGTTGAACCCAAACAGATATGGCTGGATGTTAAAATCCAGGGAGTAAGTTGCCCTCATGCATTTTT
This sequence comes from Epiperipatus broadwayi, assembly GCA_028023455.1. Classification (NCBI taxonomy): domain Eukaryota; kingdom Metazoa; phylum Onychophora; class Udeonychophora; order Euonychophora; family Peripatidae; genus Epiperipatus; species Epiperipatus broadwayi. The sequence continues at coordinate 749,613 of JAQFVV010012686.1, read as the reverse complement.
AATTATGAAAAATCTGATTTGTGATGTTCTATTGGGAACTGATTTTTTGTACAAGTATAAGTGTAAGTTGAACTACGAAAGTAGACAAGCCACATGTAATGGGGAGGTGGTTAGATTCGTGATGGACAGTACAGATGTTTCGATGGGCACTGTGCAAGTTGTCGATCGACAACAAGGATAACGTGATAACGGATAAGATAGAACAGGTAAAACTGGCTGGGGGAAAAGGGAAGGAAACGCTAAGAAAGATACTGAAAGACTACCACCAGGTGTTTTCAGATATACCAGGCATAATACCAGGCTTCGAACAAAGAATTCAGGTAAACGAAACTCAACCATTTAAGGCAAAATCATACCCCATTCCCCATCAGTATAGAGAACAGGTGAAAGCACAGATAGATCAAATGTTGGAATGGGGAATCATCTCAAAAAGTTCATCGGCATATTGTAATCCAATAGTCGTGGTAAAAAAAAAAGATAACTCCGTACGGCTGTGCCTTGATGCGAGGCAATTAAACAAAGTCACAGTTCCAGATTGTAACATACCACCACCCATGCAGGAATTAACTGGAAGATTTAACGGAAAAAACATTTTTTCAACATTTGATCTGACAGCGAGTTATTGGCAGATAGGTCTGCACCCGGAAGATCGCAAATATACTGCTTTTAGATACGACGGCTGCTCGTATCAATTTAACCGCATGCCATTTGGCCTAATTAACAGTGGAGCCGGTCTATTACGGTGTTTAGATAAGGTATTATCTGCTGAAGTAAAAAAAATAATTACAATGTATGTGGACGATGTATTGATAGCGTCGGCTAACATGGAAGAACATGCCAAGGATGTGGAAATGTTTCTAAAGGAATGTTGGGATAAAGGAATTAAGGTAAACCTGAAGAAAAGCGTACTGTTTCAAGAGGAAGTTACATTTTTGGGTCATCTTATAGGCGCTCAGGGTGTTCAGCCACACCCAGATAAAATTTCGGCCATCAAAGATTTTCCTGCACCAAGATCTAAAAGGCAGGTGCGATCCTTCTTGGGTATGTGTAATTTCTATAACCGCTTTCAGGAACAATTTGCTCAACATATGGAACCATTGGTTAGATTATTGAGAAAAGAGACAAGGTGGGAGTGGGGTGAGGAACAAAGTCAAGCATTCGAGAAGGTGAAGCAGGGGTTCATGAAACACGTAATGCTTGCTTTTCCTGATTTTGAAAAACCTTTCGTAGTGCAAACCGACAGCAGTGGGTACGGGCTGGGAGCGACAGTATCGCAGATCCAAGAGGATGGTCAGGCAAAAGTACTATATTTTTTGAGTAGAATGCTCAAGGGCCCCGAGAGACATTACACCGTCACTGAAAAGGAAGCTTTGGCTATTGTCTGGTCATTTCAAAAACTCCGCACATTGTTGTTAGGATCAAAAATAATTGTTGTTACGGATCATCAGAGTTTAGAGTTTATTAACCACAGTTATCTGACAAACAGTCGGTTGGTAAGGTGGAGCTTATACCTTCAAGAATATAATTATGTGGTAAAACATTGTAAGGGGTCAGATAACATCGTGGCTGATGTTCTTAGTCGCAATCCAGTACGTGTGCCATCGAGTCACCTGAAGGTCGAGAATTTATACGTGGCAGGGGTAAATTTGGGGAGGAATGATAAGGTAGAGAATGACCTTAAAAGATTGTCCCAGTGTCAGAGGGATGATGCTCCTCTAGGTAAAATAATCAAACGACTAAAAGGGGAAGAGAGCGAGAATAACAATGAGCCTAGACGTGGGATACACCGATATAGACTTGACCAGGATGTGCTCCAGTACAAAATGGATGGGGGGACAGAAAGCTGGAGGCCTATAGTACCACAACCAATGAGGGATGCAGTGGTGACTCACGTCCACCAACTGTCTGGACATTATGGGGTGTGGAAGACAGAAAAGTGGCTTAAGAAGTGGTTTTATTGGCCAAACATGCATAGAACTATAGTAAAGATAATCAATCAATGTGAACTCTGCCAAAAAACTAAGCCTGCAAATAAAAATTATGCAGGTCCCATGAGCTCGATAATTCCAAGGAGGCCTCGTGAGATGATTGCCATAGATTATTACGGGCCATTGCCCATGTTCAATAAAAAAAGATATTTGTTGGTGGTGTATGATTTATTTAGTAAATTTGTGGCCGCATATCCCATGAACCAAGCCAATGCCCGAAGCACCATACGTTTGCTAGAGAAGGAATATTTTGCTACCATAGGAAAACCCCAAAGTATCCTCTCGGATCATGGTACACCGTTCATCTCGGGAGAGTGGAAAGCATGGGTTCACAGGTCGGGGATCCAACATGTACTGACATCGATCAGGAATCCTCAATCAAACCCATGTGAGCGGGTGATGCGTGAGCTGGGTCGGTTGTTTAGGACCTATATCCCCACTAATCACCGCGGATGGGTTAAGAAAATTCCAGAAATACTTAATTATATAAATTGGGCGGTTAACGAGTCCACCGGATTTTCCCCCATGCGACTCCAGTTGGGAAAACATGCTCCCAGATTGATCAAGACTAAAATACCCGGACCGGAGGAATTACCGATCAACATGGAGGAGGATCAAGAGCGGGCATATCGTACATTGTTAAAAAGGAGTCAAGAAAGAAACAAACACACCCTGGGGAGGCCGTATCATTTTAAAGTGGGCGACCTAGTCATGGTAAAGACCCCTCACGTGAGCGAACCAGGAAAATTTATTTGTAAAAAATTTTGTAGTTTATACGATGGACCGTACCCTATTGTTAAGTGTCGGGGTGATAACGCTTTCTGGGTGAATACTGGGCAAGAGATGAAGGGATCATACAATGCCCGTTCACTCAAGCCCGTGCCACTGAACTAGGAGCCGTTCAAATACGTAGACCGTATTTAAAGGCTTCCGGGAGGAGGGTATTGTAAACAGTCGGGTTTAAACCCTGTTTACAACGTAGAAAAGCGCACACATGTGTTATGTATTTTTTTTAATTAGTTTCATATAGTTTGGTTTTATTCCGTTTTAGTATTTATTTTTTTTGTTAGTGGAAGAAAATGTTTAAAATCTTATTAAAGTGAGAAAAGAGGGAGTGGGGGGGGATTTGCGTTTTGTTTTAGTAAAAGGGATATATGTATGTATGTGCGGTGTGGACGGACAATTTCAAAAGAAAAAAAATAATAATAATGAGAAAGCGGACGTATGAATAAATTTGGTATCCAAGATGAGAGATTATTGTAAGAGAAAGGAAAAGGAAAAATATGTATTGGAGACCTTATCTGAGGAATTAAAAAAGGAAGACAAAAGAAGAAAAAAAAAAGGGAAGGGTTGAAATGGACAGTCAGGAATGTTGTTTGCTAAAATATCCGAAGGCGCGAAAAGCTCTTTGCTTGTTAGCCTAACTGGCCATCTATACCACGTGGTGTAGCAGAAGGGGGCGGACTGTTTTTGCGAGGACAAAGAAAGGAAAAAAAAGTGACAGGGAGAGAGAGAAGAGTTGCTTTTTTTTTTTTTGTTGTGTCGTTTTGGAAGGGAATCGCCATTTTTAGTTTTTGTTTTTTTGAAGAAAAACGGAAAAAGGATATAGCTAAGGCTACGGCCGAATATGCGTACAGTGGGGTAAAAGCTTAAGCGTGCTGGGTTTTCTGTGCCTTACCCCGAAGAGACCATGCGGCAGTAACCAGAGAACATCTACCGGAGATCTATTAACTTTTCACAAAGGAACTGACCCGACTCGGAATGGACTGTAGCGTGATAAATCGCCTCGTGTGTATATTTCAAATTTCATGTGTTTCCGTCTTATTTTGATATCCCCGGGGATCACATCGGACAAAATTGCAGGTAATGTGAACTTAAAATATTTATTTTCCAAATACTACCACGTTTTCTCCGAGATTTTTCAAGGAGAATGAACAAAGGCAAGAAAGTTATTTTTTTAAGAGAAGGCCGTTCAAAATCCAGCTGATTAGATTTTGTCTGTACATACGTTCGTTTTCTTATTCCGTTGTAAATCCACACAGTATATATGTATGTTTTCTTAGTTTATGTAAAAGCAATATGAGGGGGGGGGGAATATTATAATAAAAGGATGTATTATTTTAAAGCTTGTATTACATGTATATTTTTTTTTTTTATTATTTAACTCATGAAAGATAGTTCACGAATTTAGACAATTGGTTCGGATTTTCTTGTTGAGAGTTGCAGGGAGTCCCCCGTACATTTTTCTACGGTTTATTAACCACCCGCCCTGAGTACTGAGCTAGAGGTGTGGCCCTATCACAATCGTATTCTGATCCTCCAGCATAATACTTATGTAAAAAGTAAGTTTGGCGCTTGGAGTCTAAAATAAAAAAAAAAAAAAAAACTGACGTCCATAAATATGCTGCGAGAAAGATACGAGTTTTCTTATCAATGTTCTAATTAGACAAAGAGAAAATATGGATAATTATATGGGTAATGAGTACACCCGCTACAATATTAAACTCCAATGAAGTAGTCTATTTTAAACCTAAGCGAAGCACGAATTAAGCATCATTTTGTTGGAAGATGTTTGTGAGTTATTTATAGATTATTTTGTAGCTTATGGGTAGATCAGCGGCGTCCATTAGTTTGTGTATACATTTAAGTGAATGTATAAATTTTCAAAATGTTTATCTTTCTATTTAGCGTTTGCTAAAATAGATATACGCATATTTGGGTTCAAGCATTATTTTGTTTTGTTATTTAAATAATGTCTGTTTGCAAAACAAATGTTTTGTAAAGTGCTATTACAGGTACTTAGAAGCTTTTCCATTGATTTATAAAAGCAACATCTTTAAATAATAAAGTAGAGTTAAATTACTATAATAATTAACAGGCTAATAAAATATATGTGTTGGAATCTATGTTAATTATTAATGGGATTTGGTTTTGATTAGATTGCCAATCAAGTAATTAGCCTAATCCTATATTATTGTTTAGGGCAATAGTAGTTGGTTTTACTGCTCTATGCAATTTATATTGTAATTGTGACGGATTTGTTGATGTCTGGAGCAGATGGTCACATTATCTCTTCATTTTACATATAGCTTAGGTAAATGAAACTTTAAAAGAGATTATTTGTGCTTTGTGATGGTTTATTATATAATGGTGACCCGATTGAGCTAGACCAGATTAATTTATATTGGATTTTTAGATTTTTTATCAGATCAGATTGATCATCCTAACCATCACCTTCATCCATCAATTCAGTCAGTTACAAATTGGCACCAACGTTTTGGGCCTTTCTTTCTTCAATTGAAGTGGAATACAGCATTCGACAATTCCGACGGTTACAATATATATATATATGTTGAGCTACTATGTTTTAGCTTAGTATATATAAAGGTTTGCATGTTAAATGATTGCATTTAGTTAAATAATAGCAAGAATGATATTTTGAAGCATATTACGAGTAACTAAATAAATCCTAAATATGCTTACTCCCTCTTAGTTTATTGTCATAAACTATATAGATTTAACTGTAAACTAGATCATTTAATTAATCCCTTTTAGCATGGTAGTTCGAAGCTAAAGATTTAGCACTTATTTTTAATCTTTATAATTATAAAGCAGTGTATCTTTGTGAAGCACTCTGTGCATTATGCCTTGATATATGTATTTCTGAAGAGAATGGGCCTTGGTGTAAGGCCGACCCCATTATTCTTAATTCGGACAGCTTTCTTTTAAAAATGGGCTTTGGGTTTTAAGAGCCACTCCATTATCTTATTTTATAACTGGAACATGTGGATCCAGATTGTTGTATAAGCAGCTCCGATCACCTGACTAAACTTTCATGTATTGTGTGATAGCAAGTCATACAGTCTAACAGAGTAATTGGGACTGAATCCTCTGAGTAATTGCACATTCAAGTCACAACCATTATTGAGTTTATGTACAGCTGTAGTCTTGGAAGCTCCGTTACAAAGCACCAGTTTATCATTTAGCATTGTTCTGAATTTCAGATCTAGTATGTAATATTAATAAATAAGTCATAATTAATATTGTCATTCTTGTATGTTTAACCTTAGCAAAGCATGGCAAGACATAGCATAAGTCAGGCATATTAACGACAGATAGCCAAATTAATAGTGGCAATAATTAATTGATAAAATGTATAGTTTAAAAATAAGATTTTGTAACCATCCACTCATCATTATATACCTGCTATGTAACCTCATACACAGTTGCCATATTGTTAGTATTGATTTCTTTTAATAAATATATATTGTACATGTTTTCATTGACATACATATATATATATATATATATTCTTTAATTATAAAAAACATTTTTTTTTCTATAGAGATTTATGTGTGCATGTATTATTGTTATTATTATATAGTTTATAGATAATTAATAATAAGCAGTAGTGAATGAATATAATGTTATAAGAAATGATATTTTGATATGTTATTTCTATTTTGTTAAATAATATGTTAAATTATTTGGCTATATTTTATTAAATAAAGCAGACAGACTTGGCAGACATAAAAAAGGTGTGAAAACGATTAAGATAAACTAGGCACAAAGATAAGAGATTTATAGATAAAATATACACGTGTGAGAACGGCTGTGTAAACACAAAACACTTTTACACATATTTCTAAGGACTATAGATTACAAACTGTTAGATTATCTTAGATATAGAAAGAAAGGAAGTGCTTTGATGGAATAAATAATTATTAATGTTCTTATTAATCTTTTTTATTGATGACTTGAGGACCAGAAACTTCTAAAATTTTGATCTTTATCTCAAGATAACAGGATTTGCAGCTGGCCTTTTGGTCAGAAATTTGAAATATAAAAATGAGTGAAACAATAATTAGTGGTCAGTTTTTTTATTACTGTGAAAGGAAAGAGAGATGTAGTCATTAATAGACAGTTTAATCTTGCCTTGAGAGAATGACCTGACAATGTTTTTTTTTTTTTTGGAATACAGTTTTTTTTTTTAAGTTATTTTTTTCTCGAATATGCAGTTCGTGTAAACCAAAGGAAATGAATAGTTTTCTTTTTTTTTTTAAAAGTATGAGCTATTGATTTTTTTCTCTCTTTAAAAAATTGAGGAAGGAGAAAAATGACTCTTGTTTTAAAGTAAATATAGAAGATGTGTGTCTATATAAAGCAGCTCACAGCAGGATTGATTTAAAGAAATGAAACAAAATTAAGTTTCTTAGAGGAAATTATTGAAATTTTTGCAAAATGGTATTAATATTTTTGGGTTGTGTATGATACAATGAATTTGCTGTGCTAAAACCCACTGTTCTGCTCCTTGAAATCTGACATAATGGGTTAAATCACTGATCTATCTGTGGACTTATGAAAAAAGTCCTTAATAACTATGAAAAAAGTCCTTAATAACCCAGAGAATGGCAAAATTTAAAACCAGCTACAGATGTCATCTGATCATCATCTTTGAAAAGAGGAGAAAGGTAGAAAAAATGTATAAAAACCACATATATAGCCAAATTTGGATAAGCTATAAATCAATTTTTTTAAAAAAGTTTTCCTCACATTTATCTAAAGCGTCTACAATGATTTTTTTCTAAAATGATGGAAACAAGCAAGTCAACCAATTCCTATTTATCTAACAAGTATCTGCAAGAACATTTCTTTTTAAATGGTAGAAACAAGCAAATCAACCTGTGAAGCTATAAGTTAGGCAAGTGGTCTGAAAATTCAAAGCTGGTACATTTATAGGAAGTGAAAATAATTGGGCAACTTTGAACTCTCATTAATAAATATTTTATTCTTATTTATTAACAGTAAACTTTAATTTATAAAGTCAAAGCATTTTAATTTTTTCTTTTGATACAGAAAACATTAAGAGTTTGTTCATTGATTATGTTATTCTTAGTAATACATGGCAATACACACACAGATTGAATTCATTAAACATAGTTTGTTTTTCATTATTTTGATTTTTTTATTGTTCTATATTGTAATACTAAGATGTTTTTTTAATATTATTGTTCAACCTCTCAATATATGCTTGATAATGTTTTTTTTTTGATTATTTATTTTGTTACTCAGGGTTGCAATAATATTTTTTGTGTGTGATTTATGTATTAATCCATCATATAGAGGTATACATTTTAAATATATATGTTGACATATCACAGAATGTGTGCGTGTGTAACTGCTTATACAAACACATCAAAAGAATAGGTTATGCATAATTAGTTTAAATATAGGAAATTGAAGAGCAGGGTTTAACATATAAATGAAAGTGAAAAAAAGCACACATATTACCTAAATGTAAGTTGCTTTAAAGACATATAATAAGTAGTGAAAATTTTGAACAAGCGTTTATAGAATTTTTTTTAATGTCATTTTAAGCCAGCTTATTTTAAAATTACCAAAGGGGAAAAATTTGTAGATTAAGTTTATTTAGTTATGCGTATATAAAGTTTTGTATTGATCCTATATTTAATTAATATAATAATAGTCAATTGTACATTTATTAATTTAGTTAATAAAGAAAATAGTATTAATAATGAAACATAAGCCTTCCAATCTCTTTCCGTTTCACCATCAACCTAATGACCTACTCATCTGAACTAGTTTCGAACCTATCTTAAATATAAAAATGTTAAATGTAAAAATGTTATATATAAGTCGAGCGGGAAAACTTTGCTATAATGGCCGCTTGAATTGCATCATCCATTTACATACGAAAACACGCTATAATTAGACAGGTTTGATAAAATTATAGCGTAGAAATGCTCATAAATTATTATAAAATGTTTTATTAATTTTCAGTCAATTCTTAATTATATTCACTATTATATTCGTATGTGGATGGATAAGTTAAACATTGGAATGATATATATATATTTAAGTTTAAATAAAAAGATATAATGTAAAACATTTTCTTTAAAATATATTTAACGGTTTTCTGATTTAATGTTTTACATATATAATTGAAACTAAAGTATTTTCTTTAAATTTGCTTTTTTTTTTTAATAAACAAATAATATTGTAAAAACAAATATGTTAAAAGTTATTTATTTCAGTAAAATAAAAATCATCCGTTTGTAATTAAAAATGAGAATTTTGTGTAAACAAGAAATCAATTAGTGACTGCACCCCGGGTAAAAAGTAAAATCTAGTTTACTGATTGATTTTTGTTTGCAACAAAAGACTTTATCATTAAATCAGAATACCGTTACTTCTGCTAAGCTTTAACATTCTTAACACCTAAAAAGGAATTTAATTAGTGAAATCTGAATCGAATTATATGATTTATATATTTTAATAATTTTAAGTAAATTAAATATAACACCTCGGAGACTTTATCAGTAGTAAAAATTAGATTATATTATTTTGTTTAATTAAAAGTCAATTGGTCCCGAGGCAAACGAAATTCCAAAAAGGTGTTAAGGTTTAGTGAAAATGTATAAATAGGCCTTATTTTAAGCGGGAAGAGATACTCCATCTTGCTTTTGAAGAGCTGTTAATATCAGAAGTTATAAATTGTTTAATTTTACCATGTCTGGCTAAAGTCAGGCAAAATTTTGCTGCCGTTCCCATGATGGAATGCCGAAGTTCAATCCATCCAATGCCGAAGCAACAACCAACAAGCTTATACCAAATAAAAGATGCCGTAAGCCGCTAAAAGGGACTTGCCTTCATTCCAACACCATTTTAAATTCGTCTCCCAACTAAATTGAAGATGCTATAAGCCGCCAAAGAACTCACCTTCGTTCCAGTTCAAATATCTCCAGTCCATCTACAGGAGAACTGTTTTAATATTTAAAATAGCAGAGCTCTGTGTGAATTTCAAAAACAATCATTATTTCTTCAAAATCAGGTTAGCTAACCATATTATTGTAACTTCTTTCTAAATTGTTTTCCAAATAATATTTAAATTCTATAAAATGAAATACTTTTGCAAATTTCTTTATTAATTCAATATTGTAAACTCTTTCTAAATAGTATTTGAAATCTATAAATGAAATGCTTTTGCTAAATTTCTTTGTTAATTAATATTTTGCTATATAAATTAATCACTGCAGTATATTTACCTTTCTGTTGCTTATTTTAATAATTATTAATTATGCCTATGTTTCGAAATGGCATGCATTTAATTATAGAATATGTTTCTAAAGATATAATTCAAAATCCTCGTATTATTATTTTATTATAACGTCATTTAGTGCGCTGTTTCGAAACCCAAATTTATAAATAATGGCGACCCTTTTTGCTCATTATTATTTTGTTATTTAGTAAATTAATTAATATAAATATAAAATGTGGCTTATAAATCCAAATTTTCAACCTTTAATTATTATGTTACTAAAGATTAAACTAGCCTGGAGTGCAATCATAAGTATATTTTTTAGTAAAGTATTCATAAGTCCCTTATTAAATATACTTCCCCCCCCCTGTTAAAAGTTTAGGAGTTATAGATAACTAAAAAGATTGAATGGGATAAAGTAAAGTTTGTATATATATATATATTCCCGTCAGTAGCATATCGTATTTCTCATGCTACAGAGTTGGCTCTTTTGATCAAGCTGAAAACTAGTGTTCATTTGATGTATAATATTAATTTATAATATACTTCGGCTTGGCGGATGTGAAATTTATTAATATTTTCTCGTTGTGCTGTTTTTATATATATATAAGATGGAGCCACGGTAAGTCCAGCCCATCTTCCTCTTTTATGGGTAGTGCTGTAGCTAAGTCTGTGCTACAGGCCAGATTAGCACTAAGTCCCCTGCTTCTTATGAACCAAATAAGGGTTCCCTATTAGCAGAATGACGACCAGTTATTGGGTAAACCGTTGTTGGTCACAAAAACCCTAAAAACTATTTTTCCATCCGAAGAGCCACTTTGTTATTATATTTTACTTGTGCCTAGCATATTAGTAAAATCGTTATAGCCAACTCTGCCTCCCTAATATGCAATCTTCGGCATTGAACCGAAGCATTCTTGAAAACCCGTTCGATCTAAAGCTATCTGGGATGCTTTACAAGCCCATATTTAATATATAAATGTATTATAATTAGATGTATTATTAAGCTTCACTCCAGACTTGGTTTGATTTCATGTGTAATAGCCATTCAAATTGATTATAAAAGGGACCTAACTGAGTGTAGTGATTAGTTGTATAGCGTGATATTTGTTTCCATTAAATAATGGCCACAAATCTATTTGCCAACATATCAATTATTGTTTAAATGGCCTAGAGTAATGTCACTTAATAAATAAAATGCCTGCGTGCTAAATAATGTTATATCAAGATACATATGAAATTTGTCAATAAATATATTTTATAATTCATTATCTATTAGTTTCTGTCTCATTATTAAATCAATCCAATTCACTAATTGCCCATAGCTTTTCATTAGTAAAACCCCTATTAACTAATTATATTAGATTTTATCTTTGGAATGTCTAGTATTTAAGTTGTTTATATATATGTTTAAGTCCATGAGTCTTATTGTTTTCTCCGATTTGCTAGCGGGCCGGATTAAGAATTAATTCTCATGTGCCATCATTGTTATGTTGTCCATTAGGTGTTTGACCTGAGGCTTGGAGAGTGGGTTCGAATCCAGGCTGGTCCCTGACCAAAATCTTGGGCTCGACTGGGTTTGAAGTACATTTTGTGAGTTCCAGCAAAATGGATAAGCATATTTTGACCGGCACAATAAATATAATTATATATCTTAATTGGTTTCGAGTTATTATTAAAAATATTGTTATATTTTTCTTGTATTCATTCTATCATTTTAAATTATCACCACTCGCAAATATTAAATCATCACTTGCAAAAATTAGGCATCACTCACAAAATGTTAAGCAAGCTAGAATATTGATTTACATTTAAGTATTTGGGGATTAAGCTTGATGTCTAACCAAGTTTTAATAATTATAGGTTAATAATAGAAAAATAAAATTATGTTGCGCCCATGAGTTTTGATCATCCTCATCAAGGATGGATATATTATTGATTAAAACACTGTTTAAACATAATACTGTACATGAGTTATGATCACCATCATCATTGATTTGATAAATAATAATCATTGAATCCAATCTTTAACATAATTAATGTTTGGTAAAAAAGGGGTTTATAAAAAGTTGAATGTCATGTATAAAGATTCGTGATGATCAGTCATCATCACTGGTATTATTGAATTCTAGTTTTGGCTATAAAAGTATTTGGATTATATATAACCATAGATGTATATAAATGCTAATAAGTGTTAGTTAAATCTCGGTTTATTATAGGGTGATTTTGAGAAGTGCCTATAGATTTATGAAAGATAGATCTATTGTTATGAGTTCATTAGAAAGCTATGGTTGGCATCATCATTGTCCTCCTCATCATCATTATCTTTATATTATGACAAATAATTAAGTTAAGTAATTAGTTTCAGGGCCATCCACTTAAGTAATGGTCTTCACGATGTTTGTTTGGAAGCCATTAATGAGAGTATTTTGCATCTGTTCATCAATATATGTAAACTGAGCTAGTAATGTCTATAAGAGTCTTTGATATATAAATTTTATGATATTGGGATCTTATGATTTTATTGACATGAGTAAAATATAAGAATGCCATTTTTTTTGATTAGTCATCCAAGTCATTTGAAGCAAAAAATGTATCAAATGAGTTTGAACTCAGTACACTATGCACAGATAATATTTATCTAGATTTAGAACAATCTAGTGGTGCTCCTGGGAAAAACACATGTACTTAGCTAAACTCAATTAAGATTGATTTAACCCCTTTCTAACTTAATGATATTAACTTTATATATTTTTTTATAAGTTGTTATAAATAGCACAAGTGTGTGTGTGAGGGTGTGACCACGAATGGTCACATTATTGGAGATAAGCGTAATGTACTCCAAGGATTTCACAGTAATTTTATTCAGTTGCTATATCTAATATTAGTTTATCTGATAACAACAATGGCTAGTATATTTTATGTGTTAAAAGTGACTTCCTAATATCTTAAATATTGTAAATCTCAAATGATAAAATGTTGGAGTATATCCTATGTAATATCATATATCATGTATGGCTAATATATTATTTCTTTCTTACATTTCATTTATATATTTCTTTATTTGGTTACAAATGGCGTGCCAACTAGGGCTCGAAATAAGCCAAATAGGGCTTGAAGTACACTACATACCTGAGAGATGTGTAGTATATAATGATGACAGATGTATAGTTTTTTAAAAAAAGGGGGAATTTTTTGTGTAATTTTTTTTTATATGTATAGAAATAGTTTGGCCTTATGATGATGATTACTATTATTGAATTTTATTTTTGATGATGATAAATAAATACAGTCAAGAAACAGCTTAGTTTCAATTTTAAAATTATATAGATATCACAACTTATAATAAGTGTTAAAGTTAATAGCACTGTTTTTTTTTAAATATTTTGTTTGTCAAGGAAATGTAGCATTGCTGCCAGATAAGCATGGAAATATTAATAGCATTGAATTATAGAGTAATAATTTTGTTCATATTTGGAAAGTTTTGTGTTATAGAAAATCTATGATTTTGGAGGTTGGATAGGATAATTGATTGTGGGAGTTTGGTTAGTTGTTTTGCAATTTTTGATGATGGATGGAAAGTTTTGTCATTGCCTTGAGGATGTGATGTATTCATGCCACTGGTGATTGATTTATCTCATTCACTACTCCAACCCAGATGAGAATATCAGTTATTAATTATCATGAAGCAGTTAACAATAGTCCTGCCATGATTTAGCCTCTAAGAATCCAGAGAGAGCAAGGCATAGTTTTTTCTGATATATACTATTTCGCCTCTAAGATTCCAGAGAGAGCAAAGCATAGTTTTTTTTTTTTTTACTAATATATAATAGTTGCCTCTAAGACATTAAAAATAAGCAAGGCAGTATTTTATGAATTATAGCCCCTAAGACCTGGAAGTAAGCAGGGCAGTGCAACAGTGTTTGCAATAAACTATTATGGGTTGCAGTAGCTTAGAGTGACTGAATTGGGGTGAACATCTGAGTGTTTATGGAACATTGTATGCTGTAGGTGCAGTGATTGAATTCTTTTATCTATCTCATGATTGCGAATTTCTAATAACTCTTTTGGCTGTCAGTGTCTGTCAGATCTCTAGAAAGATAGATGAGTATATATAACTGGAGTATGAACTCTATTATAAATATAGGCATATGTATTATATCAATTGTTTTGGCTTAATTTATTAAGTTAGGGATAGCGAGAGTTGTATTTTATGAAAGCATTAAAAAACTAGATAAATGATGGTATAAACAAGGCACACTAATATAGAAATAGCCTATTCCTAAATAAATGTTTTTAAATAAGGACTATGGCCACATACTTTGTCAATTAGATACAAGTAAAATGAGTGATGATAAAAATTAGGTTGATATAGGGCACTTGAAATATAGATAGATGGATGGGGATAATTATGGCTAGAAAATAGTGGTTGGAAATTATGAAGTATATGAGTGGATAGAAAGGGGTGTTGACTCTGGATATATAGGAGATTGGGGAGTGGAATAAAACAAGGTTGAAATCAGTAATATAAACATTTTATAAATTTAAAAGCTAGTATAGAAAAAATATTAATATGGAGCAAGAAAAGGAATTGATTACTGAGGGAATGGAGGAAGTAGTAAAGCAAAGCCATCCAGAATGGTTGCAAATGATAATGGCACAATTAAAAGAAGTGACCCAAATAAGTCAAAAATTAAACCAGCAATCACAAGACATGAGCCGAATGAATCAGAAATTTGATAATAAAATAGATCAACAATCTCAAAGATTAGATAGTAAACTGGATCAGCAGTTACAAAGATTTGACAGTAAAATAGATCAACAAGCTCAGGAAATAAAACAAGAGTCAAAACTAGAAATAAGTCAACAATCTCATAAAATAGAGAATATGGGGGGAAATATAAGTAATGCATGGGCAGCAAGTCAAAGGAAATGGGATGCCAAAATCTGTATGGTAGAAGTTAAGAGTTATGTAGAAATAAAGAGTTGTGTGATTATAGTCAAGTCAAGTGAAAATATTGAAACAGATCAGAATAGTTTGAAAGGATATATACAGTGAAAGCCATACCTTAGAATGAAAGGTAGCTGATGTACAGAAATAGATTGATTTCAAGAAAGATGTTTTCAGCAAAGCTGATTCATTAGAAATAAAGGTAGCTGCGGAACAGAAAGAGATTGATTTCAAGAAAGATGTTTTCAGAAAAACTAATTCATTAGAATTAAAGATAGCTGCTGTAAACAAAGATATTGACCTCAGGAAAAATGTTTACAGCAAAGTGAATACCTTCAAATTAAAGGTAGCTGTAAATCAAAAGCATTTACAGACAAAGTCTGAATATTTGAACACACGACAAGGCATGTTAAAGCCATGGATTAAGTAAAGACATCCAGGAAATGATGATGCAGCTAAGTAAAACTTCCACAGAAGAAAAGGAGAAAACCTTACATACTCCATTAAAAGTGGACATTAATAATAGGAAATGCTACGTAGACTTTAATGTTGCATTAACAAAACAAGGAAGGATTATATTAGGCCATGTTCAGAAATATCTGTTTTCAAGAAAATGACATTCATCATAAATATTAGATATGACTAAAATAATGGATGAAAGATGGATCACTGAAGAAGTCCATGTCAATCCTTACATAGGCTGACACTACCACAAATTGCTGCAAACCAACCATAGGAAGGCATGGGAATATATATATATATGGTAGTGGGCGATGTGCACTCCCCAGAGAAAGCAGCAGACCTGTTGGATGCCTTGGGAGCCACAGAAAGTATGGCTGAAAGTTATTATAGGAGGCAAGAGAGCTATAGTTATAAAATCTCCACTATAAGGATTGTAAATAATAATTTAGACTGACACTATCCCACAAAATCCAGTAAACCAAATATAAGTAGGACTGGGAATAACTACAATAATCTAATTGAAAGTAGTAGACCCATAATCAATAAAAATAGGACTCCAATAGCAAGTTGTTCTGGAATTAGTAAGACATGATACATGAGGAATACTTGTTTAAAAGTCCAAAGTAGATAATCATAAATAATGTCATTCTGATTAGACAAAAGCATTTGGGTTAATAGTTTAAGGAAGGTAGTTCCACAAGAGACTGTTAAATTTTTTTTTGTTTGGGAGTGAGGCAATGTACATATATGTTTTCATTGGCACAAATATATTCTTTAATTTTTTTCCTTTTGTATAGAGATTTATGTGTGCGTGTATTATTGTTATTATTATATAGTTCATAGATAATTAATAATAAGCAGTAGTGAATGAATATAATGTTATAAGAAAATATTTTGATATGTTATTTCTATTATTTTGTTAAATAATATGTTAAATTATTTGGCTATATTTTATTAAATAAAGCAGACAGACATGGCAGAAATAAGATAGGTGTGAAAATGATTAAGATAAACTAGGCACACATATAAAAGATTTATAGATTGATAGATAAAATATACATGTGTGAGAACAGCTGTGTAAACACAAAACACTTTTACACATATTTCTGAGGACTGTAGATTACAAACTGTTTTTTTATGTAATCTGCATTTTAGATTATCTTAGATATAGAGGGAAAGGAAGTGCTTTCATGGAATAAATAATTATTCATCTTCTTATTAATCTTTTTTATTGATGACTTGAGGACCATCAACTTGTAAAACTTTGATCTTTATCTCAAGATAACAGGATTTGCAGCTAGCCTTTTGGTCAGAAATTTGAAATATAAAAACGAGTGAAACAATAATTAGTGGTCAGTTTTTTTATTACTGTGAAAGGAAAGAGAGATGTAGTCATTAATAGTTTAATCTTGCCTTCAGAGAATGACCTGACAATATGTTTTTTTTTTTTGGAAGACAGTTTTTTTTTAAAGTTTTTTTTCTCGAATATGCAGTTCATGTAAACCAAAGGAAATGAACAAGTTTTCATTTTTTTTAAAGAGTATGAGCTATTGATTTTTTTCTCTCTTTAAAAAATTGAGGAAGGAGAAAAATGACTCTTGTTTTAAAGTAAATATAGAAAAAGATGTGCATCTATATAAAGCAGCTCACAGCAGGATTGATATAAAGAAATGGAACAAAATTAAGTGTCTTGGAGAAAATTATTGAAAATTTTGTATAATGGTATTAATATTTTTGGGTTGTATATGATACAATAAATTTGCTGTGCTAAAACCCACTGTTCTGCTCCTTGAAATCTGACATAATGAGTTAAATCACTGATCTATCTGTGGACTTATGAAAAAAGTCCGTAATAACCCAGAGAATGGCCAAATTTAATACCAGCTACAGATGTCATCTGATCATCATCTTTGAAAAGAGGAAAAAGAAAAAATGTATAAAAGCCATATATATATATAGCCAAGCTTGATTAAGCTATAATTTTTTTTTTTTTTAAAAAGTTTTCCTCACATTTATCTAAAGTGTCTACAATGATTTTTTCTAAAATGGTGGAAACAAGCAAGTCAAACAATTCATATTTATCTAACAAGTATCTGCAAGAACTTTTCTTTTTAAATGGAAGAAACAAGCAAATCAACCTGTGAAGCTATAAATTAGGCAAGCGGTCTGAAAATTCAAACCTGGGACATTTATAGGAAGTGAAAATAATTGAGTAATTATGAACTTTCATTAATAAATATTTTATTCTTACTTATTAACAGGAAACTTTAATTTATAAAGTCAAAGCATTTTAATTTTTTCTTTTGATACAGAAAACATTAAGAGTTTGTTCATTGATTATGTTATTCTTAGTAATATATGACAATACACACACAGACTAAATTCATTAAACATAGTTTGTTTTTCATTATTTTGATTTTTTTTATTGTTCTATATTGTAATACTAAGATGTTTTTTTATTATTATTGTTCAATCTCTCAATATATGCTTGATAATGTTTTTTTTATTATTGTTATTTATTTTGTTACTCAGGATTGCGATAATATTTTTTATATGTGATTTATGTATTAATCCTTCATATAGAGGTATACATTTTAAATATATATGTTGACATATCACAGAATGTGTGTGCGTGTAACTGCTTATACAAACATGTCAAAAGAATAGATTATGCATAATTAGTTTAAATATAGGAAATTGAAGAGCAGGGTTTAACATATGAATGTAATTGAGAAAAAACATACACATTACCCAAATGTAAGTTGCTTTTATGACATATAATAAATAGTGAAAATTTTGAATGAGCATTTATAGAATTTTTTTAATGTCATTTTAAGCCAGCTTATTTTAAAATTATCAAAAGGGACATACTTGTAGATTAAGTTTATTTAGTTATGCGTATATAAAGTTTTGTATTGATCCTATATTTAATTAATATAATAAAGTCAATTGTACATTTATTAATTTAGTTAATTAAAAAAAAGGAGTAGTATTAATAAATATAATTATATATCTTAATTGGTTTCAGAGTTATTATTAAAAATATTGTTATATTTTTCTTGTCTTGATTCTATCATTTTAAATTATCATTCGCAAATATTAAATAATCAGTTGCAAATATTAGGCATCACTTGCAAAATGTTAAGCAAGCTAGAATATTGATTTACATTTAAGTATATGGGGATTAAGCTTGATGTCTAACCAAGTTTTAATAATTATAGGTTAATAATAGAAAGCTAAAATTATGTTGTGCCCATGAGTTTTGATCATCCTCAGCAAGGATGAATATCATATTATTGATTAAAACTCCATTTAAACATAGTACTGTACATGAGTTATGATCACGATCATCATTGATTTGATAAATAATAATCATTGAATCCAATCTTTAACATAATTAATGTTTGGTAAAAAAGGGGTTTATAAAAAGTTGAATATCATGTATAGAGATTCATGATGATCAGTCATCATCACTGGTATTATTGAATTCTAGTTTTGGCTACAAAAGTATTTTGAGTAAATATAACCATAGATGTATATAAATGCTAGTGAGTGTTATAGTTAAATCTCAGTTTAACATAGGGTGATTTTGAGAAGTGCCTATAGGTTTATTTTTGTGAGTTCATTATAATGCTATGGCTGGTATCATCATTGTCATCATCATCATCATTATCTTTATATTATGACAAATAATTAAGTTAAGTAACTAGTTTCAGGGCCATCCACTTAAGTAATAGTCTTCACAATGTTTATTTGGACGCCATTAATGAGAGTATTTTTGCATCTGTTCATCAATATATGTAAACTGAGCTAGTAATGTTTATAAGTCTTTGATATATAAATTTTGTGATATTGGGATCTTATGATTTTATTGACATGAGTAAAATATAAGAATGTCATTTTTTTTTCATTAGTCATCCAAGTCATATGTAGTAAAAAATGTACCGAATGGGTTTGAACACAGTACACTACGCACAGATAATAATCTAGATTTCGAACAATCTAGTGGCGCTCCTGGAAAAAACACATGTACTTAGCTAAACTGAATAAAGAGTGATTTAACCCCTTTCCAACTTAATGATATTAACTTTATAAATTTTTTTGTAAGTTGTTATAAATAGCTACAGTGTGTGTGTGTGTGTGACCATGAGTGGTCGTATATACATGGAAAAAGGAATGATAAGGATTCTTGATGAAAAGAACCTATTATTGGAGATAAGCGTAATGCACTGCAAGGATTTCACAGTAATTTTATTCAGTTGCTATATCTAATTTTAGTTTATGTGATGACAATGGCTAGTATATTTTATTGGTCAAATGACTCCCCAATATTGAAATATTTTAAATCTTTAATGATGATAGTTTTAATTTTCATTTTTGTTTTTTATGTGTTGAAAAATGGGATAATTTATTTATTTCATTATTACCGGGACAGAATTAATGTTTAGGATAGTTGCAAATGGGCTATAATATTATATTTAGTAAATTACAAATAGACACCCAAACAGAGCATGATATGTATATGTTCTTATTTATATGTTAGCATCATCCTTATTTAATTATAAATTGTATTTTAGCTAACATAGTAAATTCATTTCGCATTTAATTTTATTCGGTTACAAATGATGAACCGCTGGAGAATATCCTGTTTAGTTTTTTAAATTATAGCAACTATCATTTTGCACTCATCTATATATTTATAATCGGTTACAAAATAGAGGCCTTTTTCATCATTACATTATTTTGTATGCTGTTACAAGTTTTTTCTTACTATTACAAATGGCTCAGATTATAAACGTATTGCAATTAATAAACTTCTTTCTGTTACAATATAAAATGTATTCATGATCAATTTCTTATTTATAGCACGTTACCATTCAATTGAATATTTTAAATTATCATATTAGTTTAAGTCAACATACGTATTATCTAAGTAGCCATAGGTGTGGTTATTTATATAGTGATGGATTCATTTATTCCTTGAGTTTCATGTTCCACTCTTTCTATTGCCAGCATGCAACCTAGAATTCGAGTGTAGCATCATATATGTCATTCATAGGATAGTAAATCCTGGAGCATTGGTGAAGGAGCTGAGGTGCGATCAGATTCGAGGTCTCAACCCCTCATCCAGATAAGCCTTGGTATAATCAGCTAGAACTCTTGATTTTGTTGCAGGAATGTACAAATCTCACCGTTACACTACATAGTGTTTATATAATGCTCATTTTAATTATTGTAGTCAATTTTTCCATAACATTAATTTGATAAAATAAATATTAAAATCTGGCTTAAATTTATAATTTTAAAAAATATATAAAAATTATTATTGTTATATTTTCAATTTTTGCAATGCCATGGTTGGTAAGAGACAATAGATTACTTAATAAATTCCTAGAATACTTAATTAGCTTCAAATGTGAATCAGGTCAAACAGATGTACTAAAAATAATGTACAAAAAAGAAATTTAATGAAGAGAAAAGCCATGGAATTCAGATTCATTTAAACTGTAAAAAAATTCTTGACTAATTTACTGAATCACCTGAGGGCATAACTACAGCCAGATACAATAGATGGCTAATATATAAAAAACAGATTTTAATTTTCTTTGATCAGTGAGTCTTAGTTTTTACTTAGTTTTTTTTTTTTATTTAAAAATTTGTGATATGCTTAAAATGGCCAATTAGAAAATGGCAAAGCATTATTCTCTTCCAGAGAATGGTCAACCAGCTACCCAAGTCTCCATATGTGCCTACATACTAAAAACATTGTTCACTCTCAAAAGTTTAAATTATGAAACCTGAATAATTCAAAGAAAAAAACTGCTGCTATAAATATGGAACAGCCAATATGTGACTGATTCTAATTATGTGCACCAACATGTAAAGTTTAAGAAAGGTAATCTATATCCATTTCTAATAATTTGCCTTTATTCAGGTAATGTTGATGTATATCTTAATCTGTAAATCTTTCTTATTAGTTAACATATCCGATTCTTTGTCTATCTTGGGGACATATTTCATATTCTTTACATCTATAATAGTATGCCTAGATAATTTCCGACAGGGCTCATACTATCCTCCTGAGTATAATATAACAAAAAGCTGCTGTCATATTCTGTGGATTAATAAAGACAGGAATTATTATATCCCCCCCCCCCATTTCTTTATACTTGGTTTAGCTTGCCAGATGAGAAAATTATCAAAATTTTATATGCCGATGATTTACCTGAAATACTGAATGAGAATCATACTATTCCCAATGTGTTAAGTACTTAATTATTTTCAATTATTTACCATAATTATTTATGTATTAAAAGATACGCATTTGTAATTTGCTTCTCTTTAATTATAAATACGAGTGTATGCGGGTAATTGGGTAGCGGACATATTAATTACAATGTGTGATAGTGTATATACTGATTAGACCCATTTTATAAACATTCCCTTTTGTTTTCTATAATTAAATTTACCTGTTCAGGATAAACCAAGTAATAATATTTATTTGACAGCATAAATAAAAGGTTCAAATTACTGAAATGTGGGCATTGAAAGATCAAGTTATTAGAATTTCAAGTGTAATTTAAAAGTAAAGTGTATGATTTTACACTTATGTCATATGTGTTACTATTTATAGATGTGATGATTTCTCTTAGAACCTTGAATTTCTCAATGGATAGTTATTTCTGTCTTCCTATCATCTCCCATAAAGTGGACAAAATGAAATATTCCCATGGACATTCAATTTTTGTCACACAGTCAGGGAGTATTTGTCTCACTGACCCGTACACCTGATGACACTTATGTGACCATCCTCAAATAGGCTCTTGGCAGATGTCAGCCTGTCATTCTTAATTTTCTTGAACATGTCTCTGCAGTTTAAAAATATAGCAAAATAGTTCATTGCAATGCAATTCTAAGAGTACTATCTATTTTATATTTTGATTATTATACATTGGGTTTATAAGTCGCCTGCCCACTGTCCTACCTATATAGTAAAGCAGTCAAATCTGTTGCACATATTTTGCTTCACTGTCTAGTGATGTTTGAAACCTTCAAACAAGGGTTCAAACTCAGTTGCGTAGTAATAAATCACTAGGGAGTGCAGATATACAGAAGCATGTGATTGTTTACCTTTTGTAGTGAAGCAGTCGGATCTGAGTTCGATCCTAGCTTCATGTTATTTACCCTAATACTAACCTTAAATTTCCGATGCAATGGGGCTTTATACGTTCAATCCACGCTAATTTCCATAATGAATAACTTATTTCAAATGCGTAGCAAAATTAATTAGTTTAGTTTAAAATTGATCAATTCTCTAAATAAATTCATGACAAAATATTCATGAATTTATATATATTAAATTGCGTGGATTGTGCGTATATATATTTGTAAATATTAAATATATATAATTGTTCGAAAGTTTCATTGCGTCGGGAATACTTGTTTTTTTTCACCTTTAAATAATTTGTAAAGTTTCGGTGATTAAAAGCTACATTCCTTCGATAAGCTTTAAAATTCTTAAAAACAATAGTAAAGCTTTATGAATTGGAAAAAGATAAGGATTCATTTTTCTAATTAAATCATTTTCAGATTTTAAGAATTCATTTTCAATTAGAGAAGGAATTCAAGCTAATTAGTTTGAAAGCCTTATCGAGGGAATGTATTTGAAAACAACTAATTATAAAAAAAACACATTGATAATAAAATGAGCGCTAGCCGGAGGCATCAGTGAACAGTATATATAGCCCTGAAAAGTCAGGAAAAAAGCTAGCTTTTGTTGTCGAGTAGTGCAGTGAACTCTGTGCGTATAAATTGTATTTCATCATGATAGAGGGCTAAAACATCAGGAATCTGGCTACGGTTCCATGAAGTCCCTAGAAATCTTCAATAGTGCTGCTGAATCTTTCCGGACCGATCAGACTGCTAACATCATGAAAAGCTACTAAAAATGCTGTTCCAATAATCAACCAAATGGTGCCTACGTTTCACCGACTTGGATGTGTAACTTAAGAACCTAGCACGGAAGGGTAATATATTTCTCATGAACTCTAAACTCTCTGGCCAGTTCGAACTTTATTTTACACTCCTTTTTAAGAGCTCTTTATTCTCTAATGTAAAAATCTTTCTAACACCTTTTATTTACGCTATTGTAAATCTATATCTTAATTCTTTAATCTCTAGTCTTTAAACTTTTCTCTTCTTACTTGGCGGTTCAGTTAATATATATATTTGTGTGCTTTATTAATGTTCGTTTATTTAAAATTATATGCCAATAATCTCTCGACTCGATGAGCTCCTTTGTTCTATTTGCCTCACGCAAATAATATATTAATTTTAAATAGTAATTCTCGCCCATTAGAACTAAATTTATAAGTTCTATCAATCATCGAGTCGAAAGAAATATTACATGTTTACTATTTTTATAATTGGCTAATAATCAATTATTAGCTCCGTTTTTACCTATGTCCCCAGCTCCTATCTAATACACAAAGGTTTATATATTCACAAAATGTTAAAATATTATTTTCTCGTTCCACTAATATTTATTAACTCAAATATAATGTTAAATGTTTTATTGCAAAAGGGCCGATAAAGGGTTAAATAGATTCTAATTCAACTTTTGTTATTTGTATTAAGATTCAGTAAGAGCACGATGATTAGGGCATAATTAATATAACTTACAAATACTTTCAAATAGTTTGTTAAAAGCTCGTTTGACTTTAATTAATTGATCAAGTTATCACGTCGAGCATTCTATATGGGTTTTAGTTTTCAATGATAACTATCAAGTCATCATCATCGAACGTTGCTGACGTAGGGCAATGTTCCGCTCCGTTAGGCTGGTCGGTGATCATATTTCTCTTATTTAAAATTATCAAGAAGAAAGTACTTCCGCTCCCTTCATAGTAGTCAAAGGGCGTAAGACTTGTTAAATGCAAGCCGCCATAGGACTTCGATCATCGACTAGCAATCGTCTTTCAAGTGGATTTTCCGGAAAAGCCTGCTCGGATGCTCGTAATTCGTGATGAATTGATTTAAATTAAAGTCGAACAAATTCTCAAATATATTATTAATTAAATCTGTTTTCACATCAAGATTAAAGTTATGCCCTAAAATACGTATCTTGCTCTTCGTGAATAGATTTTCGAATGTGAAAATAAATATCACATTCCATCGTAATCAAATTAGAGCAATCATTTCCTTCGTTAATGAATACCTTTATCAGCCTTTATATTTCTTGTTGGGGGCATAGGCAGAGACTTTCAATTTACGTAATACTTGTTGGCATATGATAAGGACCGCCACTCTTATTATAATTGTAAGATATCTTAAAGACTAGAGGTAATTAATGCATTCTTTATTTTATGAAACAAAACAAATTATTTTTATTAAATATTTTCTAACATACTTGGTTTTCTTAGTTCATTATTCTTTTTATAATTATTTAAATGTTAATACCCGCTGTCTGTGTTGGCAACCCGAACATACATATGATTCAATTTATAAAATTATTCAAAGTATATAAATTCTTAGATATTAGTGTTACTCAGGAGTCTCTAGTCCTCACCAACCGTTGAGCTAGTTCTTGGCGCATAGCACTGTGCCGTCGATTTCTGCTATCTGAGCTGTTGAGTTGGGTTTGAATTCAGTTTTGGTTCAGCTGAGTTTAAATCCGATTTGACTTGCGGCGGTAGTGGGTTTCGACCGGTACAGTAGTTAAGCATTATTCTCATTTAATATCAATTTAGTTATAAAAAGTGTAAATTTCTATCATGGTAAACAATCATGCATGTGTGTGTGTGTGTAACAGATAAACATCATAATGTTATTAAAAGCGTTTAGATTACATATATTATTATTCGTGTATTTTTATTTGAGAAAAAGTTCGAGAGAGTAACGTAAAATTAGCGAACCAAAGACGTGCATTATTTTAAATTCAGAAAAGATGTTTTTTATTTGACATGGGTTTATTTTGAAAATTCACGTTATTTAAAATTTATCCTGCAGGTCTATTTTCAGGTCAAAATAGACTAAAACCGGCTCTCTCAAATTTTATCTCATTCATATTTTAAAATTATAGGTATCACTGTTGACCGTTAGAAGACATCCGGGGATTACCAGAGGCAGTCAAAATGGGTATAAATACAGCCGCAATTTCTAGCTAAAATACTCTGCATTTGATTTCTAAAAGTTGTTGTAGAACGAATCTACATCACTCAAAATTTCAACATGAATCGTGAGTAGAAAGAAAATTTGCTTCCCCGATCTCTCCAAGACCAGATCCATGCTATTGTACTCGTAAGCCATTGCCTTATGAATGCTGGCAAAATGAACTATCAAATACACTAGGAAAAAATGTTAACCACTATTTTCCCAAAATTATGCCATATTAACTATATTTCTCCAAAATGAAATCAACACGTGCGTACAGGGCCATCAAATCGTCAAACAGAAAGGTAATTCCCCACCGCCATATGAACTCTAAAAACTATCATCTAAATATTTTTTTATTATTCTTAAACTGTAAAATTCAACCTCTTACTATGTAAAGTTATTTCACCTAAATTATATCTTTGTAATATTTCCATTTTGTAATCTTTCTGTTCATCAAAATGTAATCTGCTTATTTTTTCAATCGGTAATGCCAAGCCGATTATTAACTGCTTAAACAATGACTTTCCTTTTGCATTAATCTATAAATTTTGTTATTTGATTTGCTAAAACTCGATAGCTGGGTTTCACTCTTACTGTCTTATTATTTTTAAATGCGGCAATTTTTATTAGATATTATGTTAATCATATCCATTTTTAATATGCTGTAACAAAACATTTTGTTACGCTCTTAAATTTTACGAGATTGCAACATACGGTGGCTGTTTGAGGGTGCCACCAAGCATTTCTGTCTAGACTGTATTATAAATTTTCTATAATAACGGTTAATTTATTTACGAATGGCTTCTTTTAATGAACCAAAAGATTACAAAATGAAATATAAGAATTAATTATAATAAACAAAAAAAAAAAAAAAACAAATTAACACTTCACTATTGTTGAAATATTTATTATACCTTTATTCTATTTGTTGGTTATTCCCTTCCCTCGTATTTGTCAAATTAAACCCTCCCGATCCTTTTTCTTTCTAATCAAGAATTAACATGTATCATTCTCGAAGGAACATGCACTGTCACATTACCAATTATACAATATTCCATCAAATATCAAGGTATATAACTTTGAGTGAACTCAAGGGCGACTTACTATAAGAGTGTGTTTGTTAAAAACAAACGCACTCAAACCTCCTCTTTCTAATAGAACGTAACCCAAAACAATTAAATAATAATAAAAAAATATAATGTGGATTAATTTGAATTAGTAAATACATCTTAAAGGCTACATATCCCTCCCTTTCCATTGCTGAAACTTTGAGATATTTGAAGTGAAGGCTTTTCTTTCTTTTTTAAAATCTATTTCGCAAGAGTCTCTTGAGATTATAACAAAAAAAAGTCTATTTACCCGGATTGATCAGTGTAGATCCTGTATGGGTGGAATATTTCACTTTATATTCTTTGTGGTTTGTCCGTGTCTTCTTCAAGTCCATTCTCCTCAGCTAGCTCTCTATGTCCGGCATTTACAAGGCAGTTCCAGGTGGTAATAAAAAAAGGTTCTGAAAAGGGAAAGTTCTGTTAGATCTAGCTGCTCAACATTTTCTCCTTGCGCTTTGCAGATTTTTTTTAATGCTGAAAAGTCTGAGCCGAATTGAAACTTATAGATTAGATATTGACCTTGGCAGAAATCCAATTAATTAGAACAAAAGGAAAGTCCATAATTTACAGTTTTTTTCTAAAGTCTCAATTCACACCTTTAATATTCTCTTCTTTTATTTCATATTTTATTTTTAAAATCCCAAAGAAACATTCCAATTGATCAGCATAACAGATAGCATAAAAATACCTTCACTATCAAAGTCCCAACAAGAGAACTAATTGCTTTCTTTTCCTTCCTATTTTTAAGAATTTTTTTTTAAAAAACTAAACAAAAGACAAACTTTTATAAAAATCTTGATCTAATTTATTTTAACTTCTTAAAACTCCATTTTAAAATTAAGTGCTAATTTTTTTTTTAAAATTATGTATTATAAAATGATATTTATATTTTAACAAAATATATGTGCGTATATATATGTGAGCTGATAGAAAAGTATGTGTTTATTTATTTCTAATAAAATAAGTTTATTACAATGTATATATTTTATCTTTACAAAACATGTGTGTATATACATGTATGATTATGAGCTGGCAGAAAATACCAGCTCAACTGCTAATAATTCAATCTGGCGAGTCAACCTTATCTCATTCTACCAATCCACCATTTTGTAATTTTTAAATCGTAAACCTAAGCTTTCTTACAAAATTATAAAAGTTTGCCCGATTGAAAATATTCCTAAATTATTTTATCATTTCATATTATGCTATGTGTTATCATTTCAAAAATATTATTAACTATTATTTCACACTATTGATTTAGTATTAAGTTAATATAGTATTGAATAAATTAAAGCTTGTGTCCTTACGTTTAGCTGGTGAGTCAGTATATCATTAGCCCACCATCTAATGCTAATTTAATTAAATATTTTTTCAAATGTATTGATATGCGTTTAACGAAGGTAATCCTAATTTTCATTTTTATTATTGATATTCTAAATAATCTTTTGGAAAATTGTGTGCCTTTGGGATTGCTTATATTTGATCATTTCATTACGCTAGGCTTACTTACTCTCTAAGGCCATAACAAATCAGTATTAATACAGACCTGAAAGCCTTCACGATGCGTCTCGATGACAACGTTCATAAATCAAAATGTTGCTGTCATACTTTCCTTTGTTACCAGAATATTTAAAGCAGATTTCTCATCAGAGTGTGGAGGCCACGATTCCAAAGGTTGTGTTTGGTTGCAGTAGGCTCTATTATGGGTTAACATTTGGAATCCACGAAACCATAGTTTCTTGCCAACCATATCTCCAGATGTCATCTGTCACAAGCGCAGATGAGCTCACATATTTTCATTATAAAGTTGACAAAGCTTCTCATCTTTCCTGACGATATCATTCGGTCTGCACACTATCATTTATCTTCGCTTGTACACTTTATTCAACTGTAAGTCGTAATGCTGTGATTTCTTAAGCCATCCGAAGCTTCCATATTATCATATAAATTTAGCTAGCCCTATCACGTGTTAAAGCCTATTAGCGCTATCCGCCCTCTCATTAAACCACGGTAAATACTTTGAGAACTGACTTCTTATAAAGCCTATAAAAGTCTAATCATGTGACTGAATGTAAAAATAATTATGCTCTTTTCAATTCAAATGTAATTGTAAATGTTGAAAACATTTGATAATTCCAAATATAATTAATCTGCAGTTAATATAATTGCGATAAAAGCCATGTATAATTACTGAAATTCGTTAGGTTATGTATTATTTAAAATATCATAGTGTGAGTAATAGAAGCTCCGTAAATCTTATATCTTACATTAGCATATTAAGCCGCATCGTTTTGATCAATTATTGTTTTCATAAATACGTGTGTTTGGTATTTGCATGTCCATCAATCCTTAAGTTATGTTGATAAGGTCAGTAAGGAATGCACCAATAAATAATAAATGAAACCCAGATAGAGTCTTCATTATGTGTAAACATATTTATGTCGTATTTAATCCTTTATATCCATTTGCTCATATACTAATTTTATTACATTATTAATATTATTATCAATAAACTCATAGTTAATAATCTATACTTTGGACATTTCATTAATTCATGCATGCACATCTGTGATTATATTGCGTCATCCTTTAGTTAATCCTTAGATCTCTTGTGTCTGCTGACACTCTGGGAAAAAAATTGTTAGAAATTTCATTTGCTATTGTCAGAAGTCTTGTTCGTAATGTTATAGATTTGGGAAATGGGCAATAGGGTGGAGTTCATGAGTATTCCTGACCTGTGTATCTCGCATATGATTGAACTCTAGGTACTTTTGCTTAGATGCTAATTCTTGTTAGATGAACATACAATTCTGAGTGGTACAGAGTAATTTTTTTCCCAGGCTTGGCGACCCAATCATACTGCCTCGATAATATTTCCACACCCTGCAATACCCTGGAGAGTATTTAAATTGTATATATAAATTTTTTTTTTCTATTTTGAAATAATTGTGAAAAATATGTAAGGATTTTTTTTCGGACCTAAAAGATGCAACATAGGTCAAACAATAAATGAGATTGACATCAAAATGAATTTTGCATTAATATACATCTTATAAATAATCACGTATATTATTGCTAAAATTAATGAGTGTTTTGCTTTTGACTTATTAGTGTTTTATTTTTCAAAAAGTCTAATACTAAGATTATTATGACTACTTATATTTACTGAGTATGTAAACTGTAATAAAGTTAGCAATCCAATCTGTCGATGTGCATGCAAACCAAAGTTCATTATGAGTGGTAATCCTACTGTGTTGACATGGCACCCATGTATTATACACACTTCAAAATTTTTGTCAACCGGTAACCACTCATGAAAACCATAATCATGTATATGAGTAAGCAAAAGAGAGTCATTGTGTCATATGTTTTTGTATGTCTTATACAATAAAGAAATCAAAGAATATTTAGTAAATTTACGGTGCAAGGAGGCAAACGGAACATGTGACAAAAAAAGAAAGGCACGGTAAAAACATTTTTTTTTATCTTTGCTATTTTTTTTAAATATGTATTAATTTTGACATACATAGGTTAGTGTAAATATTTTGGCAATAATAGGGGGCATCATAAAAGTAGAGATGGCAGAAACAGAATAGTTGAGAGGAGGCTAAGTTTTGGCATATTTGATGATTGAGGAAAGGAAAGGGGAGTAAATTATTTATAAATAAATAATAATAATTAAGTTTAGCAATCAAATGCAGGATATTTTTAATCAAGAAATGAATAACATGAAGGGAAGTAGTGAGTTAGGAAATGACAATGAGTTTAAATAGCGAAGTAGATATTGATACGAGAATGGATTTAAGTTCAGAAATTACTTTTAAGGACCCAGAAGGTTTAATGAGTAATTGGCATATAAAACAAGAAACAGAGGAGGGTGACCAAAGTTTAGAATGTTTAATATGAAGCATGTTTAAGGAAATCCGAGATAAAAAGAAACACTATGCAAATAGATGAAAGATTCAATAAAATTGAAGAGAAGAGCCGAGTGGTAGAAAATTGGGTGAAACAAAGAATAAATGAAACAAATATAGCTGTTAGGGAAGTGAAAGACGAATGTGACCAATAACACCATCATATTCAAGGGTCTGAAGAGATATTGGATGAGATAAAAAGCCATAGCAGGATGCAAAGGGAACATGTGGAAGACATCCAAGAAACCCAAGGGGTGATAAAACATACTGAGGATCTGTGTCAGGAGGTGGAACAAATAAAACTGGTGCAAAGACCTGTATCAGGCAGCCAAGATGGATCACACCAAGATTCTAACATCAAAAAGGAGATGGAGTGCCATTGTCTTATAATAGATATGGACAAAACATTAAAGAAATCAACCGCCATAGAACGGGCTCAGGAGCCAGATAAAATAGTAAGTCAGGGAACTAACTCCAATATGGCCCAAGTTTATCCAGGTGCAGGTTTTTCGGGGGGAACTGAGACAGCCCACAGAAACATCTGGGAAGTCTAGAGAAGCTCTTTTTCTTCAGCCTGGCTATGAATGCAGAGCAAGTGGCCATAGCCAGCCATTAACTAAGGGGCACGGCCAAGGATTGGTGGGGCTCTCTGGTAATGAAGCCCAAAACTTTTAAAGAGTACAAGGCGGCTGTGTTAGGAAGTTCCTGGGATGAAGAGCGATAGGATGTGATCTTGCAGGCATTGTCGATGGAGAGATATAGACCAAATTCGAAGGAGACACACAGTTTTTCATGCATAAAGTCACCAAGTTCTGATCTCTGACAGCCTTTGCATACTCAGACCCCCGAATCATTAGGACCATTTGCCACAATACACCTGCCTGGGTGCAAAAACTTATGCTTGGAAGCCAGATTGTGGAGGTGGATAAGATGTCTCAATTTTTAATGTCCCTTGATTATGGTAACTTGGCTCCCAAACCAGACAAACCCAGGAAAACAGAAGAACCGGGAGGCCACCATAATGCAGGATCTTATGATTCACATCTTAAACCTTACGTACCACCCGACCCAGGAAGATAACAACATAGACCAACAAAACATATGGACTGATTCGGTAGGACTGACAAACAATGACATTAAAGGTAGAATATCATAGGAGACTCCCATATTAGTCAAAGTAGTTTCTAGAATAATTTTTGTTAAAAGAGGTAAATAAATTTAAAGGTATCGATGGACTGATTCAATAGGACTGACAAACAATGACATTAAAGATAGAATATCATAGGAGACTCCCATATTAGTCAAAGTAGTTTCTAGAATAATTTTTGTTAAAAGAGGTAAATAAATTTAAAGGTATCGAACAAGTTTACATTTGTATTTTCTTGATGAATGCAATTTACTAATAGATTAGGTTGACAACAGAGTTTAGACAGCAATGAAGTTTAGATAGCATAATTGTTAGTTAATCTTACTAATGGCGGTTGGTGATAGAGTTCAGGTCACATAAATCATGTTAACATGGAGGTACTAAACCGTGTGTTTTCTTGTCACCAGAATCCTTTTTTTTTTGTTTTTTTTTATCGTTTCCTTATCAGGAAGAATATGAAGCAGTCAAATCTGTTGCACATATTTTGCTTCACTGTCTAGTGATGTTTGAAACCTTCAAACAGGGGTTCGAACTCAGTTGCATAGTAATAAATCACTAGGGAATGCAGGTATACAGATGCACGTGATTGTTTACCTTTTGTAGTTAAGCATTATTCTCATTTAGTATCAATTTAGTTATAAAATATGTAAATTTCCATCACGGTAAACAATCATGCATGTGTGTGTAACAGATAAACATTATAATAATGTTATTAAAAGTGTTTAGATTACATATATTTTTATTCATGTATTTTTATTTGAGAGGAAGTTTGAGAGAGTAATGTAAAATTAGGAAACAAAAGACGTGCCTTATTTTAAATTCAGAAAAGATTTTTTTTTAATTTGACATAGGTTTCTTTTGAAAATTCACGTTATTTAAAATTTATCCTGCGGGTCTATTTTCAGCTCAAAATAGGCTAAAACCGGTTCTCTCGAATTTTATCTCCATATTTTAAAATTAGAGGTATCACTGTTGGCCATTAGCGGACATCCGGAGATTACCAGAGGGAGTCAAAATGGGTATAAATAGAGCTGCAATTTCTAGCTAAAATACTCTGCATTTGAATTCTAAAAGTTGTTGTAGAACAAATCTACATCACTCAAAATTTCAACATGAATCGTGAGTAGAAAGAAAATTTGCTTCCCCAATCTCTCCAAGATCGGATCCATGCTATTGTACTCGTAAGCCATTGCCTCATGAATGCTGGCAAAATGAACTATCAAATACACTAGGATAGGATGTTAACCACTATTTTCCCAAAATTATGCCAAATTGACTATATTTCTCCAATATGAAATCAACACATGTGTACATGGCCATCAAATCGTCAAACAGAAAGGTAATTCCCCGCTGCCATATGAACTCTAAAAACTTTCATTTAAATATTTTTTTTATTATTCTTAAACTGTAAAATTCAACCTCTAACTATGTAAAGTTATTTCACCTAAATTATATCTTTGTAATATTTCCATTTTGTAATCTTTCTGTTCTCAAAATATAATCTGCTTATTTTTTCAATTGGTAATGCCAAGCCGATTATTAACTGCTTAAACAATGACTTTCCTTTTGCATTAATCTATAAATTTTGTTATTTGATTTGCTAAAACTCGATAGGTAGGTTTCACTCTCACTGTCTTATTATTTTTAAATGCGGCAATTTTTATTAGATATGTTAATCATATCCATTTTTAATATGCTAATAATTCAATCTGGCGAGCCAACCTTATCTCACACCATTTTGGAATTTTTAAATCATAAATGTAAGCTTTCTTACAAAATTATAAAAGTTCGCCCGATTGAAAATATTCCTAAATTATTTTATCATTTCATATTATGCTATGTGTTATCATTTCAAAAATATTAATTATTATTTCAAGCTATTGATTTAGTATTAAGTAAATATACTATTGAATAAATTAAAGTTCATGTCCTTACCTTTAGCTGGTGATTCAGCATATAATTAGCCCACCATCTAATGCTAATTTAATTAAATATTTTTTTCAAATGTATTGATATGCGTTTAACGAAGAGAATCCTAATTTTCATTTTTATTATTGATATTCTTAATAATCTTTTGGAAAATTGTGTGCCTTTGGGATTGCTTATATTTGATCATTTCATTATGCTAGGCTTACTTACTCTCTAAGGCCATAATAAATCAGTGTTAATACAGACCTGAAAGCCTTCACGATGCGTCTCGATGATGACGTTCATAAATCAAAATGTTGCTTTGTCATACGTTTCTTCGTTACCAGAATATTTAAAGCACATTTCTCGGCGGAGTGTGGAGGCCCCAACTTCAAAGGTTGTGTTTGGTTGCAGTAGGCTCTACTATGGGTTAACATTCGGAATCCACAAAACCATAGTAACTTGCCAACCACGTCTCCGGATGCCATCTGTCACAAGTACAGATGAGCTCACATATTTTCATTATAAAGTTGATGAAGCTTCTCATCTTTCCTGACATTATCATTCGGTCCGCACGCTATCATTTATCTTCTCTTGTACACTTTATTCATGTGTAAGTCGTAATGGTGTGATTTTTTAAGCCATCCCAAGCTTCCATATTATCATATAAATTTAGCTAGCCCTATCATGTATAGCCTATTAGCGCTATCTGCACTCTCATTAAACCATCGTAAATACATTGAGAACTAACTTCTTATAAAGCCTATAAAAGTCAAATCATGTGACTGAATGTAAAAAAAATTATGCTCTTTTCAATTCAAATGTAATCATAAATGTTGAATACATTTGATAATTCCAAATATAATTAATCTGCAGTTAATATAATTGTGATAAAAGCCACGTATAATTACTGAAATTCGTTAGGTTATGTATCATTTAAAATATCATAACGTGAGTAATAGAAGCTTTGTAAATATTATTCTTACATTAGCATATTAAGCCTCATCGTTTTGATTAATTATTGTTTTCATAGATACTTGTGTTTGGTATTTGCATGTCCATCAATCCTTAAGTTATGTTGATAAGGTCAGTAAGGAATGCACCAATAAATAATATATGAAACCCAGATAGAGTATTCATTATGTGTAAACATATTTATGTCATTTTTAATCCTTTATACCCAGTTGCTCATATACTAATTTTATTACATTATTAATATTATTATCAATAAACTCATAGTTAATAATCTATTCTTTGGACATTTTATTAATTCATGCATGCACATCTGTGATTATATTGCGTCATCCTTTAGATAATCCTTAGATCTCTTGTGTCTCTGCTAATGCTCTGGGATGGGAATTAATAGAAATTTCATTTGCTACTGTCAGAAGTGTTGTTCATAATGTTATAGATTTGGGGAATGGGCATTAGGCCGGACTTCATGAGTATTCCTGACCTGTGTATCTTGCATATGATTGAACTCTAGGTACTTTTGCTTAGATGCTAATTCTTGTTAGACGAACCTACAATTCTGACTGGTACAATACATTCTTAAAGATAACATTTAGATATCAGTTATATCATTCCTTTAAATGAAATGTATATTATTATTTTACTTTTAAATTAATCTTGGTATGAACAAAACTGATTACCATTTACTATTTAAAACCTTGCATCACCGTTTGAAATCACAATTCTTGTATAGGCACGAGATTATAATATAATGTACTCATTTGTACCCAGATATTCAAGTAGTGAAATTATTATATTTCAAATATTTATCCATTATAAAGCTGCAACTATTAATGGTATCAGAAATGCATAATAAATACCAACGCCAAGAATCAATTATTATGTTTCATGTATATCTTATTAATAAAATTTTAAACTTTTAAATCATGTGTCTGCCATTATAATGTTTATTTGTTCGACACAATAATAGTATCTCATCTTGATAAATAAAATATTAGACATATAAAATATAAATGTCCATTTTATTACTCTTAAGAGTTGGCTATTCCTAGAATAAATTATATGAAGTCTCTTGTAGCTCCCTGACCTCCGTGCCTAAAAGGGTGTATTAATATAGCATCAGGTGCATTGTGATGTAGTGAGGGTTGTGGAATCGAATAATCTGATTGAAACCCAATATTTGTGGTGGCTTATTCTACCTGTAATGTTGCTTTTTGTGTCTGGTGTTTCAATTCTGCAGCATGTTAATGAGGCATATGAATCTGAACATAACAACATCCCCTCAGAACAAAATGTAATATTAATTAATATGCTCGCCAAATTGTTTTATGAGACAACATTTTATTTTATGATTTTAGTATAAAAATTGTTATTTGTTTAACTCCAAATAAAATGAAGTAATTCTACCTGGGGTAAATCCATCACTTAGGCTAATTAACAATATGAAATATTTTAAAATAATATTTAATCAATTCTGAAAGAGTGACTTACTTGTTTTCTAAATAACTGCTAGTTTTTACTTTATATTTCATACTCTTAAAATAGCAAATACTTAAACATTCCAGTTATTATCAAATCCACGAAGGTGGCATTTAATCATTTTAAATAACAGAAGAAAAAAAAAGAGTAAATTCTAATGTTCTTTTACTAAATGAAATCTTGTATATGCATATATTATAATGGCATAGCATATCATTAGTATAAATTATAGCATTCAAACAAGGGCCATTTATTTTAAAGCAGTAAATACCATGTCATGGCATTAGTGACATCTTTCCGTACAATCTTACTGACATTCAGCCTATCATCGTGAGCATATATATGTGCTTCTAATCTGGTGATTGAGACAAAATCGAACCCATGGATTTCACTTCATGTTCTGTGGATAGTTGAGCTTCCTGGGACCTTCTATGTGTAAAAAGGCTCTGAGCATCAGTGAATCCAGTACACCTGGCCCAGGCCATGCCTAACCACATTTCTCTAAGCACTGCCCTAAGAAGAGCATCTTAGATTTCATTTTCATCCAGAAGCATGACCTTATTTTGACTTCTCTAACATTATATCAGTACTGCCACTTCTTTGATTATTATTACATTTTTGCTTCGTGACCTAATTTTAATGCTGTAATAATAAAATTGCGCTCTACTCAAATATATATGTAAATTCCGAATACAACTAGCTAGATTAATTAATGTTATTTTAGTCTTATTACACTATCCCACCAGTGTAATTTGTTATTTCTTGATTTAAGAGTATACACCTTGGAAAAAATAGTGTTCTTCTTACCAATGTTAATTAAACAAATTTTCAATCAATATTTTGTCTCATTAACTAAATGTAATTTTCAAATGTATTTTATTTTCACGACTGTAATGGCATGAAAATAGTTTTATAATATATGTAATGAATCCTGGAACGCTCCCTCAAATTATATGTTAGTCACATTTCAAAACTGTAGATAAAAGCATTAATAGCTATATTATGTAATCTTCCGAACAAATTATTCGCATCTTAATACCATACCAACAAAGATGTATATCTATATATATTATTCAGTCAATAAAAAAGCACGTGAGAACCATTAGCATGAATTCCAATATGCAATTATCTATTGCTTAATAGACCACTCTTTTACATACATTCTAAAGTATAAAATTAAATTATTATGTTATTAAACTATTTTCATTGTCTAACTTATTTGAGTTGTTCTAATTACCTTCTCTCCACTTCCACACTTTCAATGATGCATATGCCTATTTTAGTTAAGTCATAATGTAATTAATATATGTGTCATTGTTTTCTTTGCTCAGCTAGTGGGCCACACTTTAGAATATATTCTTGTGCGCCATCATTATAAGGTATTCAATAGGTGTTGATCTAGGGCTTGGGGAAAGGGTTCAAATCCAGGTTAGTCTCTGACCTAAATCTTCGGGTTTGACTGGGATGTTTCTTTGCTCAAGGTTTAAATAATTTTTTGTATATATTTTTATTTGTATTTAATAATGTGGACAGAAAGATGTACATTATATATATCAACATATCACAAGGTGTGTGTGGAACTGCATATCATAACATGGGTTAATTAGAATCTTAAATGCTCAATGGGTGTTATACTGCATGAACAAATTTATAAAGCACAGATGCACGTATGTGAAAGTCAATACACATATGGCAAAAACGATCATTTTGCTGCATTTAACTACATATACACACAAAGTTGGGAGAAAGTATTAAATAGAAAGTTTTTAATAAACATAATTATCTAATATTCTTGCTTTAGCATTATTTTTTTTTTCATTGTTAATTAGTTAATTAAAAACACATATCAAGGATAGACAGACGTGATCGTCATTATAAAGGTGGTTGGTTGCAATTGTCATCAGGTTAATTTTATGTCATAGCTAATAATGAATCAAGTATACCATATGGGGGTTGGTAACGCTTGTGCTGTTTAATCAGGACATTCATCATAACTAATGACTGTACAAGATACAATGTGAATATTATAGTTGTGATTATCTTGGCATTTGTTAATTGATTATAAAGCTAAATAAAAGTAGTCCCTCATCCATAATCGAATTGAATATGGATATGTAAATTACATAATTTAATTGAATATTGATGGTGACATATGGGGCTTAAAGTATGTCTTAGGTCTCCCTTGTAACTGCAACAAAGGGATTCACTCACATACCCTAAATTTATAAGTTTAATTGAAAAATGGATGAGCAATTACATAGATGATGACGATCATGAATAAACTTGTATAATAGTTGGAGGGGGGTCAATATGATAATTCATTATAGCACATTTGATATTGACAGTAGCACAATGGAAGCCAGGTGTTGTATAAATAGTATTGATGAGGATGGGGTGATTTGGTAATCTGATGAAATGGCTGTCCCAGGTTAGAGAGCAAGATACTAATAAGATCTGTATGTTCATAGGTTTGGGTGTAATGGTAATGTTAATATGAGAAACATACTGTAGATACCACTTTTGAATCTGTTGGCTTAAACAAATAAATCCCACAGGCTAGCCAAACTAACAGATATTCTGCCTGGATAGGGTTTCCCATTAAAATTAGAATGGCTACATGGCTTGTAACATATAATGATAATTATAAGTAGTCCCCTGAACCCTTCCGTGGTAATAATAAATGCATTATTCATTAGTAGGGAACATTTATGAAGTTGATCTGTTCCATTCAGCATTACGTACGGTTAAAGAATGAATGCCAACTGAGAATATCAAATATAGTGCCTAACTAAAAGCTCCTGATCGTCTATATGAAAGTATGGTAGTTCATGAAAAGTTAGATATTGTTTACAATAAAAACAAGTTTTCTGCCCATCATATTTTATTCCTTAGCCACATGAGTTATTGTAAAACCCTCTTATCGTGATCATTAATGACAGTGTGTTTTTGTGCAACATTTCCATCCTTTAACTACACACACAACAATTTGACTCCAAAATTATTTTCTTCATTTATTAATGTCACATCTTTGAAAATCACAAAAGCAATGGTGTACATTGGCATAGTAGACTGGCAGTCCTTAGTTGTGATTTGTACTTAAGGTATTACAAGCCCGAATGTGACAATTTAAAAACATTTAAATGAGATATGGCTTTCAACTACAAAAATGTTGCTTAGAAAGCTATATTTAAAAATATCCTTGTCTAGCATTAAAATGAAAGAACCATAAAAATGTGGTCTAAAAAGCCCTTTAAACTAAACTGTCTATGTTGCCATGTGAGATTACTCATTCAGTGGTCTAAATAATTTCAATAGTAATAGCATCAGTAATAGTTATAAAGCAAAGGACAATAATAATAATAACAATAAAGATCAAGTGTCATAAATGTAATTTATTTTTAAATATGCAAATCTTACTTGATTCAAATTCATGAAGACCAGATAAGAAAACCCCACACATGGATAAAAAAACAGTTATGATTGAAGATTGATGTAACTGATTTTATCAAAATTCATAACCCAAAAAAAGAAAGTTTATTTGGACACATGGATGAATAATTTTTTTATTGGAAGGGGTCAGGTAAAGTTAGTTAGCCACTGGAAAAAAACCGTATGGTGATGGATTTGCTGTAAAATCTACTTTACTGTCTTTAATTAATGGACTTCATTGTGTAACGGTCAGAATTTGTATGTCTCATGACCTAGTCGCACAATCATCCCAGTACATCCAAAGAGCAGCAATACAGGTGGGTTCGGGGCCTGCAGGACTGGGTTTGAACCTAGTAGACTGACTACACAACCTCACTATGGGACAATATATATGCCACCACACTAGCAAACATCTTTTTAGGCCACGGGGATCAGGGAGATGCAAAAGACTCTAACTATTTAAAATTATCCAAATGAATAACCTTTGCATATTTAAATTATTTCAATGTGAGACACTATTGAAACAGTCAGTTTTCAACATGACTCTTTCACCTGCTATATGTGCTATATAGCAGTATTCATTCATACATAAATGCCACCAACCCTCGTATGTTTAATAATAATATTCCTAATAAGTTCCGTCTAAATCTGAATCTAATTAAATCTATCATATGTGTGTGTGTGTATCGTTTAATATGTACTAAAGTATTCATTTATATACTCCTTTAGTCAAAATGCGCACATATATAGATTATTAATAATTGCTAGATGAAAAACTAATTGTATGTGTAACTGTAGACTACATATATGCTAGAATATAAATGTTAATAGATTACAAAACATTTCTTTTTCCATAATTTTAGATATTTATTAAATTATGCATTTTCAAAATTATATTATTCTGCATATATCGGTAAATTACAACGGTCAAGTTACATATATAATAAAATGTTTTTCTAAATCTTAAGAGTTGTTTTCTGGACATACTGTCACCAATATAGTTAATCCTTGCCAAAAATACATTAATTAAATATGTATAATTAGAATGAAACAGGGAAAACTGAATAAATTATAGCCTGTGAATCGTGATTTTTTGACCTATTTAAAATTAAAAACAGCAGCCTCCCGTGGTGATTGACCACTGACGTACAGCCCAAGAAAACAATTCTCAGAAAATACAGTAATGAAAAAGAGGGGGGGGGGGATAATGGTATATAAGAGGTAGCAGCCATCTTTGCAAAAATTCAGTAAAACTTTTCTAAAGAGTAACCAAGAAGTATTAAAATTGTAAATTAATAAAATGTCGGGGTAGAAAGGCTTCAAACCTAGCCTTCTGACAGGCAAAGAACCATCTAAGCCAAGAAGAGGAGCAGATCACCGTGAAAACCTAAAACAT
This sequence comes from Epiperipatus broadwayi, assembly GCA_028023455.1. Taxonomy (NCBI): domain Eukaryota; kingdom Metazoa; phylum Onychophora; class Udeonychophora; order Euonychophora; family Peripatidae; genus Epiperipatus; species Epiperipatus broadwayi. Next base: position 708,644 of record JAQFVV010012686.1, on the reverse strand, counting down.
GCTTGCTGTCCAAGGAAACCCACAGTACAAAGAAACACCGAGTTCAATTATGGTAAATATTCTTCTCATCTAAAACCTTCGATCAATTCTCAGTAAATGCTAGCTTAACTTCAAACTAATGGCCATATTAAAATATGTATTTTATTTGATAACTTTAATCTAAAACTCACCTAAAAGTATAATAATTAATAACTGTACTTAAACCCTAGAGTCTTGCCTGATTATAAATTGATAGGAGTGTAAACCTAGTTATAAACTAATTATGATTATAATGATTATAATTTAAACCTGATTATAAAAATGATTATGATTCCTGATATAAATTTAAGTCCTGATATAAAGATACTAATTTATTGATAGAAATAATTTACCTGAGAGATAAAATGTTAAATGATTTAACGTATTTTAGTTGAATTATGCTTTATTATTTTATGATCTAAAATACGCGCATTCACACACATCTTTTATTAATGAAATTGCATTATTTTATGTTTTGGTTTACTCGCAAAATATAGTTTGATTTGTTTACGAATTGATTTAAATTAAATAATTAAATGCTATCTATTTCAATTTGTTTAATGTGGAAATTAATTTATATAATTTAAATAATATTTAAGATTTCTATAATAATTTGTATGTTATAAATTAACGATAATATTAGTAATCGTTGATTTCTAAGATAGCATTAAAAGACTGAATCAAACATGTTTTAGAAAACTCTATACAACTTGCTCTTTTTACATAAGCAATTATCAAATTTCACTTATTTAAATTTATTATGATTTAAAATTGCATTTCTTGAGATAATCTATGCCAATATTATTATTATTTAGTTACGTTATATTGTTTATGCTATAAAATTGCAAAACTGAGCTTTATTCTTAATTTAAACTACTCACGAGAGTTAAATAAAAATTTGCTCGCATATATATATATGTAAGTGCGCATATATATAAAACGTATAATTATATACGAAATAAAAAGCTCTGTTTTGAAAAGGATAATATGTCTACAATTAAGGGTTATTACAAATGTATCACCACCTTAAAATGGATTTGCCTTTTAAATGGATATTTTAAATTAATATCTAGGTAAAGAGATATAACTTCAGCATAAATTTATATGTTTATATTTTAATTCCCCATATACTGTAAATCCTCCTTAAGCTAAATAAGTCATAGCCTATATAGCTAACTCTACAGATTGGATTCATAAATTCCCTTTATTTGTACTATTTCAAAGTACTATAATATGAACTGATGTGGGACAGTTTCATGAAAGAAACTTGATTTTTAGCGTCGTAATTTTAAATATGATTATTAGTCAGTGGTGCATATGTCTCCTTATGAAACGCTATGGCATATATTCTTTTTGCTGTATTTCTGTAATGGTTGCATACCGTCGCCCTGCATCATTACCTTAGTTTGGGCAATTATTACTGTAGATGGTGACTGGTACACGCCAACCCATCTCGCTTATCTTATCATGGAGCATGAGACTCAATCCAGAGCATGTCTCCACATTCCTCATCCATAAAAGGAGCATGTGACTCAAATAGAGCGTAAGACTCGCATATTTTATAAATTGCCAAACCTGCCGAACCAAATAACCTCCTACATTAAGCAATGAGAATCAGTCCTCGGGAACTGTTACTTGGTAAAAATCCCATGAGTAAGGAACATGTGAGACACAATAAGACTTAAAAGTTATGTTGTTCTATACACACTAGTATCTGAAATATAACTTCCGTTAGTCAGTTCAACCCGCCACTTAGATAAGTAAATCAGCATTGATCTGATACAGAATCCAATCTAAGTAGTATTTTACTGTGTAGAGAATATATTGAAATATTCGCGCTAAGTAAATTTATGTTCTTTACTAAATTAATTATCACTTTTACTAATATGCAAATCTAAATCGTTATAGCATAAACCTGGCATAAAAAATAAATAACCATGAGCAAATTCAAATCGTTCTGCATTAAAATTTATATTAAGATCATGTATAAATTTACTGTTATATTATTTTATCACCTGCGAGTGATTGACATATATGTGTATAAGCCAAATAAATAATTGTAACCTACGTATTATCACCTGCGTGTGATATAAGGCTACACATATATAGAACGGAAATGCAAAACCTCTAAAACATTATTAATTGTAGAGAAAGCTAAATTTACTATTAAATAAATAACCTGTGTATATGTAAACCAAACCAGTTAATCATGTACATCCAACATTATTAGCCAAACAGCATTACTTACGTGTGAACTCTTTTAAACTGTAAAATCCCTTATTCACCTGCATGTGAAACTAACCCTTTGTTTATTTATTATGATTTTAAATAACTGTTTACATTAAATATTATTAAAGTGATTTAAAATTTAATCTAGTTTCTTGTCTTAAAGTCTTGCTCACCGACTCAATTTTATTTAATAATTAATAATTAATTTTACAATGTTATTGAAATTTTATATATAATTTATAATGATAAGTGTGCCACATGATACCTATATAGATGTGCTATACAAATACCCATTGTTCCACATCTTATGTACAACTGTTGAGCTACTGCCGGCACGTTAGGGATTAAAACGCTGCTGTGACCTCAACTGTGTCATTTGTAAGGTTAAGTCTATGAGCAATGGTAGAGGAACTAGGGTTAGACAAGAGCCGTGAATTCCACCACCGTAAACCTGGTTGGCGTTAGGATGATCTATCGGAGTTCTAGGTTTTGTTGCGCAAATGTACATATTTGACCGTTACAGTAGATTTTTTTTTCTTCCGGGTATGCCGCCGCAACGTGTGGCTTGATGACCTCTGAACATGACCCTGAACAGAGTGGAGTGGAACCTTAACACGGAAGGGCTAAAAATGCAAAAGATGTATGCATAAATTTTTTTCTTATGGGTATATCGCACCAACGCGGAACATCCGAATATAAACCTGCGAGTCTGAGATGGAATGTCGACAGGAGTACGCCTCCATATCAATTGTTATATGTATAAAAAAAATTTTTCTCCCGGGTATATCGCACCAATATGGGGTTTTATAATATAAACCTATATGCCTGAGAAGGGAGATAGACAGGTGTGTTTCCATATTAAGTGTTATGAATATGTATAAAATTTTTTCCAGGTATGAACGCCTTACTAAGATTTTATTAAATGCTTCAACTCTAAAAAGTTTACTTGCTAAAATGTATGTTAAATATATACTTGTAAAAAAAAGAATTTTCTAAGTTTTGAATCTGGCAAAGTAAATAAAATGGATTCATGTGCAATAAATGGGTATAGCTATGTGTATAGGATGTCAATATGTGGCCTATCAAAATTATTATGTATATCTTACCTGATGATAGCTGGCGCCTTAGGTGATTTTAAAATAACTAAAATTATCCTCACATAAATTCGCTATCAGATGGAAAAAATATTTTTAAAATTTTTTTTGTCAAAATTGATTGTTTTATGACGAGGGTATGAGTCAAGACAAGATGTGAGCAATACTAAAAACCACTAGGGAAAAATCAGGCAAGACAAAAATATGCGAGTGTTTGGTGTTTAAAAAATTGTCAAACCACGGGAAAATAAATGAATATCTAACAATAAAATTAATAATAAACTCTGATTTTAAATTTAACAGAAAAGAAGTGAAGGAGAAAAAGGCAAGCCAAGGGTGAGTTCCATTTTAAATATTTTAAAAATTTTGTTTTATTTTATGTTATCTTAATTTTGTAAGGGAAGAGTAAGTACTGAGCGGGTTAAGTGATTAGTAGGGAAATAAGTTAGCGAGAGATACTATAGAGCAGTGCCAAAAGCTAGGTGATGAATTAGGCTTGGATGGGTTTGTCTAAAAAGGGTGGCTAGAAAGCCGCATGAAAATTTGAATAAAGAAATTTAATAATGGAAACTAAAGAAGAGAATATGGATGGGATAATAGAGGAAGTACAGGAAATGGAGGGAATGAGAGAAAGGCTGGAGAAGAGAGGAAAAACACTTAGGTCAGGGAAAGAGATAATAGAAGAAACATATAGTAGTAGTACGGAAGAGGAATCAGAGAGTAGCGAAAGGGAAACTATAGGTGGGGAACTGGTAGAGAATGTAATACCAGAGGGAAAGAGCCCCAAAATACAGAAAGGGGAAGACCCGTTTGTTTTACTTATACGACGAATGGATAAGGAGAAAGTAAAAAGAGTGGAAGAAAGGGCGAAAAAGAGGGAAGAAGACAGAAAGGAAAGGGCAGAAGAAAAGGAAAAAGACAGGAAGGAAAGGGAAGAAAGAGAAAGGATAAAGAGGAAAGGAGAGAAAAAGAGAGAAAGGATAAAGAGGAAAAGGACAGAAGAGCTCAAGAAAAAGAAGAAAGAGAACATAAAAATGAAATATTAGAGCAGGTTAAAACAATGATCTCGGCAGAAAGAGACAAGATGAACAAGAGGATGGAAAACGAAGATAAAAAAATGAAAGAGCTAAGCATAAAGTGTCAACAAAATTACAGTGGGGCTCTAGAAGCATGCAAAAATAGGTTAGCCAGTCACGTAGAGAGTATAGGAGAAAATATTAGAGGAGTAGAAAAGAAGATTGTCAAAGTAAAAGACACTGTAAAACAGCAAAAGGACTATGTACAGAAGGAGGGGAAGTAAATAAAAAAAAAATTAGAGGGCATGGAAGAAAGGTTAGACGTAACACAGGCCCAACAGGAGAGGCAAAATGGAGAAAAGGCTGAGCTGCAAGGGAAAATACAGGAAATTGAGAGACAGCGGAAAACTCAAATGGAGAAAGTAACAGAGAAGAATACCTACTGTTGACAAATTAACGACGAACTATATGAGCTTAAGGAAAATGTAAAGGTTAGGCAAGATAAAGATGAAGAAAAAGCAAATTTATTAATAAAAAGGGTACAGGGTATAGAACAAGATCTTCATAAGTTAGAAGAGGCGAGTGTGAGACCATCTGTAGAAAAGGGCATAACTAAGTTAATAAACAAGGGAGACCAAGATCATATAGAAAAAGGTAGAGCAGAGACAAATGTAAAAGAAATAAGCCTACAACAGATAAATATGGCGACAATGATACCATATCTTATTGAGGGAACAGAGTCAGTGGGCTTTGCTGATCTTGATAGTTCAAGCGAAGAGAGGATAGGGAATAGCACTAGAGGTGTAGAGATGAACTCACGTTCATATATGGCCAAATTCATTCATGTCAAAATGTTCAAAGGTGAGATAAGGGAGAGTCCCAGGGTACATCTACAAAGTCTCAAGGAATTATTTTGGTTCCAAAACATAGCCGCTCGGGATCAGGTAGCCTCGCAGCACATTATTTATACGGATATACCTTGTCTTGGTGGGATTGTTATAATGAAAAACCTGAGACGTTCGAACTGTATGCAGCTGCACTAATGAGGACACTCTGGAGTAACGAGAGGCAACATGCTATATACATGGCAGTTATGAGGGAGCATTATGGCTCAATTACCAAAGAAACGTACACCCAGTTCTTTGTTAGACAGGTAGCCCGCCTCAGATCCTTAACTGCATATATGTATCCAGAAGCTCATATAATCAAACTAATCCAACAAATATGCCACCGCCCATCCAGCAGATGATGACAGGAGGTAACCCACAAATACCTAAAAATTCTAAGGGAATTATTATGAGTGTGAACCATCGGAAGACAGAAAAGGACCTGGTGAACCTACAGCAGTGGCAAAAAAAATACCCACCATTCGTCAAATTGATTAAAGAGATAGAAGAGTTAGGGCTAAAAAAGGGAGAGTAGATAATTGGGAAAGACGATATAGGGTAGGGAATGGGATATTACAAGGAAAGATAGGTCATAATAAAGGACTGTGGAAGGTCATGTTGCCACCAAAGCTTAGGAATCAAGTGATTAGATATACACATGAAGCAATAGGACATTATGGGCCGCGTAAGACTGAGGAAGCAGTCAGGAGACAGTTTTATTGGCCAGGAAAACATAGGGACATCCTAAACTTATTAAGAGACTGCAAGAGTTGTGCTGTAAATACGCCAGCAAATAAAGCTTATAAGGTTCCCATGAAATCCATAATCCCAAGTGAACCTAACCATATACTTGCTGTGGATCATTATGGGCCATTACCATCATATAAGAGATACAAGTACCTTCTAGTCGCATATGATGTATTTTCAAAATATATGCAGGCGTACCCAGTGAAGACAGTTCGGACTCAGGAGACTATAAGGGTTCTACAAACAATGCAGTTCCCCGGGGTGGGAAACCCAAAAATAATTATTTCTGACTGCGGAACGGCATTCATGTCATCAGCCTGGAGACAATGGAAACACATACAAAAGATCCAATATACCCCCACGTCCATGCGAAACCCTCAGTCAAATCCGTGCGAGCGTATGATGAGAGAACTGGGCAGATTATATAGAACTGTGGTGTGATCAGATCATGGAGCTTGGGTCAATCAGACAAAAAGTCCTAAAACATATAAATGACACTATGAACGAATCCACAGGCCTTCCTCCCACTAGATTACACTTTGGAAGGGTAAGCCCAAACATCTTTAAAATCCCAATAATGGAGGATAGAGAGATAGTGGATCCTGAAATAGACAAGAGCAGGGCTAGGGAGTGCTTAAAACAAGCAGCGGAACGGCAGAATCAATGATATAGGGCAGCTCACCAATTTGAAATAGGTGACATGGTATGGGTGAAATCTATTCAGCCCAGTAACAAAGCCAAGAGAAAATTCCATAAATTTTATCCTCTGTACAATGGTCCATATAAGATAAAATTAAAAAAGGGCCATAATTCTTTCCTACTGCAGGCAGGCAAGAAAACGATAGGGATGTTCAATGCCAGGTCTTTAAAACCCTGTAGAGCAATGATAGCAAAGACTGCAGATCCTACTTAGGATTCTGAAACCGTGACAATGATATATATATAAGTAGTTAGTAGTATAGTTATAATCAGTCAGTAGTAATATAATTTGTTAATTGATAATATTTTTTTTGTTATTACATAGTTATAGGATACGTTTTCATAGGTAGAAGAGTAAGGTAAAAAAAAAAAAAAAAGCTTCCCAAATTATTTAGTAAAATTAGTAATAATAAAAAGAAATTTCATTAAGATTAATGTTAAAGTTAAAATTAAAAAAGTTAAATTTTCTCCCCAAGTAAAAGCACCAACTCATTAAATTTCCAGAAAATTTCCCGTGAGTTTGAAAATATGAAACGGTCAGTTTTCAACATGACTCTTTCACCTGCTATATGTGCTAAATAGCAGTATTCATTCATATATAAATGCCACAAACCCTCGCATGTTTAATAAAAATATTCCCAATAAGTTCCATCTAAATCTGAATCTAATTAAATCTATCATATGTGTGTGTGTATCGTTTAATATGTACTAAAGTATTCATTTATATACTCCTTTAGTCAAAATGCGCACATATATAGATTATTAATAATTGCTAGATGAAAAACTAATTGTATGTGTAACTGTAGACTACATATATGCTAGAATATAAATGTTAATAGATTACAAAACATTTCTTTTTCCATAATTTTAGATATTTATTAAATTATGCATTTTCAAAATTATATTATTCTGCATATATCGGTAAATTAGAACGATCAAGTTACATATATAATAAAATGTTTTTCTAAATCTTAAGAGTTGTTTTCTGGACATACTGTCACCAATATAGTTAATCCTTGCCAAAAATACATTAATTAAATATGTATAATTAGAATGAAACAGGGAAAACTGAATAAATTATAGCCTGTGAATCGTGATTTTTTGACCTATTTAAAATTAAAAACAGCAGCCTCCCGTGGTGATTGACCACTGACGTACAGCCCAAGAAAACAATTCTCAGAAAATACAGTAATGAAAAAGAGGGGGGGGGGATAATGGTATATAAGAGGTAGCAGCCATCTTTGCAAAAATTCAGTAAAACTTTTCTAAAGAGTAACCAAGAAGTATTAAAATTGTAAATTAATAAAATGTCGGGGTAGAAAGGCTTCAAACCTAGCCTTCTGACAGGCAAAGAACCATCTAAGCCAAGAAGAGGAGCAGATCACCGTGAAAACCTAAAACATGCTTGCTGTCCAAAGAAACCCACAGTACAAAGAAACACCGAGTTCAATTATGGTAAATATTCTTCTCATCTAAAACCTTCGATCAATTCTCAGTAAATGCTAGCTTAACTTCAAACTAATGGCCATATTAAAATATGTATTTTATTTGATAACTTTAATCTAAAACTCACCTAAAAGTATAATAATTAATAACTGTACTTAAACCCTAGAGTCTTGCCTGATTATAAATTGATAGGAGTGTAAACCTAGTTATAAACTGATTATGATTATAATGATTATAATTTAAACCTGATTATAAAAATGATTATGATTCCTGATATAAATTTAAGTCCTGATATAAAGATACTAATTTATTGATAAAAATAATTTACCTGAGAGATAAAATGTTAAATGATTTAACGTATTTTAGTTGAATTATGCTTTATTATTTTATGATCTAAAATACGCGCATTCACACACATCTTTTATTAATGAAATTGCATTATTTTATGTTTTGGTTTACTCGCAAAATATAGTTTGATTTGTTTACGAATTGATTTAAATTAAATAATTAAATGCTATCTATTTCAATTTGTTTAATGTGGAAATTAATTTATATAATTTAAATAATATTTAAGATTTCTATAATAATTTGTATGTTATAAATTAACGATAATATTAGTAATCGTTGATTTCTAAGATAGCATTAAAAGACTGAATCAAACATGTTTTAGAAAACTCTATACAACTTGCTCTTTTTACATAAGCAATTATCAAATTTCACTTATTTAAATTTATTATGATTTAAAATTGCATTTCTTGAGATAATCTATGCCAATATTATTATTATTTAGTTACGTTATATTGTTTATGCTATAAAATTGCAAAACTGAGCTTTATTCTTAATTTAAACTACTCACGAGTGTTAAATAAAAATTCGCTCGCATATATATATATATGTAAGTGCGCATATATATAAAACGTATAATTATATACGAAATAAAAAGCTCTGTTTTGGAAAGGATAATATGTCTACAATTAAGGGTTATTACAAACGTATCACCACCTTAAAATGGATTTGCCTTTTAAATGGATATTTTAAATTAATATCTAGGTAAAGTGATATAACTTCAGCATAAATTTATATGTTTATATTTTAATTCCCCATATACTGTAAATCCTCCTTAAGCTAAATAAGTCATAGCCTATATAGCTAACTCTACAGATTGGATTCATAAATTCCCTTTATTTGTACTATTTCAAAGTACTATAATATGAACTGATGTGGGACAGTTTCATGAAAGAAACTTGATTTTTAGCGTCGTAATTTTAAATATGATTGTTAGTCAGTGGTGCATATGTCTCCTTATGAAACGCTATGGCATATATTCTTTTTGCTGTATTTCTGTAATGGTTGCATACCGCCGCCCTGCATCATTACCTTAGTTTGGGCAATTATTACTGTAGATCATGACTGGTACACGCCAACCCATCTCGCTTATCTTATCATGGAGCATGAGACTCAATCCAGAGCATGTCTCCACATTCCTCGTCCATAAAAGGAGCATGTGACTCAAATAGAGCGTAAGACTCCCATATTTTATAAATTGCCCAACCTGCCAAACCAAATGGCCTCCTACATTACAGCAATGAGAATCAGTCCTCGGGAACTGTTACTTGGTAAAAATCCCATGAGTAAGGAACATGTGAGACACAATAAGACTTAAAAGTTATGTTGTTCTATACACACTAGTATCTGAAATATAACTTCCGTTAGTCAGTTCAACCCGCCACTTAGATAAGTAAATCAGCATTGATCTGATACAGAATCCAATCTAAGTAGTATTTTACTGTGTAGAGAATATATTGAAATATTCACGCTAAGTAAATTTATGTTAATTTATGTTCTTTACTAAATTAATTATCACTTTTACTAATATGCAAATCTAAATCCTTATAGCATAAACCTGGCATAAAAAATAAATAACCATGAGCAAATTCAAATCGTTCTGCATTAAAATTTATATTAAGATCATGTATAAATTTACTGTAATATTATTTTATCACCTGCGAGTGATTGAAATATATGTGTATAAGCCAAATAAATAATTGTAACCTACGTATTATCACCTGCGTGTGATATAAGGCTACACATATATAGAACGGAAATGCAAAACCTCTAAAACATTATTAATTGTAGAGAAAGCTAAATTTACTATTAAATAAATAACCTGTGTATATGTAAACCAAACCAGTTAATCATGTACATCCAACATTATTAGCCAAACAGCATCACTTACGTGTGAACCCTTTTAAACTGTAAAATCCCTTATTCACCTGCATGTGAAACTAACCCTTTGTTTATTTATTATGATTTTAAATAACTGTTTACATTAAATATTATTAAATTGATTTAAAATTTAATCTAGTTTCTTGTCTTAAAGTCTTGCTCACCGACTCAATTTTATTTAATAATTAATAATTAATTTTACAATGTTATTGAAATTTTATATATAATTTATAATGATAAGTGTGCCACATGATACCTATATAGATGTGCTATACAAATACCCATTGTTCCACGTCTTATGTACAACTGTTGAGCTACTGCCGGCACGTTAGGGATTAAAACACTGCTGTGACCTCAACTGTGTCATTTGTAAGGTTAAGTCTATGAGCAATGGTAGAGGAACTAGGGTTAGACCAGATCCGTGGCTTTCACCACTGTAAACCTGGTTGGCCTTAGGATGATCTATCGGAGTTCTAGGTTTTGTTGCGCAAATGTACATATTTGACTGTTACACTATGGCTATAGAATATTAAGGACGAGACATACGGATGCAGTTGTAATTAAAATACTAGATGTTTAATATTAATCTAAAATGCAATTACATACTTGAGTTCAGTGATTTCCAAAACTCCTTATATAAAATTAAATGATGAGCATAACCTTATTTATTAAATCTGGTCCTTTGGGTATTTAAATCGAAACACTTATTCCATGCCTAATAGTAGTGATATTAGTCATCATGAAAGGTAAGTTTTTTTAATGAGGTATGCGGCCATAAATATATTCGCCTTAATAATAGATTATATATTTAAAAGTTTTATGTTAACTAATTCTAAGGGACAGTTATTAGAGGGGAGATAATGTGGAAGACTTGGGAAGTGTAATCATAGCATATAATGAAAAGATAATTAAATAGACAAGAAGTGGTATTCATAAAGATGCCGCCAAGTAATAATTAAGTAGCGAATTATGAAGCGATGAACTATTTGGAAAAATAAAACTCAGGGGTGAGCTTTCTGCCTGGGAGCCTACAAGACCAGTCATAATCGCAGGTTTGAGTGTACAAGGACTTCTGCCACTGTTACTAACTGACCACATGATGGACTCAGCTATCCATTGGAGCACTTCTAAATATGCCCTTCTGTATGCGAGCAGAAGGATATCATTGAGCATAGGTACCCAGTGATTTCCATGGCTTTAAAAGAAAAATTTGGCATCGCTACATGATAACAGCTAATGCTTATGAAACACAGTAATATTAATATTTAAAATAGCTTAAAAATGATGATTCACTCCCATGGCCCACATTTATGAGCTATTTACTTGCAATGCCTCAAATAATCAGATATTGATTTGTAAACATAGCTAAATCAAATATAAACCAATTAATAATATTAAAAAGAGAGATCAAATTCTATTTTATTTCTATTGACAAGTTGAGATATCCATCCGCACTAAATTATAGTACACCTGCATTAATAACTAATCAGAAAGATAGGATGCATCTCTATGGTCATGGCAATTTATTTAAATACAATATAATAAAAAAAGCGGAGAAGGCATAATAATATAAGATAAGAATGCATCTAACAAATAAATAATTTATGAATAAGAATAGATAATTCCCGAATTAGTAGCCCTATCAATCTAAAATGAATTTATTGTAATTACATTATTTTAACGACTTTGCATATTTTGGTGAAGACTTCGAATGCTAATTTAATATTTAATAAACCTAATGGTCTAGATCGGAAATTATTGTAGGCATGAAATTAATTACATAAATAAATAATAATAAATGGATACCCAAGGTAAAAGGTAAAGATCATATACTAATGAAACATTTAATAGTTAGTCTTTAATTTTTATAGTTTGAAAAGAGTTCACACAATAAGAAAATTATAGATAAATATACAGATTTACGATATGAGCTATAGCTTTAAAGTTAAGAGGCAGAGTTCTTAGAGATTTTGGGTACCGGTTATCTTTAAAATCAAAAGAACGTGTATGTTTCTAAGTGATCATTTCTGGGCCATTGAATATTAAGCAGCAGTTTTTCTTGAACAGTTTATTTCATGAAATCAGCAGCATTCTGATCAGGCAGCAGCATATGGATTCAGCAATAATTCAGTTTATTTTCTAGCAAGCAGGGAATCCAGTGCATTTTCCATTCTCCAGAGGAGAGAACAGCATGTCTACTCGATCATGGCAAAATATAATATGAATAGCATAATTTAATACTAATATTTCAGCAAGCCTACAAAACAAACCAAGGGAGGAGAGTGCACAAAACAAAAAGCAAAAAGAGAGACCACAAAACATTATATACTCTTTTCTTTCTCTTCCCTTATCTTGTGGATCCATTTGACAATACATAGTTATTTCCTTTTAGGTCCTCCAAGTAATACCTGCAGGTAATTTAAAGCATTAGAAGCACATGTTCAGTTTGTATTTCCAATCCAAGAATTTTGCTTAATACTTTCTTTCATATTTTACTTCTGACCTGATTATAATGCATACATATTTTGTTTAAACTAATTAAAATCTTTTAGAGATTTCTGAATATTCTATTGTCTCCCCCCACCCATTATGACTTTGCTATATTACTTAAGCGGGGGAATTTCGATTTTTATAAATTTATACACTAAAAGTTAAAAACAGATTTTAGAATTTACAAATTAACATATTATAAATAACACTGACCTAAATAATTATTAACACAAAGAATTATTAAATATTAAATTTAACAAATTATTTAAAGTGTGTTATTTAATCTAATATTTATCTGATATTGGAGTGTTGTGTACACAAGGCATATTTAACCAGCTTTATATATCTAGTACTGTTATAGGCACAGTCCAATATTGAGGGTTTAGATTTAGGTGGGATGGAGGAATGGGTAGAAGACAATAGAACAAAAATATACTGAGGTGAAACTAAGATTCGAACTTGAATCTTACTGTTTCAATTGTAGCAACAATAAAACTTAATGATCTTAACACATAACTTGCATAATGGTATTAGTGTTCATTTTATTAACATCTCTGTTCCAATCTTAGATTCATACAATTCAGCATTATTACAGAAAAACCATTAAAAACATTTTTTTCTTTGCAGATGTCAATGCTAGTGTTGGTATAAATAGAAAATCCTGGGCAAAAGCTATTGAAAATAATGGTATTGTAATTTCAAATTACTGAATGAATGCACTATACATGGGTCGACTATTACAAATTTATTGTTGAAAAAAAAAGTTACAAAGTAATAGAAATGCATCCATAACCAACCAGTGTCATTTATTTCATTAGACTATACATAAATATCAGAACACAATAGACGATTGTTGCACGAGCTCTTACTAGCTCAGATCGATCAAATCATCCATTACTGTGCATCAAAAATAAAATATTTCATAAAAAATATATACTTTTCCAAATATATTCAAAAGGAAATTAATATTGATACATTAAAATGATCTACTATATGTAAATTTCAACAGCCATTAAAACAAATATGCTAATTTATTTTATTAGAAATGTCATATTACTGGAGAATGTAATTCTTTTAACAAACGTTATAGATACAGATATAAAAAAGAATCACAACTTGTTGTCCATCATGATTTTATAATGACTGATAAGGCAAAAATAGCTGAAGCATGAAACTTCATAATAAATAGAAATATTGATTGTTTAGTGGAAACAGATAATTGCTAATTATGATCATTCTAAATCACTCTTTGCTGCATTGAAAGTAGCAAATGGACATAAAAAATATCACAGTCCTAATCAATTAACAATGACACCCTCTTATATGATGATTATGATATTTTGAACAAGTAAAAAGGCATTGGGAACTTATTTTGAATACTGATGAAATAATTATATTTACAATGTCCAATGATATATCCATTTAATTTACTTATTAAGATTTCAGTTTAATGACATCACAACAACTTTTGTCATCTTAAAAATGGAAAATCTGCAAGACCATATAAAATACCTGGAAAAGTTTGAAAATATAATAGTAATATGCTGGCTACAGAATTATTGAAATTTCTCAGGAATATATGGATCTATGAAGTTGTGCTATCTAATCTTAAGGATGCTTTTGTTGTGCCAAATTTTCAAAATAAAAGAAAGAGACTGCAGTGTCATAATTATCATAGAATATTATTAATATGCACAAGCAAAATATTTTTCAATAAATTTTTTGAATAGTATTGTTTCCAATTATAGATAAATGATTACCAATGATTCAATGTCATTTGAAAAAATCAAAAAGCATGACAGACGTGATACTTGTTTCCACACAAGCAGTGAGAACAAAAAAATTGATAATATTGATTTGGTTAAGACTTGATTCCATTAATAGACATTGTATAATGTTACTTGGTTTTCAATCAAAATTTATTTGCATTAACAAGATTTTATATGCTGAAAACAAAAGACGTGTTTAATACTACAGGTGGTGAATCTGTAGTATTTGAAATAAAAACTAGTGCTTGGTAAGATGGTGTACTGACTCCAACTTTGTTTCAATTTTTATAATATTGGATTTTGCAACTGTTTTAGTTGTCTCAACAAATAGGGATCAGCATATCATACAAATTAGATAGTGGAAATTTTTATTTCAATTGATTAAAAACAAAAACAAAAAAATCATCTCAAATTCAGGCTTTACACTTTCCGATGAATGTAATATTTTTGTCAATTCAAAAGATGATTTACAGAATGTTTTTAATGTTTTGAAGATGTTCAAAAAAACCAAAGTTCTTCATTAACCTGCAAGTAACATTCAGCTCTGGCAGTTATCAACTTAAGACTGTAATCCACTTAAAGTAGTTTATTAAAAGAAAAATTAAGTTATTTTTTTGAGCATATCATCATAAAAAAATAGTTATTGCAACTAAAGTGACTCTATATAGAATCATTACCATACCTAATTTATTGTATGGATATAAATTTTTGACACACTATCAGTACAATAAAAATGCAACAAACAATTTTATTTAAAGTGCTTTATAAAATTTTAAAAATATATATAATGATGAGATGGCAGAACCGGAAGACAAGATGTTAACTGAAAAGCTCATTTCTGATATGAACCTGGATGATGCTGAAATCAACAACATTATCAATGGCTTTAACAAAATTATTTTCTTAACAATTGCTCAATTCCTTTTTAAATTATCATAATCAAAGAACACTCATCCCAGCAGTAACAAACAGCCATAAAAACATTTACTTTTCCCATGGAAAAACTCTGTAAAAAAATTATAGCAAAGAGACTATGGAAACATATCCACAAGATTCTAAGACACTCCAATAACCAGTATATAATTTTAGAATGCAAAGATGCCTGGAAAAAGATTGTACAAGATACCCTGAAGTTTTGTGATCATAAGCTAGCGGTTACAATAGATATGGATAGGCTGGTGATACTGCATGGCCACATAAAAAATTTCTACATACTTTGAGCAACAAGATGTTCAAACCTAATACCTCTGCCACTGATTCTGGTTCTACATTGACAGAGGAACTGTCTGCTCAACATTCCAAATCAAAAAGGGAAATCTTGCAGGAGTAATGAAAAAATCTAAAAGCTCCCCATCTTCTCTCCATCCCAAAGATACTCATGACTCTAGTAAGAGCTCCTCAGTAAATGAATTGAGTCCCACCAAGAACAAAAGAAAAAAGTTAAAATCCAATAATGTAATAGTGATTTTGGATGATACTCAATCTGAAGCTTAAAAGATGTTGGCCGTGAGGATATAGTTCCATCTGCCATGCAAACTGACTTGCATGAGCAGGATCATCCACTTAAACATGGGGCTGAGGAGGCATGTTCCGGGTCTGCCAAGTGTGGTTGATGTAACAGGTTTCGATGCAGAAATTGACATCAGATAAAATATTGTACCATGAATTTTGGCTTGCTCTATGGTCTGTTTTGCATTTCTAATATGCTCATTTAATGATTTCAACATGAAATAGTTTTGCTGGTGTTAACGTGCGAGGACATAACTCCGTAAAGAGGGTGGATACCATTGCTCACTGGATCTGTAAATACTCTCGAAATTTTGTGTGTTTTGCTAAAACGAGACTTCACAATAACTGAAACCCAAAAGTAATAGCCAAATTACAAAAGGTTGGTTCTCTCCATTATTCCATTTCCACACACCCCAGCAGGCATTGCTACTTTGATTTCATTCAATTCACCAGTGCAATACTTCAGTATAATTCTATTAAATAAAATATTTGCAACAGGGAACAAAACTCATTTCAATTTACCATAATTTTTCTTTATTTTAAAAGAGATAACTTGTTTATTTTCAGCATTTTACAATTAATTAATCTAGCCTAAGATGCCAACCCATTCACCACCTTTTTGCTTGCCAACTTCAATATAAATTACCATGAATTTAACTCCAAATTTTTAGAGTTGCTAAACACCCAATTCATATGTGCACAGGGCTTTTTTCACTGGATGCATGTTACTTTTACACCAAGCAGTTTTCTACACTTATAGACTTACACTTTTATTCCCCTGAATTGCATTTCTACATTAATCCAGCTCAACACCCAGTCTCCTTTTCGCAGATCACCATACCTTACTGTTTCCTTTTCCATAGATTTAACACCACAGTCCTGTGCATAAACCAAGTCTACAATTAGGTTACTACTCAAATCTGCAGCTCCAGAGGCAAATATCTCTGAATCCTATATTTATTTTAAATAGATTAATATTCTCTCACTCAAACCAGCCGATTGATGGTTGCATTTATAAACATCCTTTCTTCACTGGTATCCCACTACACAAAAAAATAAAGGACATACAACTATGCTTTACAAAATGGAAAATATCCAAAAATCATTAAAAAATATATCTCCTACACATGCCACAGTTCAAACAAACAATTATCTCTTTGATGCAACAATTCTTCAGTACACAATAGAGTAACTGGCAGCCAAAAAAAACAACATTTTGTTTGGTGAAACCCCACATTTTTTAAAAAAGTTTAAAAGGTGGGCTCTAAGTTGCTGAATAGATCCAAACCTCCCACAGCCATCAAAGTGGATGATGACATTTTTACTGGTATCTCCATGTTGACACAAATACTAATCTACTACCAGAACAAACTGGAAGATCCTACTTTACAACCAGAACCCAAGGCAAATGCTGAGCCTAGAAAGATAGTTCATGGCATTCTTGAGGCTGATATTTGATCTAAAAATAGCCTCAATGCCTAATAGAACTCACCTAGGTCACCATGGTATCCCAAATATATTAAAGACCTCTAAACCTTTTCAATAACTTATTTTCAATATGATAAAAGATCCTAGCTTCAGGCCCACATGTGATGGATGGTCTTTACGCAATTGCCATGGTCCCTTTTCTTAAAAGGGGTATGATTCATTCGCCTCTTGAGAATCTGCATCCCATTTCCATGACACCACTGATAATAAATATGATTTAATCAATAATTAAAAATAAACTCCAGGATTGGATTCTGCCTGCAATGTCCAATTTTCAGTTCACCAAAAGAGGTTCTTCTATGCCAGAGATTATTAGCCTCTTCAAACTAATAGTTGAGTACACCTGAAAACATAGGAAGTTGATGCCTATTGTAGTACAGCTGGATATTGAAGGGGAATTTGACTCAGTTGGAATTCCCTGCCTGGTCCAGCTGCTTGGCAAGCTGGATATACATCCATGTATAAGTAACATGTCAAATTTCTTCAGCAATAGGCAAATTTTAAATTGTTTAAATAGAAATCTATCTGAATCTTTTAGTCCTACCAAATCTATCCCACATGGATCTCCTCTGAGTGTCCTTCTCTTCATAATATATATATATATATATAGATCCTTTCCTGAAATCTCTTGAGCAGAATCTCACTGGAGTGTTTATTACTAGCATTAAAAGACACACCTCCATCACATTACTTACATGGACCACCAGGCTGTGTTCTCATAATCTCATCAGTACATTCCTGGGCTCATGAAGATGATAACTAAATTCACAAGTGAGTCAGGTCTATGCTTTAACTTAGCTAAATCGGCAGCATGGAGGCTTTCCTTGTGGATCAACATTCCCTCCCTTTCTTGGCCAAGACCCCCAAAATTTTCTTGGCCTTTCCCTCAACCTCTCCCTGCTGGCAATGAAGAAAGAGGTCCAAAATGATATCCTGATTACTGCTAACAAAATAATTAATTTGCTACAGAAAGTTTATACCTCTTTATATGCTAAGATTACACTTTTAAACATGTTCTCCAGGATTGCCTGTTAGGCCGTTTCATAAAATTCTCAGGAAAATTCATTTGGTTCATAAATTCCCTAAATTCTTAGCTCCTGTGGAGGGGCAAAACCATAGCAATTAGCCATAGAAAAACTCAAAGACCTTACAAATTAATTGGCCTAGAGCTACATTCGCTCCATGTATTTCAGTTCCAGAGCTCTTTCAATCTGCTAAATTACATAACCTTATTCCACAGAAAATACTGCATCCCACAGACACTCCATCCCCTTTAAAAAGTGTTGACTTTCCAAAATTTTGTTGGACATTTCAAAAATGAACTTCATGCCTGATCAATCAAAACCTTTCAAAATTAGCTACTGGGATGCACATAATCTCACATATGAAACTATAATACCTGCCACTGCTACTCTCAACATTACTAACTTTAGCTTCCTGAAAAAATTCAAATTGTAGAACATTGAGCCGAAGTAATGCCCTTCCCACAGGTAGCTTTTTAACAATGCATAGGGGTTACACCTCTATAGACAGCATCTGCTCATTATGTAATAGGGAGGATGAAAAGGTTGAGCACATATTTGACCAATGTGCTGCAATATAGAACTGTAGATCTATGATCAATTCAATTTACAAAAACAAAAATCCATTGATTGTGACGTTAATACACGGTATAAACTCAGGCATTTTTGAAGAGATAGAGTGCAAAGATTTTTGATGTTTTGCATATGGTTGATGAGGTATACCCTCATGTTTGATACTAGTAACATGGACCCTCTGCAAATATTTGTCACACAGCTGAAGCCAATCAAGGAAAGAGACAGTTGTGTAGCATCTCAAATGACATACAGACCCACAGAGGGGAAACAAAATGTCCAACATTAGCTAATTGATTATATTCACACTGTATTCATCCAAGCATTATATTTATCTGTTAATTAATTTGTTTTGAATTGTTAATGCTGTGCAATATTGCTCATTGACTGTTTTCCATATAATTGCATCTTTGTATTAACCTAATTATCGATTGACATGCACTATTTAGTTTTTGACCAATTCACCCCTTGGTGAATTTTTTCATAAGTATTATACATTAAAATGCATGTAAAATGGTATATTGTATTATATATAATTTTCGCTGAAAAATTTGCACAAGAAAGTGGGAAATTCAAAATTTCCACTCTTACAATAGACAAGCCCGCCCTGACATGTTTAGCCATTGTCTGTTGCCAAGGCTGTAAAATGATCGGCATTTTACAACATTGTACTTCCAATGACCCCAAAACATGGTTATTTGCAAATTTATTAGTTTTAGATTTTTTTTATAAATAATTTACACTATATTAATTAGATATCAAGAAATATAAATTATTAATAAATTGTTATGACTTAAAATACTTTATTGTCAAAAATATGTTATATTAGGAACTAACATGAATTTGGCCTAAAGCAATTTACTTTGTTTCTACATCAGAAATTTACTTAAACTTATGAGTATGAAAAATACACAGTTTAGCAATAAATATTCAAAAAATGTAAACTTTTAAAGCATAATTCGTTAGATATGAGAAATAAATAATTTGTTCAAATGTTTAAAAACTTTAACAATTAAGGAATATTCCTTTGATTTTATAAAACTGAAAAAAAATCTTTCTAGAAATGATGACATCTAACTCTTTGTTTTGTTTATGATCTACTTTTTTTAATATTTACAGAAAAAAAATTGTCAACATTTAAATTTTATTTCAGTAGTAAACAAAAATATCTATCAAATAAAATCAAATTTGTTATTTTCTGATAAGTAATAATCATTTAATCATATATTTTATGTTGATTTCTGAGACAAAGAAAAATGTCAGATAATGCTAAAATGTGAGTGCATGTGAGAAAGGTTAATAAACCTTGTTTTGAAAAAAATGCAATAGCAGAATTTTAAAACTAATCAGTATGTTCTTCAACCTTGTAGGATGTGATAAATTGACACCATTAATACAAAATCACATTTTCTTTGGATTGGACATGTAAAACGAATTAACAATGGAAGACTTTCTAAAATGGTGTTTTATGCTTAACTTGAGCATTGATTTTGTAGGAGAGGTATAACCCATCTACACTGTAAGGATTATTACAAAAACATTTTAAGAAAGTGTAATATCAATTGTTTTCACTGTGAAAGTATGGAAAATAATAAATTCACTGGCTTAACAGTCAGCCCCATATATCAATTATAGTGCTTGTCAAAAGTAGATCTTTAAAATAGATAAGTGGACCACATGGGATAATGAATATAATACTATGGCTATTTAGTCACCATAACACCTGTAGACAGTATTTGACTACTGTCTACTGAATTGAATTCGAAAAGATATCCATTATTTTTTTGGAATTTTATTAACAAAATTTCTAGATCTTGCATAGACATTATGTAATGATTTAAGTTAACAGTTTCCCCAGTGGTCATTATCTCTTCAGTAAGATATATAAACTTTTACAGAAAAGTATATCTATGAGCATCAGATGGTAACTGACATCAAAAACCAATCTCACTAGTGCAGCAAGAATTATACTTTTCCCTATAACTTTTAATGATACTACTTATACTATCTCTAATGAGGTACCTGATCCTAGCTCCCTCGCCTCAGGGTTGGAAGAAAACCTAATGGAGGAATAGAGGTATATGGAGAAATATGCATATTTGAACATGCTTTCCCTCTTTCTATATCTCTTAAACCTGCAAGCACATAATTTGCAAATAGCTGTACTGAATTCCCTATCTTTAAACCTTTATTCCATTAGTTAACTGATCAAATTTATTTCTTAAACTTAAGAATTGAGTTCAAAACCTATGTAATACATACTTGCCTATTCATATAAGGTGTATTTGACTAGTTTTGTGATATAATTTAACTAGCAAAGAAATAGGCAAACATAAATGATAAATCTATAGGTAATTTCAGTTGCAAAGTAAGTATATAATTTTATTCTTATTTTATTATTCTTAATTTATTAAAACAAACAATTCATAAGACAAAAGAAAAAATATAACACTCATATCAAAATATTACAAAACAACAACAAATAATCATTACTAAAAAACAAATATTGAGTGGGCTATATATATATATATACAGTTATACGTCATAGATCAAATTACTAATTTAACTGTAAATAATCACTGAGAGGGTAACAATAGGTCATTTTAAATTTATATAATGTAAAGCTTGTAAAACCCGGAGTTTTAATAATGATAAATTTGCTTATGTAAATTAGTTCTGAGTTCACGATCCACAAGAAATTGAGGTTTTATTTTATAGAAAAAAGATATCTGCTATTGGCGAAGTCTGGCACTAGTGTCCATTTTGTAGTATTAATTGGAAGCAAAATAAAAAATAATGTCAATTAGTAAATCTTTCAATGGAAACTTGTTTATCATATTAGATTCAATCCTTTTCCTTTAACTGTTATTTTGTGTAGCATCTTGGTGAGGTTCTTAGGTTTCTCATACTGGCAGGTGATCAGAAGGAACAGCTCTGTATTTGTAGTGGATGGTGATTGCCCTTCATGTATCTGGTTTTACCCCAACATTACGAATATCGACATTTTATAAGTTGATTTAAAACACATTGCTTCTGCAAGGCAGTTAATTCAAATAACTTCAATGTCCTTTATAACCACGAGAGCATAGCTATCCAAATTAATATATCAAAAAAATCTATTAATAACTTTTCCAAGATCTCTCCCTGTTCTCTCCTGATCAGATATTCTAATTAATTGATTTTCTCTTCCTTTTTTTTTGATTTCAACAAAAAAAGTTTATCAGCATTCATATCTCTTTCTCTGGAGTGCTTTTAACATTTTTTCCTATTATTTTTGGTATTTTTGTCCACTGTACATTCACTGGCCCCACGTTAGGAACCAATTATAATGGTCGATGGAACATCCCTAACCTAATCTGCCATAGCAGGGCACTACAAGGCCATTTGAACCTGGAAAATTTTATATAGTAGGCAGATACACATAGGAGAGGTTACACTTTTATCAAACAAAAAGCACCAGTCACTAGCTCAGGGTGAAGCAGAGCTTAAAATATCACTCTGAATATTCAAATTTCTAATTCTGAATTTTACTGCCAAAATTAAGACAACAAAACATTTTATTATTATGCACACACATTAAAATAAAAATGTTGAAAATTAAATTAACTAAATATATTTGACTTGAATTATAAGCACAGATGGAAGTATTTAATTGATTTAATACAATTTAATATTTTACAAAGCGTGACTATGCTACATAGATTATGCATATAACCAACCCAATCCTTTTTAATCTTAGGCTAAAATCTCAAATTCCAACCAATGCTAGCTTACTGATATACTGATGTAACCAATGCAAAATGAGATGATTAGCATAACACACCCATGCTAACAGGAATTTATGTCTGTACCATATCATTTGAAAAATAAAGAATCATGATGAAAAAGAATGAGCATTTTCCCGATGATACAAGAACAAAATTATTTGAAATATATATATATATATAGGAGCTGTTCTGAAAAATGGGGATAGCAGTCTTTGCCAGCTTACTGTCCCAACCAAAGAGTAAGAAAATCAATGGTATTGGAAATACATCTATGATCACTGACAACGTGATGATTACTCTTTTGGGTCATACGTTCAGCTGGGTATTATGCTCTGCATGCAAACGTGGTACAAAGGAACGAGTATCCGATGCACCTACTCATATTACATTGACATAAAACATCTGTACTGCTATCCACCAGGACTGATTTAACTACAAAATAATTAGCCAAATATAACACACCTTAAACTAACAATCTTACAAATCTATGCAAACCAAATATGCTAATTGTAAATAACTTTATTTAAATTAATATTGAAATGGTAAATCTGATTCAGATTTTCTGTTTCACCATCTGACCCACCTATCCACTTATTAAGAGGGCTCAATTGAAGCCCACCAATGTAAATATAGGAATGTATATATTTCTTTAATGTTTTCTTTATTATTCTTGTTATAATATTTTAAATACAACTATCCTGAATAAATTATTGGAATTTATTTTGGATAGTACATATACATAATATTGTTTTATTTACACTTACACACTAATTTGTTGTATGCTATTAAAAAGAAAAAAAATTAAAAAATAAGTTTTGAATTTTTATGTTTTATATATATATATTTAAAATGTATTATTTTTTTAAGAATACAAGATGGTCTTTTTTGAAAGATTTGTACCTCGATAAGAAGTTTAAAATAAATGTCAAATTAAAGTACTTAGAAATTACAAAATCCATTACTTTGGAATTTCTATTAATTAATTAATAGAAATTCTTCATTATTAGATAAATAAAAACTAATATAAAATTATACAGGAATCTCTATCAATTTTTATCGAGGTATAAACTTTTCAAAATTATAAACAAGGTATGATTTTCTTTTCTATCAAATAAGATCCGAAGGAAAAATCACCTTGGGCAGCACATAGTCCAAATACCTGAGCTACTGTATAAATATTGTTTGTTTTTTTTTAAAGTAAAAAAAAAAAGAAAGTGACGAGAAAGTTGACAGTTGCTAAACATCTCCATGCTAGTCACTATGTCTAATTGGTAGTTAAGGGATAATCAACAACCGTTCATTCCTGGGACCCAAAATCTCCTATTATGCCACTGCCATGGTCTATTGAAGAAAGTGCTATCAGCCATCAACGTTCACCCGTGCACTCATTTTGGGCAACCTCCAGGTAAATACTGAAAGAGCTCAAAATCATGTCATCCAGATTTTTAAAACCTTCCAAAAATAATTATAACTAGAATGTAATTTCTTGAAGCTTAAAAGTATCAGAGTTAATGTTTATTATAAATACCTAATAGACTCTTTAACTCTTTTCTTCTTAAATTATTTATAATCTGTTTTTCTTTCCTATAACTCAAGTTCACAATATTTTATTATTATTTGTTATTGACTATGAAAATGATAGTTATTTGTTTTTATACTAATTTTAGTATAAAATTTCATGATTTGTTTTTTTTTTATATATTTTGACAAACTTCACTCACGAGGAACAAAGAAGTTAATTTACTAAAGAGCGAATTATGTTCACAAAGAAGGAAGATAGTTTAGCATGGAAATAATTAATTTTAAAATAAAAATAAATTGTTCCAACTTTCTCGCAAGTGAAGTTATATCAAATATATGTATATTAAAATATACTTCAGTCAGTCGTTTAAATTGTTTTGCTATAGATTTCCCAGGATGGGATTCTATAATTTTAGATTTTGTTTAAGTGAAATGTAATAAAATGTCATATATTTTGACCTAAAAACAACGCTGCTGAAAAGCGTCAGTTAATTATCTTGCTTTTTTTTAAAAAAAAAGTTATAAGTTAGGAAAGTGGGAAAAGGGAATCTATTCGAAATATTTTTCCTTATTCTATATATGTTTGTCTTGTAAGTTAAATGATTATTAAAGTAGTTGGTTGCACAGGTTGATCTGTATGCAGTATTAGATCATTTAAGGCTATCTAATTATAATTATTCACCTTTGGTGATTATAATATCTCGTGTTAATAAGGAATGCTCAGAATATTTTGGAAACACCTAAAACGGTCATTTATTTGTGTTAGGAGCTGACTCCCAGTTATGCATACATCTGTGGGCCAGAGAGTTATTGAGGTAGAGTTGGGTCGTCTACATGATATCCATACAGGTGGACATGGGGTTCCCGTAATTCCTATTTCCATTTGGTATTTGTTTCACAACATGGTGGACGTATCGAATCCCTTTTCTTCTTGGAGTAGGAATGCAAGTGTCTGTCAAGTGGCTCATATGACCCTACATGTGTTTTTTTCTTTCATTTGCATTCAACTGTTTATTAATCCGACATTGTTTTCCTTTTATTTTATTGCCTATCTAATACATAAGCCATAGATAAATGATTCTACTCAAGAATCTTCAGCCTGAGTATCCAATTCTTTTGTTTTAATTCGTGATAAGTTAAAATCTTATAATTTAGCTAATTCACATTATAGATTATGAAGAATGATTTTAGTTGAAAGTCCAACTAATGTGGCTTGTGCGCTCAGTAATTAACTGTTATATTTTTTTATAATAGCATACAGTTCTAAACATTGTGAGGTTATTTTAACGCTGTTTCAGCAAAATCCTCTCATAAAATTAAAATATTTTAATTACGATTTAATTGTTATTCATAAAGAAAAGTAAAATCAATTATTATCTTTTCTTGTGTCATTTTAGTAAGATGTCAAATCAGTCTTATTATAACTGGGTTTTTTTTTTTGACCTCAGTTTAATATAAAATGTTTTAAAATCTTTCAATGAGAAAAAAAATGTTTATTCTTTTTATACAATCAGTTTGTCAAATGTCAAACACACAGATTTATTACCTTGTAATAAATGTGAATGGAAAATTTAGATATATTCAAAATCCGTGGACATTTAATTTAAATCCTTTTTCTGTCTTTTTTTAAAATAATGTAAAACAAACAAATTTTATGTAAACTAAATAAAGTAAATAGGATAACCGCTAATGTAAATCTGTCCTCGTGGTCTCGTATAATTACTGTGTAATTATAAAATTCATGTAAAGAATGTTATCTTTAGTGAGCTTAAGTCAAATGTAAAATTTAAATCATTAATGAGTTTAAAATATATATATCTAAAACTAAATTTCCAGTGTTTTTCGAATCATTTCACTTACTTTTTATTTTAAGTAATATTTCATTTTAAGTTATACATATAAATCAATCACCCAAGTTCTCATTAAAATATAATTCAGGGATATAGGTAAATAGGGCAGAATCCACAATGTACCTGACATATATCTTGTACATGGTCGGACTCGAGGTATTTTGCCTGTATTCCAGTTCTTGTTGGATCGATAGACATTTTTCGACTGGTACAATATTTATAATGCACAGATGGCAAACTAATTATATAATTTTAAAGTTTAAAATCTAAAAACAAGATTGTTTTTAATATATATATAAAGTAGTTAATTAGTTATTTTTGATCCTAGAATGGAAATGATTTTCCATATTGACGTAATTGCAAACAGACCCTTGGGCATAAAGTCAGATGGGAGATAAAATGTAAAAAAATACTAGTGATAAAAATTTTTCAGTTCCTGCTCTAAAAAAAGCTGACCAATAAGGATGAAAATAAACACACAGTCCATAGATAAAAGACAAGCCATGTAAAATCAATCCTGGAATATGCTGATAAGAGTTCACAAAGATATAAAAAAAAAACTGAAGTTAAGATTCAGATTTGGATAGCACTTGCTGATTGCATATTATTTAAATATATTGTAAGTGCATAGAGGATCTCCAAAACGTAGGAGTCAGCAATAATTTGTTTCCCATGGTTGCAGCAGCTGAAGCGGTCTCCAGAGTATGATGATTCCCAGAAAATGGCCAGCAAAGGACTTCTTTCCACAAAGAACAATATAAAATGAAAAAAATCTTGAATTGTGAGGTATCAAGGACTGCAAAGATGGACTTTACCCACAGCATTGGAAAGTATAAACGTTTCTTTTAAATGAAGTATGAAGTTTACTTTTATAAAACAAACTTTTCCAAGTAGTAATTTTAAATGTCACTTAATTTCTAAAATAAATCTTCTGACTTAAATTTAAATTATTTGTTATATTTTCTTTAAATATGTTTAATATCATTTCCACTCTCGTCATTTCTTTTAAAGTAATTATTTAAAATAAGTGTATATGGCTGCATAGATTCGTAAGATTATGTTAGTTAAAGGTGTGTTAATTTTGGGCTAATTATTTCGTAGTTAAATCAGTGCTGATGGATAGATGTACGGATGTTTTATGTCAATGTTATCAGAGTAGGTACAATTGGATACTCGTTCCTTTGTCCTGCATTAGCATACAGGGCATAATACCCACCTGAATGTATGACCCAAAAGAGTAGTCATGGTCATAGATTATCTCCTATGCCATTGTTTTTCTTACTCTCTGGTTGGAACAATAAGCTGGCAAAGACCGCTATCCCCATTTTTCAGAGCAGCTCCTATATATATATTTCAAATAATTTCATTCTTGTATCATGGTGAGCTGATATTTTACGTCAGCTCATATATATATAAGCTCACATATTTATAATTTCGTCATAGATATTTTCCGAAGTTAAATAGTTTGTAAAATAAAAATTAACAAATGATTTTAATTTAATGGGAAGGGTAAAATCTTAAACTTTTATTTTTGCTATGAATTTGAGCAATTTTTTTAAAAAAAAAAAAAAAAAAAAGATAAAATATAATTTATTGTCAAAAATGTTAAAAGTGTTTAATTAAAAGGAAGAAAACTCGAGAGATAAAAGGGTGGGGAAAAGAAAACAAAATTAGATTGTTGGTAGTAATTAGACTCTATTGTTGAAACTTTCACAAACTAAAAGTATTTGGTTAATAATTGCTATTACGCTAATTAAAAAGAAAAAAAAAGATAAGAGAAGGAGAGATAAAATCGCTTTTAGAGTAAGTCAGTTGACTTGAGAGACCAGCAAGGACAATAAAGAAAAAAAAAGAGAGAAAAGCTGTGCTCCGAATCAGAAATTATTATAGAAACTTATTTTGCGGACTCTTTTCAAATGCATAGCGGCTAAAGCTACCAAAACCTTCCCCTTTGGGGAATTGGCCACCACTCCATCTGAATGAAGCTACCGAAAGAGTCAAGGAATGGAAAGAAATGTATATTGCTAGCCGGACAACCAAAGGAACATCCATGGACACACCAGAATTCTCATATACAAGGACAAAGGCACGACAAATGGAATGTGAATCTATGAAAGTCAGGCCACTTCGCTCTGATCGATCAGGGTAATTATAAACTTTTCAATTAATGGGAACTTTAGTTAAAGCATAATAGAACTTTATTTTTGATTTATTTTTCGTTTATTATATTTGTTACGAATGTTTCAACAATAGAGGTGGGGAAATAGATTTATTTAATATCGTAAACTATTTATGTTAATTCTCGTTAAATATTTTTATGAAATATTGGTATGACTGTACGTTAAATTATTTAATATCTGTTCGATCTAGAGGGTAACAACAGGGTGGGGGTATAAAAGTGCGCTGCCAAGTAACAGAGAACCTTAGGGCGTTACTTGCTTGTTAGCAGAAAATAAGGGAAGTGTTGAAAGTATAAGAAAACGAAAGACACTTATACGTTCATTTTAAGTTTTTGCAAGTTATTTATTTACCAAATAAAGTGGGGTTTAAAAATAAACTTCAGGAAAGATTATATACTATAAGTCGCCTTTGTATACACGCCTGCTAGAATCCGCAGTGTTAGTGTCGGCGTGAGTAAATCCATGGTAGATATTTGGGAAGAATACTTAGAAAGTTAACAGTTTGAAAATCAGAAATTGTAAGTCAGTTCTCTCTGGATCGGGCAGAAATATAATGTTATTAATAATAATAATAATAAAGGAAAGTTTTTTTGTATCCAACGTATATTTGAATTCTTTAATTATTTATAATAATTAGTTAGTGTCCTTAAGTGAAAACCCCTGTCAGATTATAAACAAAATTTGTAATCGGTGAATCGCCGTTCGAAAATAAATAAGACCAGGTTTACGTAAAGCTTCGTGGCCAGGTTCCAAGAGAGAAATCCTTGGTGGCGCCCTCGATGGCGATTCTAATAATTAAGATTCAGTTATTAGGGGAAGGAAAAGAATTGTAGTGCCACAATGGGGAAAATGGTCATTGACTTCCCACCATGATTCTTTACTTCTCAAATGATATCATGCT
This sequence comes from Epiperipatus broadwayi, assembly GCA_028023455.1. Taxonomy (NCBI): domain Eukaryota; kingdom Metazoa; phylum Onychophora; class Udeonychophora; order Euonychophora; family Peripatidae; genus Epiperipatus; species Epiperipatus broadwayi. The sequence continues at coordinate 679,212 of JAQFVV010012686.1, read as the reverse complement.
ACAAACAAAAATTCCTACTAGCATGGATGTGTTATGGTAATAATCTCATTTTGCATTGGTCACATCGGTATATCAGTAAGCTAGCATTGGTTTGAATGCGAGATTTTAGCTGAAGATTAAAAAGGATAGGGTTGGTTATATGCGTAATCTATGTAGTATATTCACGCTTAGTAAAATATTAAAAAACTGTATTAGATCAATTAAATGCTTCCATCTGTGCTTATAATTCAAATCAAATATATTTAGTTAATTTAAATTTCAACATTTTTATTGTAATGTGTGTGTGTGAAATAATAAAATGTTTTGTTGACTTAATTTTGGCAATAACTTATTTTATATATTTTATTAATAATATTTAAAATTCAGAATTAGAAATTTAAATACGCAGTGATATTTTAAGCTCAGCTTCTGACTGAGCTAATGACTGGTGCTTTCTGCTTGATAAAAAGAGTAACCTTTCCTGTGCGTATCTGCCTACTATATATATTTTTCCAGGTTCAAATGGCCTGGTGGCACCCTGGTATGGCAGATAAGGTTAGAGAGGTTCTACTGACAGTTATACTGGAGAACTACAATCCAGCATCATATGGTATTTTAAGTAAAAATATTTTTCTACCAAGGAAAAAAAAGAATAAACATTGTCTTTAGTGGGCCAAAACATAGCACTCTGGCAGAATGACTTTCAACTTATTTTTTCGAATTTAGTTACTTTTTCTTTTTTCCTCTGTAGTTGTAAAGTTGGTATTTTAACAATATCTGTAGTTGTAAAATTGATATTTTGACAATATTTGTAGGTGTAAAGTTGGTATTGTGATAAAATAATTGTACATATGCTATCTGGTATTTGAAATCCATTCAGAGAACTTGACAAAATTGCATAACTTCATGACTAACTAAGATAAGAGTATGGCAAGTATAAATATAAAATACTTAACAAGACATAAAATAAAATGTTAGATCTTCTCACCATTCGTGCAGAATCATGTCTTTCCTGGCAGGTAATGGAGGAATTTTGAACTATGGAATTTGCAATGAAGTTATTAATGAGGTGGCTGTTAAAGAACAATGCACACACTTAGCATTGTAATGAACAGAGTTCACTGGTGAGATATACTAAAGGCACAGATGGTGTTAGATAAGAATGCAGATTTTGTTGCCACTGTACATCCATCAGTCATAGCTTCTTTCCAGAAGTTATCGATCTGTGCAAATACTTGTGCTTACAGTATTTTATTGGGTACATATACATTGTTTATGAGACTGGTGTAAGTTCATAAGTTAACAGACAGCAAATTCTTGCAGAGATAAATGTGCAAGATACTTTTAACAAAATACACTGCAACTCAGTAAATTCAACAATGGTGAAGTAACATTAATTGTAGAAGTTGATGAGACTAAATACTTTCATACACAAATATCATTGTGAAAAATGATGAGAGTCATTGGGTGTTCAGTGGCATAGAAAACACATTATTTCACAGTGGCAGTTCTGAACAGAATGGCTGCCATTCCTGTACCTATTATACAACAAAATGTTTTGCCTGGCAGTTCTGAACAGAATGGCTGCCATTCCTATACCTATTATACAACAAAATGTTTTGCCAGGCACAAAAATCAACATAAACAGATGGGCTGCATACAATAACTTAGGTAGAATTTATAAAGCACATATACACATTCTGCTGTTGTGAACCAGAACTTTGTGGTACCAGATGACACAGATATCCATACACAAAATGTACATAACCTATGGATGCATGGAAAATGTAAGCTAAAATGGCAATATGGCACCAGCAGTAACTTTTCATCCTATCTGCAAAGATTTTCACTCAGGAGTACAATAGTGACACTATTTTTGAGGAATTTATTATATGTACTGCTAAGAACTATGCATTGTAGTTAGAAATTATTCCACCAGAGCACTAAATTTTGGCTGACTAAAGGTAATGTTTACCTTAAAGACACCATCAAATATCAATTAAACATACAAATGGGCCACAATGTTCTATATGTAGAAGTATTTGTGGTTCTGATTTATATCATCACAAAATTCATTCCTAAAATAGTTTTCTTTCTCTCTTTTTTCATTTTTTTGGGGGAGTTCATTATTAATGGCACTTTATTATTATTATTGTTATTGTTGATATCATTATTATTATGTTCACAATGAAGAATTTCTGAAGTGATAGGGCTTACGAAATATAGACTAAAAGGTGTCATTAATTTGCCTAGTTTTTTGTCTGATGGGTTATTAGATAACATTACTTGAAAAGTCAATTGGAAAGCAGTGGTAGAATCAATTAAAGTAATGTACCATTTGTTCTAGTTATCAGTGCATGGGGTGGATAAGCTTTACTTGATGGTAACACTTTGAGACCAGAACAATGCCTGCTTTTGCATATTAAAAACGATCAATATTTCAGATTGATACAGCTAGTATAAATCACATTTACCAATGATATAAGAATAAAATAGTGTGGCATATGTGACAAAGTACAGTTAGCAACTTCTATTCCTGGTAATCCTGGTTGCATCAACAAAAAAGCTAATGTGTAAACTCACTTTACACAATAGTTAAAGCAGATTTCATTAGTCCATGTGCTTTAAATTTAGACAATTAATTGTAAAAATAATTTTTTTATATCTTCTTGGATGCCATTACTATAAAAATGTCATTATGGGTTCCCTAAGGAAACTTAAAGGCGGTCACATCTCACTATAATCAGATTTTGAGTCTTCAAATAGGATGCTGTGAATAAAATGATCTAAATTTAATTCAAAATTGAACTTACTTCTATTTTAATAACCTAATGTTAAATCTCTAATATAAATATAATTTATAATAATTCATTCACCTTCCCCTTTATTACTTTTCCCATTATGCTCAGATTTCAAACTCAGAGAGAAGTTGCATTTAACTCTCTTCAGGGGTTTCCATAAATACTAAGGCAATGACAATATGCTATTAATATCAATATTAATATTTTCGTTATGTGGATGATACTCTAATAATTGGTAATAAAAGAATAATAAATAATATGTATAATGATTTTAATAAAAATATATATAATATAAAATTTACAATTTCAGAAATTAAACAAAAAATAAAATATTTAGACATAGAGCTTAGTTTAGATGATAATAAAAAAATTGTATTAAATCATTTTATAAAAGAAGACAATATGAGGAAAATAATTGCTGTCGATTCACAACAAGCATGGACCCAAAAAATGGCAGTTATTAAAAATTTCACAATTAAAAACGACAAATATAATACATATGGAAATATAGCTAAATTACATAAAGAGCAATTTAAAAATTTATATATTAAGTATGGTTATAAAAGTAAATGTATAGATAATATTTTTTATAAAAATATATATAATAGAAATAACAAATCTGATAATAAATGGATAAAAATTTCATATCATCCTAAAATATATAATGCATTATTAAAAAATTATGTAAATAGTAAAAAAGATACAAATATAGGTTGGGCAAACAGTAAAGATTTAGATAAATTAATAGGTAACTATAAAATATTAGATGATTTAAAATATAAGAAAGGTATGGTTTATAAAATTATATGTGGAATTTGTAAAAGAGTATACTATGGACATACAAGTAAACAATTAGAAATAAGAGCTAAAGAACATAACGCTGCAATAAATAGGAGAGATGATAAATCTGCTTTGTTTATACATTATTTAGAATATGATCATAAAATAGATTGTACTAAAAATATACTAGCATTAAATTACTTGAAAAATGTTAATAGGCGAAAAGTATATGAAACTAGTTATATTAAAAATAATAGTAATAATTGTATAAACATTTATAAGGGTTCAATTAATTTGACTAATAATTGGATAAAATTAGATGATTGGATAGATAAATAAGAAGGATGTTAATATTTTAATGTTTTGTGTGTTTTTTGTGTGTTTTTGAGTATATATGAATATACTATAATTAATGAAGGAATATATTTTATATATTTTATATTTTTTATTTTTTGTATTGTATTGTATGTATTCATGAAATAATTGATGATAATAATTGTTTTTTGTTGGTTGTATTATAAATAGATGTCGCTATATGTATGTTTTACGGTAATCGTGAGTAGACATATTGAAAAGGATACAAATTATATGTATCGAAAAAAGCTTTTTTATTGAAAATTTGTTATTTTCATGTTTTTTGTTGTATATATAGATATTTTATATATCTTATAATAAACTTTTTATATTTTAAAATAACAACATAAAGAAGTATTTTTATATTCTTTTTATATGGATAATATCAATATATATCTCAATCCAGTAATTAGGATATTAAATAATATATTATATAAATGTGGGTATAAAGGTTTGAATATACACCTGTGTCTCATTTTATGTGGTAGATAGATTCCATAGAAAACCCGCATTAAAAAAATTTACACAAAAAAATAGACTTAACAACCTTGAAAAATGGGGGATAGATTCTGTAATTTTCAGAAATGACATAAAAGCAAAGCAACAAGGAAAAATTACTTTAAAATTTGCATTAAAAAAATAAGGAAATAAAGTATGACTAATAAAAAATATCAAATATTTGAAAAAAAATGATACAAGACAAACTTTTTTTTTATTAACTACAGTTTTAATTTTGGATTTTTTCATACATATTTGAATCATTATCACTGTTTGACAATATGAGGTTCATTTGTAAACTGGTAAGAAATGAGATTCGTCACAAAAGAAAGTACAACTAGCAACACTTTCAGTCTTGTGCTGTGTTAATGGTTTTCTGTTGACAATGTAATCATTGATAACACTTTGAGACAATGATTTTACTAACTGTTTATAAAGCTTGTGATATCAAAACATATAACTCTGGAATTTAAGAAGTTGTTCATTGCATCAAACTCTCAGATTTCAGCATTTTCTGATGTTTTTCTTTTTCTCACATATCAATGTAAAATCTATGATTAAATGATTAATACTTATCAGAAAATAATAAATTTGTCTTCGTTTGGTACATATTTGTGTTTACTACTGAAATAAATTTTAAATGTTCGCTTTTTGTTTCTATATTAAAAAAATGACATCGCAATCAAAACAAAAAGATTATACATTATCGTAGAAAGATTATTTTCAGTTTACAAGACTTATTTATTTTAAAAATCTAAAAGAATATTTATTTCTATTATATCTAACAAAATATGTTTTAAAAGTTTAATATTTATTGCAATATTTTTATACTCGTAAGTATAAATCTCTTATTATTATTATTTACTCATAAGTATAAGTAAGTTATTTAAATAGAAGCTGAGATTCTAAATATAGCTTCAGGCCATATTCACATTAGCTGATAATATAACGTTAAACTTTTGAAAAAAAAAAGTATTTCAAGTCAAAATAAGATATTAATAATTTAAATTTCTTGATATCTAATATATATATAGTGAAATATGAACTTCTTTATCACATAAGAAAACCCACATAAAAAGATATTAAAAAGAAACATGAATGGCATAACTTCAAAATCGCATTAAAAGTCCACATAAAATGAGACCCAGGTTTAATTTGATTTTGTAAAATTAATAAAAAAATTAAATAAATTACAGACTTCTTTAAATTTATAATAAACACTAACAATATTTATTAAAAATAAATATTCAACTTACTTAATATAACAAAAATAATTATAAAGATTTATTTCACATTTCTACTATTTTAGAAGTTTAAATATAAAATAACTTTACATTTTCTTAGTAGATGCATATTATAATATGTACAGATTCAAGTAATGTATAATATAAGGATTTTTATAATTTACTAAAATTATAAAAATATTAAAATAACTAATATGAATATAATAAATATGTGTAAGCCTAGAAATAGTCCATTGTATGGGGTGGCTGCTGTGTCTATTTCTATGCTAATGCACAGAAACATGACATTTAATCTGCTGCAGAAGCTATCATGTCAGCTTACAGCTCAGATTTGGGTTAAGCATTTTTGATGTGCATCACATTTCACTTTTGGCTACAGTATTGTGTGAGGGTGGCTGGAATTCCGATTTTCAAAACTATTTTAATATTCATTAAGATCACCTCCCCCTCTACCTCCTATGTTTTAGGAATGTCTACTAACAATTATGAGCATAGTCTTATGCTTCCCTAGCCCACATTTCCTGCTCAAAAAATTCGGCAAGTGTAGGTACAAGCACGATTAAGATAAAATCACGCTCTAAGTCACGCTTCTGTGAGAACAACTGCAAACTTAATCAAATGGCTGAAATAGGAAAGTTTCCGAATGTCAAACAATTTTCTGACTGCTGGAAGGGTTATCAAACAAAAGAGCTTGAAACTGTATGCGTGCTGTTCCTGAAGAGCCCAAAAAGTTGGTTTTAATTGCCGTATATATTTATGTTTTTGGTAATTACCATCAAAACTTTGTCAACCTTTGAGTTGCGTTCCATTCTGTTATGAATAGTAAACACCCCCCCATCCCCAAAGTTTGACTTTGGGTTGTAAATGTTACCATTAAATGGAAATATATTTGTTTGTAATTTATAAAAATAAAACAAACAAAAAAATAAGAAGCAGATTTTTGCAGAATACCGAACCGAAAATATAATTAATGAGACGAATAAAAAGTAACTACTTTTTAAACTTCATTTTTAATTGATGTATTTTTTTTGGATTCAAAATTGATTTGATAGTACCTTTAAATGTGATAAACAAAAAACAAAAAAATACATAGAAAAAAACCCGGCCCGAAAATATAAGTAATGAAAAGAATAAAAAAAAATTAAGTACTTTTTGTAAATTCATTTTTTGACTTTCTTTATGCATTTTTTTTGTGTTAAAAATTGATTTGATATTACTTTTATAAATGTGATAAACAAACCAAACCAAAAAAAAAAAAAACCCGGCCCCGGCAACATTATATTTATCTTTGTTTACAAACAAACCACACCCTCCGGCGGTTTCAACACGCTAATATAAAACAACCAAATATAGAAATAAATAATAGTATTACATTATACCATTCATAGATAGAATTATATCTTCTTGAGACTATTCCTATGTAAAGTCATTATTAATGAACATAAATTCTTTATACAGAAAACTACTCATTCACATGAAAAAGAACAAATAAACATTATTAATTTAATTAAATTAGTAATAACAGTGTTCGGTAAATGTCAAATCAAAAAAATATAATATGAAGAGTGATAAACTCTTTCCTTCATATTAATTTTACTTGAACATTAATTTAAAAATCTTTTTTCAAGTCACTTTCATTTAAGACCAAGATTTTAATAAATATAATGATCTAATGAAGGTTGGTTATGATTTAGTAACCATCAATAAAAGAATCAAAACATTTTATGAAAATGTAACCAAACCAAGCAAGGACAAAAAACAACATATATGTCTGCCATACATACCTAATATTGCAAGAGAACTAGTCAAAAAATTACAGAGTGAATTCACAGTAGGTTTTTGAATCCCTCCCAACACCAATAAAATTATTAACAATTCTAAGGACAAAATTGACCTACAATCAACACCACATGTGGTGTACAAGATGACATGCCTTCAGTCAAACTGTGGAGCAGTATATTATGATGAGACTTGGGGCACTATAAACAATAGAGTGGCTCAACACAAACACTTATACAAAAGAGTATTAAGCAGAAATGAAGGTAGCTCAGTGTTTGTTGACCACCAAAAAGCAGCTAATCATGAATTTGAACCTGCAAGTGCTAGAGTAATTTCCACTGAAAGAAATGATGTCAAAAGGAAGGTTAAAGAAGCATGGTATATAGCAAGAGATATGAAGGCAATAAACAGGAAGGATACATGCTTTTCTATTTCAAAGAAATGGACAATATAAATGAGCTTGCATAGATTTACATAAATTATTATGGTTGAAGGCTATGAATATGGAAATGAAAGCTCTGAAAGCACTTAGCCTTAAGAAATATTAATGCAATTTTTATGAATTTAATTTCACTATATACGTCAAGCGTATTAAATCTTAAATAAATATAATTAAAAAATACTATTAAGTTCATGATCTCCTCATCCTCATTATGTCTCTCATATTTGAATTATTCCAAATGTAAAAATATCTTAAAAACAAAGGAAATAAAATTAAATGTTTTTTAACCTTTTCGATATGCAGCCTAACACCTCCTAAATTTCAGCATTTTCTAATGTTTTCTTTGTCTTACAAATCAATGTAAAATATAACATAAAATGATTATTACTTACCTGAAAATAATAAATTTGACTTTATTTGATAGATATTTTTGCCTACTATTGAAAAAAATTTTAAATGTTCACATTTTGTTTCTGTAAATAATAAAAAAATGAGACCGTAATTAAAACAAAGAGTTTACATGCCATTTCTAGAAAGGTTATTTTTAGTTTACAAAATCAACAAAATTTTCCTTATTTCAATGCAGTAACAGAAACCAGATTACTACAACACAAATAGGTATATATTAAAGCTCAGTCAGATCCATCACATTATTCCATTTTTGCATTTCATCAGAAACTAACAGGACACCAGGGTAAACCACAAGATGTCAACCTGGACTGCAAAGAAAGGCACGATGTAAAAAGAAAATTTAAGGAGGCCTGCATCATTATGATGGATTGCAACACCATCAACAGCAAAGACACATGCATTGCAATCTCAAAGAAATGGAGTAATTAACATTTGAACTTTGCATAATTTGCATATAATTACTTCACTTAGAGCTATGAAGATGAGAACGCATCTCTTGAAAGTGCTTGCAGAGTAATATAATTTTATTTTGTTTTTAAGTAAAAAAAAAATTAGCTTTGCAGTCAGGTGCAATAACGCCTATATTATTTTACAAATATATTGTCACACGCAAAGTTAGGTTTGAATTACATTACATTAAAAATAGAGCTTATCGCAAGAACCAAGCAACTGTTGAAGGTTTGCCTCTCTGTGTGCAAATTCCAGCAGAGAGTAGATTGTTTATTGAAAAGCAATAGATTTAAGGTTGTTCCAAATTGTTGCAGATACAACATAAATCCTACAATATATAATCGCGACAGGATTTGTGAGCAGTTAGAGTTGCACTTACTCAATCTTATTATAAAGGGATGCTGAAATACATTGAAGAAAGAGTCCAAACATAAGGTAAGAATGAACAACACTATGCCCATCTCTCAATATATATATATTACAGATTAAACACCAAGCTTAAATGGAAATTCAATCAGAAACTTATATTCTTGGCGAATAAACAATGCATTCGCATAGACAAGAACAAAAACAACTCATTCGTAAATTTGACAGATAAAACACCCACAGATGACATCAAAGTGCTGGCAAAAGAACCCCAAGGTATGTTGGTGGCAAATGGAAGCATCCAAAGATTGTATTGGTAGCTGATGTTGAGACAGGATTGCCAGGTAATCCAGATAAAGATAATTATGTTGCGCACATGGCTAAATGCATAAACTACAAATCGTTTAATTTTCATGTGAATGATTGGGATGAGAAAATAGCAAACATCAAAGTATGTCTTAAGAATGAAAACATCATGTGCATGAGAGAAGATAAAGGCAACCGATTTGTAATAATGAAGAATGAAGATTATATTCAGAAATTAATTGCGCAGATTGATAAACTAAAGTTTCAGAGAATGCATAATTTTAACATCAAAATAAATAGAGAAAGGTTTATACATTCGATTTTGTGGGCACACTGTAATAAAGCTTTTTCAAAATATGAATATTACAGATTATATCCTTCGGCTACAAGACAACCACAAATTTTTGCTAATGCAGAGACGCATAAGCCACAAACCTCATTAAGATTAATGTTGGACTTTGGGGGAGGGGCATTGCTTTAAGGTGGCCAAGTTGGTGAACTGATCCTCATTAAATTAATATTAGACTTTGGGGGAGCCCATTGCTTTAAGGTGGCCAAGTTGGTGAACAGATGGCTGATTGAAATGTTGGGTTTTGGAGGTTACACAATAGTCTTCATTTGAGTTTGTGTCAAAAATCAAGAACATACAAATAAATGCAGACACAAGGCTAGAAGCTATGGACATAACAGACTTGTATGGTTCTGCCAACAGACCAAAATCTATAGATATTGTAAAAGAAACATTGGCTCACAGGAATATAGATGAAGCCTGGATTACATTTATAATTGAGTTTTTAAGTTGGCTACATAATAATATAATGGCAATGTTTAATGGGGAGTGGTACTATATGAAGGATGGATGGCCTATGGGCCTTCCAATTAGTGGGATCATCACCAGCATTGTAATTGACCATCATGAACAACACATCTTGCCAAAATATGACAACTTATCAGATTTTAAAATCTGCACTAGATATGTGGATGATCTGTTTATAGTTGCCAACACTGATGTCATTAATGAAATCAAAAATGAACTCAAGAACAGCTCTCTCTTGACTTTAAACATGGAATAAGAAAATCTTAACAAGGAACTAAAATTATCTAGATGTGCTGGTTCAATGTGAACACACACATCTGACATACAAAATGTTTGTGAAGCCATTTGAAGTAAAAGGCCATATCCAACCCAGTTCCATTATGCCCACCAGCCATAAATTTGCTGGGCTAACATCTTTTCTGCACAAGAACCAACAGCTGTGTAAGTTAGAAGCAGACAGGAAGACAAATCTAATATTATACAGGGAAGACTTACTGAAGATGGGGTTCAAATACAGGCTGATCGACAGAAAAATCATACATTTCAACAATAAAGTAACCAACAATACCCCCAATGTGGATACACACAGGCTGCTGCTGCCATACATTCCTAATTTACATAATAAATTTTATGAAAAACAATTTTTTTTTAGAAATTGAAAGATTTTATCCATAATTTATATAAATACAAAGATGCATTATTAGAGATTTTCTTTACATTTATGGAATGTGAGTGAGTGTGGGAGTTTCGTAATCAAGATTTGCTTCCATCATGGCTCTACTAAACTGTGAGTTCCAAAGAAATTTTTAAGACAGTATCAACTAACTTTTCATACCCCCCCAGTTCTAACAGATTGCTTAACAACACAAAAGATAAACTCTGTCCAATGTTGTTAGCCGAGAGGTCATCACACCCCCTTGCAAGCAAGTAGTTGGTTGCAGACAGGTGTGTGTTCATGTCCCGGCCAATGCTATGACATATGAGTAAAAAAAGATAAACTAACACTGGCTCAAACACCTCAAGCCAGTTATAATATTGCATGCACTCAAGCAAATTGTAGAGCCTCATACTATGCGGAAACCACGGCAGCAATAGAAACCAGATTACTACAACATAAATATGCATATATTAATACTCAGTCAGATCTATCATGTTATTCCATTTTTGCACCTCATCGAAAACTAACAGGACATCAGTGTGAACCACAAGATGTCAACCTGGACTGCAAAGAAAGGCACGATGGAAAAAGAAGTTAAGGATGCCTGCTTCATTGTGATGGATTGCAATGCCATCAACTGCAAAGACATATGCTTCATGATCTCAAAGAAATGGAGTAATTATCCTTTGAACTTTGCATAATTTGCATATAATTACTTCACTCAGAGCTATGAAGATAAGAGCACATCTCTTGAAAGCGCTTAAAGAGTAAGATACTTTTACTTTGTTTTTAAGTAAAAAAAAATTAGCTTTGTGGTCAGGTGCAATAGTGCCTATATTATTTTATAAAAATTTAATGAGTAATTATTTATTTCTCTCTTATATCTAACGAATTATGCTTTAAAAGTTTAAGTATTTTGAATATTTATTGCAAATTAAGGATTTTTATTCTTATTCATAAATATCAAGTATGTTGTTAACATCAGAGCTAAAATTTTCTAACTTGCTTCAGGCCATATTTATGCTATCTGCTAACATAATGTTATATTTTTGAAAATAAAGTACTTCAAGTCAAAATGATATTTAATAAATATAGTGTAACTTATTTTTAAAAAAATTCTAAAACCATAAAAAATTTGCAAATAAACATGTTTTTGCATCATTTGGAAACTTCAGTGCTCTCCAACACTGACCATTTTACAGTCTTGTCAACATACAATGGCAGAATGTGTCAGGGCAGGGCTTATGTCTATTGTAAGAGTGAAAATTTTGAATTTTCCTGCTGTTTTTGCAAAATTTTCAGCAAATATATTTATTATAATAAAATATACTGCTTTAAATGCATTTTAACATATAATACTTATGAAAAAATTCACAAGGGAGCGAATTTGCCAAAAGATGAAATAATTCATCCCAATCAACAATTAGGGTAAAATGAAAGTTCACAAAAACAATGTAAGATAATGATAAGTTTGTGTTACTGTCCTATTCAGATCTATGTTGAAGAAGCAATGTTCATTCGGGATAAAGGTCTTTATTCTTCGGATAACAATCATTATTAAAATATCCAGATATTCAGGTTTTCTCAATCATTCTTTTTATGATTATTGGTATCTACTTCCATAAATGATTTTATTAGCAATTGGAATTTCAAAAAGATAATGGAGATAAAATTCATATTACTTCTAGGCATTTAAGTAGGATAAGCAAAGACAATTATTTGCGATCAAAACTATAGCATTATATATCCAATGACAATTGGAATTTACTAACAAGGCATTTCTTTATATATTTAATCTTAATATTTAATATTGATCTTAATATATAATGATTTTTGAAAAAAAGTTTATATACTTCAGAATTTCAATTTAGAATGATGTTTTAAGCTTTTAAGTAATAAAATAAATATATATAATTTCGTTTTAATTATGAATTATATTAATAGAGAATAACTTATTTACTCTTCTACTTGAATAATATTAAAGTTTGTTTCTTAATAAAACTTTTCTTTAATAAATAAATTGTTCAATTAATTAATCTCATTTTATAATGTACCATTTAAAACATGTCCATCCATCTAACATGAGCTGGAACTCACAAAATGTACCTCAAACCCAGTCAAGCCAGAGATTTAGATTAGGGACCAACCTGGATTTGAACCCATTCCCTAAGCCCAGATCAAACACCTAATAAATAACATAGTATGATGGCACATGAGAATCTATTCTAAATCTGGCCCACTAGCAGAGCGGAGAAGACAATGAGACTAACTACATTATAACTTAAATAGAATAGGCATATGCATGGTTGTATGTGTGGCAGTGGAGAAAAGGGAATTTGAATGAGTCAAATAAATGAGATAAAACAATTTAATAACATGACAAATTATTTATATACATTAATGTGTGTGTGAATGAGCGGTCTACCAAATGGTAGATAATTACATCTTGGAATTCATGCAAAGGGTTCTCATAAGCTCTTTCATTAATTAAATAGTATATATAATTAACACACTACTTTGGTGGGTGCAGTATTAAGATGCCAATCATTTATTAGAATGAATTTACATAAGATTGCTATTAACACTTTGGTTTACGATTCTGAAATGCAGTGCCTAACATATAATTTTGGGAGCATTCTGGGATTCATTACAGATATAATAAAACTATTTTGACAACATTACGGTCGTGAAAATAAATAAAATACATTAGAAAAATTATATTTGATTATATGACAAAATACTTATTGAAAATTCTTTTAATTAAAGGACAGAACGCTTGATTTTCCCCAAGGCATATATTCTTAAATACAGAAACAACAAATTACGATGGTGGGATTATATAATAAAACTGAAATAACATTATTAATTAATTAATAAAATTGGTAATATTAAGCATTATATATATATATATATATTTGAGCAGAGCACAATTTTAATATTATAACATCAGAACTAGGTCATGAAACAAAAGAAATAATAATACAAAGAAGTGGCAGTACTGACATAAATGGTGAAGAAATAACAGGAAAAGTTGTGCTTCTGGACAAAAATGAAATCTAAAACCCCCTCTTTAGGGCAGTGCTTAAAGAAGAGTGGATAGGCATAGCGTGTGCCAGGCATACTGGAATCACCAATGCCAGAGGCCTTTTATACAAAAAAGGTGGTCCTAGGTAGCTCAACTATCCACAGAAGCAAAAATGAAAGGGAATCCATGGGTTCAATCTTGTTGCAACCCCCAGATTAGCATTATATATAATCACGAAGATAAGGCCAAATGTCAGTAACGCAGTATGGATGTCACTAATGACAAAATAGGATTTACTGCTTTAAAATAAATGACACCTGTTTCAATGCCATAATTTAGATAAATAATACACTATGCTGCTATATTATATACATATACAAGATTTTATTTAGTAAAAGAAACATTAGAATTTACCCCCTCCCCTTTTCTGCTATTTAAAAATAATTCAATCCCACCTTCATGGATTTTATAATATCTAGAATATTTATGCATTTCATCTTTCAAGAGAATGGAAAAATAAAGTGAAATCTAGCAGTTGTATAGAAAACAAATAATAGGTCATCTCTTTCAGAATTGAATAAATAACATTTTAAAAATTCAGAGTGTTAATTAGCCTAAGTTCTGAATTCACCCCAGGTAGAATTACTTTTGTTCTATTCAGAGTTGGACAAATAATTTTTATAATAAACCAACATAAAATGTTGATTCGTAAAAGCTATCTGGAAAGCGTATTGATCATACGTTATATTTTGAGGGGACGTTAATAATCTTAATTCATGGAGGTTTAGTTAAAAGAGGAAAGCCAAGATTTTTAGAAATTAAACTCACCAGGTTGTCTGAGATTGGCATATTAATAATAAGCAAACAGACAAAATCAAGTAATAAATACATATAAATAAATGACCACACCAAAGTTAAAGAAACTTAGAGCACATGAGAGAAATTTAGATTTATAGAAGTTATTGGAGAGCAAATTACAATTTACATCAGGTGTAAAGAAAGTTTGATGAGATTAATTAGGCTAGATTTAGTTTTAGGCAGCATGAAGATAAGTACCTTGCACAATTTATTAAGAGTCCATTTTAAAAAGTCAGCCTGTGCACATCAGCTAGGGATCCATGCGAGTTCTTAGGTGACAGCAAGCTTCTGATCATCATTTCAAAGTTCTAGATGAGGCTTTTACTTCATTCTACAAGAGCATGGTGGTAAAGCAGCGACAGATGACTCCACAGGATAGAAAGGTGACGGGCTTCTATTCAATCATATTTTTTAAATTTCAAACCTGGGTTGGTTATGTTGACAACATGGCTCTCTCAATACTAGCTCATTCTTGGTGTTTTTAAATCAGCCCATTTATACTCCTCTCAGGCTTTTGTGGAATGCTTTTAATTTCTTATTTCTAGCCCAAAATCGAATGTCTAATCTAACAAAATCTATAACATTCTAAATCTATTAATCTTATTCCCCACTTTATTTTTAGTAAAACTTTAATTAAAAATTCCTTCCCAAGATTAAAACAATATTAATTTCCACCCCTTTAATTATTTTTGGACAATTATTGGTTGCATCTTCCATCTTGGATTTTACAAAATAGTTTGATAAAAAGAAATAATTTAAGAAGAAAAAGTTTTAAAAATGAAGTATAATAAAATATGTAAAAAATCAATACTTTATTAGTATGTGTGCTCCTATAATATATATATATTTGAGCTGCATCTATGTACGTTAATTAAAAAAAAATTAATAATAAATAAAAAAATGCTATTGAAAAGTTAAAATTTTATGACTTTCAGGCATGCATCTTAAATATATACATAAAATATATATATACACGAATAAAGGAGCAAGATGGAACATAGGATTTGAACATATGTTAGTACTTGTTAAGTGGATAGAACCATGAAGCTCAATCTTAAACTAAGATTGGCTGCTTGATAATAAAAATTTTGATTCAGTATTTATAGTAAAATCATTTCAAACAACATGTATTGCATATATTATTTGTTTTCATGAATTCACATTCTATAATGAATAAATGATATTTTAATTTTATTTTCCTTCATGTTATTTGATAAGCTGTGATCTTGACTTTGAAAATTATCTTTATGTCACATTTTTATTAATGAACTTTGTTAGTTTAAAAAATGTTAACATATTTATGAATAAAAATAGCATTTCTAATTATTTTTAATTTTATTAAAAGCAATTGTTAAAAAAAATAAAGTACATATATATGTATTTGATAGCATTGCATACTCTCACAATAACATTGATAATTTTTTGAAACTTTTTAATGAACACATTGGTACAAACAGTAGGCTTTTGCCAAAGATTATTATAAATAATAGCATTGCTCCAGAATAATAAAATATGTTGTAATGTTGTCTATATAGTGTAACACACTAATATGTATTACATGTGCATGTCATAGTTTGAAAATAAAAAATTAAAAAAAAGCAAATAAATAAATAAAAAAATTTAAGAAATAAACTAAAAAAATAGCAATTAGATTCAATTAGTAGATTTGGTTGATAAGGGAAAGGAAAAGAAAATCTAACTTAAGTTAAGATTCAGAACCCACTCTCCTTTTTATAATTAAGAAAAAATAAACGTTATAAAAGTAATAAATATCAAAATATAATGAAAATAAAAATGAAAATCCGAAAGTAGAAATAGATAATAAATTAATTAATAAAACCTAATCTTTATAAAGTATCTCATCATCGGATATTGAAATGGTATAAATTCGTGATCTAATATACATTTCACCTATTTTTCCCCACAGCTCCATCTGTGTCAGATTTAAACCCTCTCTGAGTATATGTATAAAAGTGTAAACATGGGTTATATAGGTATCATTACACATATAAGGAGCAAACAACTATGATATCATCAGTTTATAAATATATATTACAGGGTGTAGCTTTATTTTAAAATAATATATTTTGTGTTATATATTTCATTTTGTTAAAAAAAGTAGATTTATTTTAGATTTAAAATTGCATGTATACAGATGTGGTCTACACAGGACTGTGTTAGATGTAGAGTAATATTGTTCAGTTATAACAATTCTGAATTTTTGTAAACTAAGTCATAAACAAAAACCCCGCTGGGCACATCTATTTTAACATAGCTTGATGACGTAATTTACATTGTCTCTAAATAATATTTTTCCAAAAATATATAATTTTAGTAATCAAAATTACTGAACTGAAAATACTGAAGTCATTAGAAACTTAATATGGTCAGTTTTAAGTAAAACATCCTGTTAAAAAAGTAATAGGAAGGTTCAAATGAATTAAGTTATAAAATTTAAGAGGGTGCTAACTGATTCACACACTTAAAGAAAATGTCGTTGACAGCAAAGTGTTCTAATCCTTGAATTATATAAATAGGTTATATTTCTTGCTGTAATTATTCTATTCTATAATTTTAAGAAACAATGCCTACCAATTTTCACCCTAACATGTCTAGGTAGGCAAATAAAAGTTTGCAGTTTCTCAGGCAGATAGCAATCTCTGTTCATCCCTACATGCCTGTTGGAATGATCCTCATCAGAAAGAAATGAAACCTACCAACAGCCTATGACAAGATGCCTTAATCAAAACAAACTATCCTGAGAGGGTGGTAACACTTTCACCATCTGATGTGCCTGCATTACAAGCTACAACCAAGAAGATTGGTAATATTCCTTTGAGACTGCAGAGATTTTAATTTAACCTTTAAATGTGTAATCTTAATATTAAGCTAGCTTATTTACTATAAATGAACATCCAATCTTATTTCTTAAAAAATCTGTTAAATTAATCATTTATAAAGTAACAATCCATAACTATAAGTAACAAAAGGAAATCCTATCCAAAACAAAAAAACAAGCTCAGAAGATGAGGACTGTAATTCTGTATCATCATCTAATATTAGTAAATCTAGTACAACAAGTAATATTAAAAAGATAATGAAAACAAATAGCCCTGTAATCCCAGACATATCAAGTGAAATGTGTAAAGAGAACTCATGTAACTTTGTCATTCTTTTGCCACCAATCTTCTCAGAAGATTTTCAGAACTCCTGCTTCAATATAAAACTAAAGCCTAATATACCACCTTCTAATCTGCTAGCGGTTATTTATAGTGGCCACCGCTACAATGTAGAATCTTTACTACAAAACAGTGGGGTTGAATATTTGAGGAATAAACTCCATTGCCCATGCACATGCCATAAAACATTCGTTTGTATCAAACTCTCCACATGTCCTATTCATGGGAGAGACCAAATACCATAGCAATTCAAGCAATTTCATTATAAAGAACTTTCCCAATTAGGTTATATTTTTCTTATCACAAACTATATTGCAGCTGGAGGGGTTGGCATTCTCATTAATGACAAGCAACCCCCCAATAAATTCAAAATCACATACACAGACAGCAACATGATCTCAATCAACCTCACATGTGATTCCAACATATTTAATGCCATTTATATCTACACCCAAAATAATATCAAATCATATAATAAAATAGTCAACAATATTAATATGTTAACCACTAACAACAGCTACCCTACACTATAAATTGGAGATTTTAATATCTCATATAATGAGTTTATGTCCAAATACCTTCACTTACTAAATCGGACACTGATTAGTGGCAAAGGTTTATTCCAACAGGAGCCTATTCACTTTACACCAGTAGACACAGATCATTAATTGATCTCTTCTACTCTTCAGAGCTCTACCATATTATGAAGGCAAATTTTTAGATCCTGGCCTTTTCTGACCACTGTGCCATGGTTGTTTGACTACAATTTCATAACTTCACACCACTAAATATCAACAAGACCATTAGGATGTTGACAAATGTTCAAACAACAGAGGGTATTCCATCTGAAGCCTACATACTTTTCCATAAGATTGATATCGTATCAAGGCTACCTGAAGAGGCTTGGCTTGTCTTTGTGGGAATACTACAGACTTTAATAATTCAGTATTCTCACCAAACAAAAGGCCAAATCTCACTATTAAAAGACCTTGAGGATATTAATCTTCAACTTAGACAACTTGCAGTGGATGTCAGTTCTACTGACTGCATAATATATTTGAAAATAAATATAGAGCAAAACAGAATGGCCCTTGCAGAATATATGTCTATTAAGCACTCCAAAATTTATCTGGCTCCTCAATATTGTTGGACTAGAGGATATCTGAGATGGGCATTGGGAGCACATAAAAGCAAAACATTCCAACAACTATCAAACATGCAAACACCAGTGTGGTTGATTCTCACATGTTGGACCTAATTAGACTGTACTATGAAGAAAAGTTTTGGAGTAGGTAGTACATTGTCCAGTCATCAATGGACATATCATTCCTCACTGGGTGAGCACGGCATCACAGAACAAGATATCAGATGGAAACTAGTCGCTTTCTGACAGTATCCATCCTGGAATGCATGTGATACCCAAGTTTCTCATATCACACCTGAGTAATTTTACAGTTCCCATTATGATGGCAATGGTAAACCACCTAGCACAAGAACCAAAGATAATCAAAAACCTTTATCCAGTTGCCTTGGTTCCATTCATGAAAAGAACCAAGACCGTACTAACTTAAAGAACATCAGGCCTATATCCATGTCACCCCTTTTTATTAAGATCATTGAGGGTGTTATTAAGAATAAGATCCAACCAGTAATTCAGAACCATATTATGTGCTCCCAATATGCAAAGAAGGGTGCTTCGGCCCTTACAGCAATAGGCGAGATTAAAATTCTTCTTGACTACATTAGAATCAACAGGAAGTCCAAGCCTGTTGCTGTGCAACTGGATATTTCAGAGGCATTTGATTTCCTTAACATACAAACATTGCTGAAAATGTTGGAGAGCTTTGATATGCTATCTCAAACTATTCAAGTACTAGATAACCTGCTTCACAACAGAGAAATTCATATTTCCCTCAACAGTCAATACACCAATAGTTTTATGCCCAATACATACATTTCACAAGGTTCTCCTCTCAGTGCCCTATTTTTTGCCTGCTATCTTAACCCCCTATTCAAAGATATTGAGAACAGACTTCCTGGTGTATTTGTTCCAAGGCTTGGCAGAGCAATCGGCACAGTAGCTTATATGGATGATGTTATGGTTGTTCTGCCGGATCAAAAGCATCTCAATACTTTATATAAAGTAATTGATAAGTTCACCAGTTTTACAGGCCTTAAGGTGTACCAAGAGAAGTCATCTGCCTGGGCAATTTGGTCTGGGAGAAAGATTAAGTCTCATTTCCAGGCCGAACTTCAGAAGTTCTTAAGCTTCCCCATATATAGATCGCAGGCAGAAAGAAAAAAAAAAACTACAAACCAAAATCCTCGAGTCCACAGATAAGATTACCAATACCCTAACTAATGTATACCTCTCCCTTCACGGTAAAGTTGCTATATTAAATATGAAAATATTCAGCAAGCTAGTGCACTTCTTACCTGTCATGAATGCAAATAAATCATTCACAAATCAACAAATATTGCTCTAGATTATTCTGGAAGGGTCACACTGTAGCCATAAGTATCAATAACATGCAATAACCCCAAAAACTCAATGGAATGTCTCTTCATTCCATCCCATCTATTCATTTTCAAAAGTCACATACATTACTCCATAATCTCATACAGAAGTATGGCCATGTCCAGATCCTTGAGTACATAATACCCACAGATAGGCCTCCTCCTAAGATGTTTTGGCTGGATCAATTGCTATCTGACATAAAGCTGCGCAACAGTGATTTAAACACCTTTTTTCAGAGCAAATCAAAGTTGTGGGATAGTCACCACAGATTTCAATCCAACCCATATAATATTAACCCAAAACTCAGTTTTTCCAGTCAAAAACTAATATCATTCTTTAAATACCATCATAACTCTCACAATTATATCAAACATGAACTAAGCAAGCTAGGGTTCACCCATCTATCCACTGGCCTCTTTGTGGCTGGAGGCATTGGTCTAATCATAAGCAATACCAGAGCCCCCACTTCATTCAGAATTATCTATAATGACCATAATCTCATTGCTATCAATCTAAAATACAATAACTGCATTTTCAATGCAATGTTCGTGTACAGCCCCAATAACCCTACCATCCTAAATCGTATCATGCAAACAGTCAATCTCACTACATCTAATAACAATGCTCCAGTGATAATCTTAGGAGACTTCACCTATGAACATTATACCAATAAATATCTATGTCTATTAAACAAGACACTACTTAATGGGAGAGGCTTCTTCCCCCTTCAAGCTTTCTCGTTCTACACGAAATCCACCCAGACATTAATTGACCTACTGTTCTATTCTCCACAACTCCACCACAAACTCAGGGCTAATCTCAGCCCAGTGGCCTTTTCAGACCACTATGCCATTACCACCTTGATGGAGCTGGAAGAAAACATCCTCACCTCCACTCATAAAAGTTTCAGGCTGTACACACAAGCCAATGCAACAGAAGCCTTCTATTCTGAAGCATACATTCTCTTCCAAAAAATTAAGATACTGGAACTACATCCGATGGAAACCTGGGCTTGCTTTGTTGGTATTTTGCAATCTTTAATAAATCAACACACAAGCAAACAGAAAGGTCCCACCTTACTGATGAGAGACCTCGACATTTTGCACACTCAAATCAAAACCTTTATTCCTCAAGGCACCAACATAAACAACCTAATCGAACTGAAAGGTAGGTACAAAGCTAAACAAGCACAGATAGCAGAAATAATTGCCACCAAAAACGTAAAACTATTCCAGCCTGCTCAACACTGCTGGACCCACGGTTATCTACGATGGGCCCTGGGGGCGTCAAAGACAGACAAATCGTGGGAGTTCAAATGCTTCAGCACATTGGCAAATATTTCAAAGATCGCCTTCAAGGGCACATGACACCTTCACGTGTTGACTGGGATTGCTCCACTACTGACGTGAAACATGGAATCACATTCGAGGACGTCTCCTCAGTCTACCCAAAAATGTCCATCCTGGCATGCATGGTATTCCCAGATTTGTATTTAACCATTTAAGCTACTTCACATGCCACATAACTCTCAGTGTGCTGAACCATCTAGCTACAGGGCAGCATGTGTTACCTCAGTTCTACCCCATTGCCGTGGTGCCATTCATCAAGAAAAACCGGGATCCTACACTAATCAATAGCATTAGACCTATTTCAATGACACCCATCCTCTTTAAAATAATTGAAGGGGTCATCAAAGATAAATATCAAAACATTATCTTACAAGATATTTTACCTTCTCAATATGCCAGGAAATGTTCATCCCTCTACAGGCAATGGGAAAAATTAAAATCCTGTTCGACCATATTCGTGCAAACTGACACACAAAACTGATTGCCATCCAATTAGACGTTGCAGAAGCAATCGATTCTGTGGATGTAGGCATCCTCCTTAACATCCTAGCAGATGCTGAAATCCCTACTCAAGTCATACAAATTCTAGACAACCTGCGCAACAATAGATTCATCCATATTTCAGCTAATGGATCGTACTCAGAAGGATTCGCCCCTGCAAGATCCATCCCTCAAGGGTTTCCACTGAGTGGTTTATTATTTATTAAGTACATTAATCCATTGCTGCTAGAGCTTGAAAAGCTTCCAGCAGTATTTGTCCCCCGACTTGGTAAGAGCATCAACTCTTTCGACTACATGGACGATATTCTTGTCATCCTACCATCACGTAAGTGCCTTCCTGCCTTATACAACATAATTACCAATTACACTAACAAATTTAAACTCTCAATACACCTACAAAAATCGTCAGCTTGGTGCATTAATACAGGCAAATGCATCAAGTCAGCCTTCCTCGCACAAAAGCTTCCAGCAGTATTCATCCCCAGACTTGGTAAGAGCATCAACTCTTTTGCCTACATGGACGATATTCTTGACATCCTACCATCGTGTAAGTGCCTTCCTGTCTTATACAACATAATTACCAATTACACTAACAAATTTAAACTCTCAATAAACCTACAAAAATCCTCAGCTTGGTGCATTAATACAGGCAAATGCATCAAGTCAGCCTTCCTCGCACAACCCCAACCTTACCTGGGATTCCCGATTCATCTATCGTTCAATGCCATGTCCTCTACAATTCGCAAATCCCTACTGGAAGAAGCTACCAAATTTTCCAAATCAATAGCCAAAACATACCTTTCATTTCAAGGAAAGATAGCCCTAATTAATTCTAAAACAGTGGGCAACATCAATTACTACCTACCCATAATCTCCTTACCAAGATTTTCAATACCCAAATACAAAGAATATGTAATCAAGTCATCTGGAGAGGAAGAACACCTGTAATCAGCTCAGCTCGCCTTTATCAGCACAGAAAACTCAATGGGCTGTCCCTCCATTCGCTAAACACGATTATGCACCAGAAACAACACTCCCTGGTGCATAGCCTGATTAAAAAATACTCCACAACAGTCATAATCAACCCTGTAATACCCACAGATAGACCGCCACCTCCACACACTGCCTGGATAAATTCCATCATAAGCAAAATTCTCAGAATCAATGGCAATTCCAGCTTGACCCTCCAGAACAAGATAAACATCTGGGAAGCACACGCACTACTAAATCTGGAGCCAATAACAATCCAAATACAATTGGGCCAAACTAATCACAAAATAATGAAAACCTTTAAACACCTTGCAATGGAACGAAAACTGTTGGATCACATTATAAAAATAAATCTTGGTGCAATTCCAACAAGCTGGTTTCTACATTTCAGAAGATTCATGACAAAGATAGACCCAATATGCCATCTCTGCCAAAGAGGTGAAGAAACATTTGAACACATCATTTCCCTCTGCCCAGGATATCAGGACACCAGGAGAGCCATCAATGAGGAATGCAGCATTCCTCTCCTAAAGATCCTAGACCTTAAAAGCTGCTTGCATTCTGGTGACTTCCCAGTCATACGCATGGCTATATTTATCTCATATGCCCTATGGATGGCCAGGTGCGATTCCAAATTCACAATACCCAGACCAGACCCATTTGAAGTATTTAACATCCAGCTAAAAACCTTGCAGGCAAAGGACTTAATACTGGCCTCAAAATTCTTATTCAAACCACATGGGGTTTATATAGAAGGTTAGCCCCATAAAAATGAGACACCCGCTAACTTAGATGACAATCCTTTCACTTGTATGCAAAAGAATCCCAATTGAAACAGCAGACTTCTACCTTTAGCCTTGCATGGCATAAACCAAATGTATATAAGTTACAATAAAATTTATTTTAAATTAATACTTATATCACCTTAGTTTTTAAAAACAAAGACTATATATTGATTAAATATTGATTTTAAAATTGCCTGCGTCAAGCCTGGCATGATTGAGCCTAGCGATTCTGAAGACAAATCAAATTCATGTCAAAATGGAAAAAATAAAGCCAATAATGATAGATTACAAATAAGGTCAAATCAATCCACTATTAAAATAAAAAATAATCAAGAATTTTCAAAAAAAATTCAATCTAAAAAGACTGATGGAAAAAATAAATTTAAAAGTTCCAAAGGATT
The DNA here is from genome assembly GCA_028023455.1 of Epiperipatus broadwayi. Classification (NCBI taxonomy): domain Eukaryota; kingdom Metazoa; phylum Onychophora; class Udeonychophora; order Euonychophora; family Peripatidae; genus Epiperipatus; species Epiperipatus broadwayi. The sequence goes on along the minus strand of JAQFVV010012686.1, from coordinate 654,721 downwards.
ATTTTTTTCTATTAGCATAAGCCCTAACTCAATAGATTATGTTGAAAATAACGACTATTCTAACAAAATTAATTTACAAGCTAAAAATGTATCAGAAATGAATTCAGATCACAAACTAACAACAATTAACAGCAGTAGAAAGCATAATAGAAATAAAAATGAAACTCAAACTTCATCAAATCAATTGCGCATGTCTGATAAAAAATCTACTGAAAAAATACAAAGGCCCAACCTAAACAGCGCAGATAAATAATGTCAATTTTTTTTGTGCCACAGAATTTTAATACTTTAGAGGTTAACTTAGGTTCCCCAGAATTGAAGAACACAGACAATATATCATCAAATTTACAGCAAAAAAAGATCTTGCTAACTAAGAGCTCGATACCCAGACCAAAAAAGGAAAAAATCAAAAAATCTTACCTCAGATAGTGACGAAAGTTCTGTATCTCTGGATAGTGAAGCTAGTATTGTGGTTTCTCCATCACCACGAAGTCTAATCCATCTGAGATCCAATAAATCCATAGGCCAAAATTCTTCTAATACTATCCAAAATAAAAAAATAAGTCACGGCTCAACACGATATCCAGTGCAGAGTCCAATAGGTAAATCCTCAAACAGAAGGAATGGGAAAATAATCCAATGACACATCCTTATCTTATTTTGCCAAATGAGGAAAGATTTTATATTAAAAAGGTGTCCGATTATTCATGCCATGTGCTTGATTCGAATTTTCTAGAAAAAGAAAGTTCCAATTTCTCACTAGAGTCACTAAATTCAACTTCACTCGCAAATGTAAACATGAGTGCAAACCTGTCAAATTCAACCTCCGTAAATGTAAATACGACTGCAAATTCATCATATTTCAACCTTTATAACTAATTCTAAAGCAAATAATACTCCAATTGATGCAAATAAATCATTTTCTAACATACAACAACAGAATTTTAATCCTAATAATCCTAAAACATATGTGAATGTTGCAAAAATATGTTTGCAAAATACAAAAATAAATGAAGCTAACATACCTATCAACAGAATTATGCTTTCAAACACAGATTTCACGCTCAATGACACAAATAACGAAGAATTCCTTGATCTGAAGGAAAGCTCTGATGAAAGTACAAAGAAACAAAACAATTCTTTTTCAACAGAACACTTCAATGTTCTCAAATACAGTGAGAACCAATATAGAAACGTTACATATAGGTTCAACCAGACCATTCCTAATCTGTTGCTTAAATCACTTAAAAACTACAGTAATGACAAATGTCTTGTTATGGCTGTAACTGACTCTAACTGTTCCTTGTTTAAATTTCCTGTAGAGTCCCATTGTAAAATGATCAGAGACCACAACATTGGTGATGGAATACACAGAATTTTAACTCATCCCAATGAAAGGTATATAGCTGTGAAATTCTCCAGTTGGGCTGACAGGAATAATTTCAAAAGCAGTAATCCTACTCTAGAAAACTACTTTCTGTGCTACATAGACTTTAACAGAACATCTTCTCTGCTAGGCAGAGTGGGATTTAATCATATTCAGTTACAAGAGCTTCTCAATTCATATGGGAAAGTTCTCAGATTCAATTACCTGCCTTATGAGTCAGCTGGCTCTAAGATACTATCCAATACAGCCACCTCTGAGCTGCAACTCAAACCAGGCATTGGTCCCACAGACATACCAGCAGTAATTAAGCATAATGCAGATCCAATGATACGGTCCTTTCTTGGAGGGAGACCTCGATACTTTCATTGTGGCTCTAGGACCCATCTTATTAAGGACTGTATACAAAGAATATGACCACAATGTGGCTGCAAAAAAACTCGCAGCCACAAGTGTACATATCATGCCACTTCTCAGTCTAACTCACGACAAACCAAGCTATCGCAAATTCAATGCCACAGCAGCCTCTTAAACCAAAACAGAATCAAATCACACTTATCAATAAAAGAAAAATAGCCTTTAACCACACACCTTCACCTTCACAATCACAATTTTCTAACAGGAAAATAACACAAAATAATCAAATTAATCAACAAGCCACTGTCAATAAAAAGCACGATCCAAATGAAAACAAATCAATACTACAAAATAAAAACCGAAGTGTTCAACATCAGCCTGATAATCTAAACTCATTTCAAATAAGTACCGAGCAGCCTCAACCCTCTGAAGTGCCCCGACCTAATACACACATTCCTGATCAGGAATTCTTAAAAGTTAATTCAAGAGAAGGACCAAACAAATGAATCCAAGCCTAAATCTGATGTTACAAAACCAGAAAATATCTGGAAATTCCTATACCACTTTTGATGATTCTGAAATGGATTTTTCCTTCCTCACAGTGACAAATAACAAAAGAAAAGCCAATTCTCGGAAGAGAACAAGCTCTGAGGATGAAGTAAAACCTGCTTCTCACTTTAAGGAAAATGAAAACTTCAGACATCACACTATAACAAATAAACCTAGTTCAATTAAAGCAATGGATAAAAAAAGGAAAACTGAATCTCTCTTATCTGGTAACATAACCTCACTCAATATCAACAAATCCATTGAAATTCCAACCGAAGCCTCTGCCTCTGAAGCAATTGTCCTTAGTGAACAAGAATCACGTGAATCAGTTCGGATGCCTGCCATTGCTTCTGAGGAGTCTATGGATTCCTGGACTAACACAAATGCCATTGTAAAGGCACAGAATATAAGTCTGGCTGCAGTAGATGATAGTGGTGGCCACTTCAGTGCTCAAAATGGACTGTAAAATCATTGGAATTAATGTCAAAGGAATCAACTCCTAGCCCGTGTTCATGCCATTAAACATTGGTTTGTCTCAAACTCTCCACATGTCCTATTCATGGGAGAGACTAAATACCACAGCAATTCAAGCAGCTTCATTATGGAAGAACTTTCCCAATTAGGTTATACTTTTCTTATCACAAACTATACTGCAGCTGGAGAGGTCAGCATTCTCATTAATGGCAGTCTCCCAGTAAATTTTCTTATCACAAACTATACTGCAGCTGGAGAGGTCAGCATTCTCATTAATGGCAGTCTCCCAGTAAATTTAAAATTACATATGCAACAGCAACATAATATCAATCAACCTCACATATGATTCCAACATATTTAATGTCATTTATATCTACACACAAAATAATATCAACTCATACCATAAAGTGGTGAACACTATTAATATGCTGACAACAAACAAGTTGCCCTACACTATTAATTGGAGGTTTTAATATCCTATTATGGATTTATATCCAGATACCTTCACTTACTTAATCGGCCACTGATCAGTGGCGAAGGCTTTTTCCCAACCGGAGCCTATTTATTTTACACCAGAAGACACAGATCGTTAATTGATCTCCGTCTTCTACTCTTCAGAGCTCCACCACATTATGGAAGCTAATCTTCAGGCTCTGGCCTTTTCTGACCATTGTGTCATAGTTGTCTCATAACAATTTCATACCTTCACACCATTAAACCTCAACAAGACCATTTGGATGTTGACAAAGGCTCAAACAACAGAGGCCATACCATCTGAAGCCTACATACTGTTCCATAAGATTAAAATATTATCAAGGCCACCTGAAAAAGCTTGGTTTGCCTTCGTGGGAATACTCCAGACTTTAATAATTCAGTATTCACACCGAACAAAAGGTCCAACCTCACTGTTAAAGGACTTTGAGGATATTAGTCTTCAACTTAGACAACTTGCAGAAGATGTCAGCTCTACAGATTACATATCTTTAAAAAATAAATACAGAGCAAATCAGAAGGCCCTTGCAGAATATATGTCTATTAAGCACATATATGATTGCTAAGCACTCAAAAAATTTTCTGGCCCATCAGTACTGTTGGACTAGAGGATATTTGAGATGGCACTGGGAGCACATAAGAAGCAAAACATTCCACCAACCATCAAACATGCAAATACCAGTGTGTTTGGTTCTCATATGTTGGACCTAATTAAAAGGTACTATGAAGAAATGCTTGGAGGGGGTGGTACATTGTCCAGTCATCAATGGATACATCATTCTTCACTGGATGAGCATGGCATCACAGAACAAGATGTCAAACAGAAACTTCAGTTGCTTTCTGACAGTGTCCATCCCGGAATGCATAGGATACCCAAGTTTCTCATATCCCACCTGAGTAATTTTGTGGTTCCCATTATGATGGCAATGATAAATCACATAGCAAAAGGACCAAAGATAATCAGAAACCTTTATCCAGTGGCCTTGGTTCCAATCATGAAAAAGAAACAAAACCCAACTTAAAGCACATCAGATCTATATCCATGTCACCCCTTCTTATTAAGATCATTGAGGGCATTATTAAGGATAAGATCCAACCAATAATTCTGAGCCATATTATGCCCTCCCAATATGCCAAGAAGAGTGCTTCGGCTCTCACAGCAATTGGTGAACATAAGATTCTCCTTGATTACATTAGGATCAACAGGAAGTCTAGGCCTGTTGCTGTGCAACTGGATATTTCAGAGGCATCTGACTCCATTAACATTCAAACATTGCTGGAGATGTTGAAGGGTCTTGATGTGTCATCTCAAACTATTCAAATACTGGACAACCTGCTTTGCAATAGGTAAATTCATATTTCCCTCAATGGTCAATACACCAACAGTTTTATGCCCAATACATCCATTCCACAAGGTTCCCCTCTCAGTGCCCTATTTTCCACCTGCTATCTTAATCCCCTACTCAAAGATATTGAGGACAGACTCCCTGGAGTGTATGTTCTGAGGCTTGGAAGAGCAATTGGGGCAGTAGCCTATATGGATGATGTCCTGGTTGTTCTTCCAGATCAAAAGCATCTCAGCACTTTATATGAGGTGATTGATAAGTTCACCAGACTTACAGGCCTTAAGGTGAACCAAGAAAAGTCATCTGCCTGGGCAATTTGTTCTGGCAGAAAGATTAAATCTCATTTTCAGGCCAAACCACAGTCATTCTTAGGCTTTCCCATATTCAAATCACAGGCAGCAATGTCAAAAGTAAATTCAAACCAAAATCCTCGAATCCACAGATAAGATCAGTAATGCCCTAACTAACGTCTACATCTCCCTTCATGGTAAGGTCGCTATATTAAATATGAAAATATTCAGCAAGATAGCGTACTACTTACCTGTTATGAACACAAATAAAACATTCATAAATCAAATTAATAAATACTGCTCTAGATTATTCTGGAAGGGTCAAACTGTAGCTATAAGCTCTATTGTATGCAACAACCTAAAAAACTAAATGGAATGTCTCTTCATTCCATCCCATCAATTTTACTTCAAAAATGACACACATTACTTTACAATCTCATACAGAAATATGGTCAGCACCAGATCCTTGAGTACGTAACACTCACAGACAGGCCTCCTCCTAAAAAGATGTATTGGGTGGATCAATCCTGTCTGAGATAAAGCTACACAACATCTATTTAAACACATTTTTTCAGAGCAAATTGAAGTTGTGGGATAGTCACTACATACTTCAATCCAATCCTTATAATATTAACCCAAAACTCGGAATAACCAATCAAAAACTTATATCACTCTTTAAATACTGGGCCTTGGAGCCCAAATACCTTGACTGTAGTTAAAATTAACTTAGATGCCATGCCTATCAACTTCTTCCTCAAATACAAACATTTTATAACTAGTGTTGATACAATTTGCTCTAACTGTGCCAGAAAGGAAGAGACATTTGATCATATAATTAAGATTTGCATAGGTTTGGGCAATATCAAGGCTACCATATTCACAAATTCAAAAACGGACTACTACAAAGTACTAAATCTCAAACAATGTGTCCACGAAAGGGTTATCCCTATAATATGTATGTCCATTTTCCTAATATACTCTATATTGAAATGGTAAATCTGATTCAGATTTGCCGTTTCACGGTCTCACCCACCTAATCATTTATTTTACTAAAGTTTTTTTATTATTCTAAAAAAAATATTTTTAACATTTTTTTTAGCTATCCTGAATAAATCCTAAAATTTATTTTGGATCATATATATATATAATTGTACTAACACTGTTATTCCATTTTTATTATTAAAAGAAAAAAAAATTCAAATAATTAACTTTGAATTTTTTTATATACACCTTTATCCCGCTTAGCGATTGTCTACTTAGCGATATTTTGCAATAGCGATCATCATCAATTAGTGCCCACTACTTCGATGTACAATCGCTTATTCGCTATAACGATCGGGAAAAATAAAAATAAAAAATTTGGCAGCCATCTTGAATTTTGCGTCATTGATGACATCATAGATAGCTATATTAAATTCATTTTATCCAAAAGTAAAAGTATATTATTGTAATATGTATACAGGTAATGACTTTGCTGTAATTGTATAAACATACAATATTTTATTCATAAAATACTTAAAATATCTATAATTACTGAATCTATAATACATCATATATAATAAATAACACAGCAAATGTTCATCCACTTTTTCTTTTAAAATACGTATATATGTTCTACAATAATATCAACAAATTAAAAATCCTTTTTCTTTTCAAAAACTTCATTTTCTTATCTCAATACTGAACATATACAGTATATATATTTATATAATACAAAACTCAAACGTTTCAACATTGATTTGTAATTAAATAATGTAAAAGAAAGAGTAATAAAATATAGCAGTGGGAGACAGATATCCTTGAAAATGACTGTATAAAGATAAACAGTTGGAGTTTTGTATTATATAAATACTGTATATACAGTATATATATATGTTCAGTATTGAGATAAGAAAATAAAGTTTTTGAAAAAAAAAAGATTTTTATTTTGTTTATAATACTGTATACATATAAGTGTTGAATGTCTTTAGCAAAATTAAACTTTATTTAAATATAATGTACAGTACTTGGATTATTTAAATAAAGTTTTAATTTTTCTAAAGACATTCAACACATATATTAGATGATGAAATACTCCAATATATAAATATCACAAACTTTCAGGAAAACACTAAATATGAATATTAAACTGCATGGGTATGTTTCTTATTTACGATATATTATTTGTAGAACACCTGGATAATTATGTAAAAATAGTTATTGATTTTCTAACTTTGTTAATAAACATGTTGTTTACTTACACTCAAGTTATTTCAAATCAAAAAAAACATTTTAAAACGCAGAAAAGTTTAAAAAGAAAAACATTGTGTATTTAAAATAAATGTTAATGAGTTTCTTTCTACACGAACCGGAGGGGGAAGACACTATTAGATTACTAAAAATACTGTATTTATTAAGATTCAAACAATCGACTTATAGCAAATATAAAAGAAAAGAAAAATAAACCTAGCATATGTTTTTAGAAAATTAGTACAATTGGGTTTTTTTTCTTTTAAAATAAGTTGAATTTTTTTTCTAAAGTTGACTGATTTATGTGTACAGTAATAAGTCTTTATTTTCAATTAAATAATTTCTAATTAAACATTGTTTTTTAATTTTAATAATTTTAAATAAGTAATAAACATAAATACAGTATACAGTAATTTTAAATAAGTAATAAACATAAATACAGTGCTCTTCAGTATGGATTTTTTTTTCTTACGATGAAAAACTACTGCGGAAGAATATAAAAACTTAAATTCAAATTTAGTTTCTCTTTCTTTTTTGCTGTACTCTATTTTTTTAAACAGTGAAAGTACACTTTTTTTTCATAGTAATATAAATTTTTTCTTTTTAAATACTGTACACTGTACTTTATTTAATCATCATGGCCATAAAAAATCGAGAAAATCTTTAAGCTTGGAAATCAAAGTGGATATTTTACGACGACTGGAAAAAGGAGAAATCATGATATATGTCATCTATGGGATTATCTGTGTCTACTGTTGCTGCCATTTTGAAAAACAAAGACAAAATAAAACAAAGTGCTCAACTAATTGTAAGTGGCTCCAAACTTTCCAAAATCACGAAATCACGGCATCCTTTATTTGAAAAATTAGAAAAATTTCTCCTGCAATGGATCGATTCACGTAATCACCAAGGAGTGCCATTATCTTTTTTATTAATTCAGAGAAAAGCAATAAAACTCCTTCAAGATCTTCGACAAAAAGCGATCGATGAGGGAGATGAAAATGTCAGAGATTTAGATTTTAAAGGCAGTCATGGATGGTTTGATAGATTTTGGACGCATGGATGCTTACACAATATAAAAATTACTGGAGAAGCAGCCCCAGCAGACAGTACTGCAGCCGCAAATTTTCCATCTGAGCTATTAAATATAATATAGGAAGGAGGATATACCATGAAACAAATCTTTGATGTTGATGAAACTGGCCTTTTTTGGAAACGAATGCTTTCACACACATTAATATCCAAAGAAGAAAGAAAAGCCCCAGGTTACAAGCCAGCCAAGGATCGGCTTACTTTATTACTTGGAGGAAATATGGAGGGAGATGTAAAACTGAAGCCACTTCTTGTCTACCATTCTGGAAATCCACGTGCATTTAAAGGAATTGGAAAAATCATCACTACCTGTTATATGGCGATCTAATAGGAAAGCATGGGTGACAAGAAAAATTTTTATAGATTACATTAAGACTTATCTATCACCTTTCATCACTAAATACTGTAGGAATAAAAATCTCACAGACAAGGCCTTGTTACTAATAGACAATGCACATGGACATCCTACGGACATCTCAGATTATGTAAGCAACATTCAACTCGTGTTTTTACCACCGAAAACCAATCACTTCTTCAACCTATGGATCAAGGAATCATCGCAACCTTCAAGTTGTACTATCTTCAACAACTAATGAAGCATCTTGTCGACACTTTGGACATGGACACTGATAACACAATTCCAAATCTCTGGAAAGCCTTCAATATAAAAACAGCTGTTGATTTTATAGGGGAAATGCATGGAATAAAGTTACTAACACAGCTCTTAAACTTACATGGAAGAAAGTCTGCCCACAACTCATTACATGCACTGAAGTTGAAAAGGAAACCACTTCAATCATACGCAAAAATATACTTGATTTAACGAAGAAAGCAGGATTTATAGAAGTTGATGATGATAATATTGAAGAGCTTTTGGATTCACACATGGAAAAATTAACTAATGAGGAAATAATACAACTGAATGAAGAAAAAGAAAGAGATGAAGAAAATTGATAAGCCTACAGAGAAAAATCTGGACATCAAGAAATTGAAAAAAATTATTTCATATCATGAGACCATGAACAGCTTTTTGGATGAATTTGATCCTGACTTGGAATGCAGTATTACATTTAAAAATGCCTTTAGTCAAATAATGAGACCTTATAACATGTTGAATGAAAAGAAAATTCAAGAAGCACATCAACTATCCATTCTAAACTTTTTCTCCAGGGATTCTCAGCCATCAACATCTGATGCATCTCCTCCAAAAAAACCAAGATCAGAAAAAGATTTAGAAGACAGCAATAGCTCTTAGAATGTGCAACTGATAACTCAAAAAATTAAGCTAAGTTTTTTTTCTTTTTACATATTCATATATATTGTACATACATATATAGTACAGTATGTACATATTTCAAGTGAATATCTGCATAATACAGCATAGTTTACACAAGCATATTACATTAAGGGTTTTGGTTTTACATATTTTTATACAATGCATTCAATAAATAATTTTTTTTATTCCCAAGTTAGTGTAATTTTTTAGCTTTAGGAACCAACAAATTTTTTTCTCATAGACCCCCATTGTAAACAGGTATTCTGTATATGATATTATTGCTTAACGATGAGTTTTAAAAGACCAATTGCCATCGCTAAGTGGGGTAAGGTGTATTTGATATATATGTTTAAAATGTTTTATTTTTTCAGTTTAAGAATCCAAGATCGCCTTTTCTGAAAGATTTGTACCTCGATAAGAAGTTTAAAATAAATGTTTAAATTAAAAACACTTAGAAATTACCAAAATCCATTTTACTGTGGAATCTATTAATTAATTAGTAGAGATTCTACATCATTATCTCTAATTAAAAACTAACATAAAATTATATTGAAATATATTGATCCTTATCGAGGTACAAACTTTCTAAAATTAGAAAAGAATGATTTCTATTGTTTCTAAAAATGCAAATCACCTGAGGCAGCAGGAAATGGTATACGATTAAGAAGTTATAAATAGTGGTCCTTTTTAGAGAGAGAAAAAAGACCAGAGAGAGAACAGACAGAAAGAAAGTTGTAGAAGTCTCCACGCCATGACGATCGAGTAGTAAAAAGGGTAAATCACTGCCCTTTCCTTCCTGAGATCTGAAAATCTTCCGTTATGCTGCTGTCTACCTGCCTTCAAAGAAGCCATCTGCCACTAATGTTCGCCCACAGAACTCATCCCGGGGAACTCCAAGGAAAATGCCGAAGAGCTTGAATACTTCCATCAAGATGTTTCAAACTATTATCGTAAGAATATTAATGTAATTCCGTAAATCTTTAGAAAAAAATGTCAAAAGTTATTGTTGATTGAAAATCTTTTATACTGATTCTTTAACCTTTTCTTTTAAATTATAATAATCTTTCATTAGCTCAAGCTACCATAATTTTCAAATTTTAATATATTTAATTATTTAAATATGAATTTATTTATTTGTTTTATAGTAATTTTAGTGTGAGATTTCATGTGTTGATTTTTTTTATTATTTCGATAAACTTCACTCGCGGGGACTCAGAGTAATTCGCTAAGAGAGCAAATTATGTTTTACTACACGGGAATATTAACAAAGAACAATTTAATTTTTAAATAAAATAATTTTGATCTATTTTATTTCACAAGTGAAGTTATGTCGTATATATGTCAAAGTATAAATTACATATTTCTTTAAACAGTTTTTATTATAGATTTCCCAGAATGGGATTCTATTATTTTATATTTCTGCAATTTAAAACAAAAAGTAATATGCTATAGATTTTGACCTAGTAACAGTGCCGCTGGATAGTGTCAGTTAATTATCATGCCTTTTTTTTTAAGTTAGGAAAGAGGAAAAGGGGGGGGGGGATTATTCAAGAAATAAATTTCCTTATTTCTATATGTATGTTTTTTTTGTATGTTAAATATTTATATAAATTAGTTTGTTATGCAGGTTGGTCTCTATGCAGTATTACATCATTTTAAGGCTATTTAATTAGAATTCATTCATATTTAATGATTATAATATCTCAGGTTAATAAAGAATGCTGGGAGTATCATGGACAGACCTAAAACGGTCATTGATTTGGTGATTCGGAGTTAGCTCCCGTTTTCGCATACTGTGTTGAATCGGATAGCATGGCTGAGATAGAGTGGGTTAGCCTGCGTGATACCTGTAGAGGCAGGCACGTTGACTCTGTAAATCCTATCTCCATATCGGTATATGTACACAAAATGTGGATGTATTGATTTTCCCTTTTTATTCTTCGTTGGAATAGGCATACGAGTGTCCATAATCCGGCTCATATTTTCCTAATTACGTTCTCTTCTGTGCATTCATGTATTTATTAACCTGACATTGTTTTGTTTTCTTTTGCCTATCTAATATGTAAGCCATAGGGAATTGATTCTACAAAAGGATCTTCGATCTGAGTAATCAACTCTTTTATTTGTTTTCGTAATTAGTTATCGTTTGGTTTTGGCTAATTCACGTTATAATTCTTATAGGTTTGATTTTAGTTGTAAGTCCAACTAAAGTGGCTTGTTTGCTTGATAATTAATGGATCTATGTTTTTGTTATAACAGCTTACAGTTTTAATCACTGTAAAGTTAGTTATAAGCTATTCCAGCCAGGTCCACTAATGTCACAAAACATTAATTATTTGAAATCTAAATTATTATTTTTATAAAGAGAAATAAAGTCAATTTTTTATATGTTAGTATGTTAGTGGAGTAAGACGTCAAATTAGTCTTATTATAATCATCTATTTAATTAATGTCTTTTTCAATAGAAATTTTTTTTTATCTTGTATAAAAAATTCATGAAAATAGTCATTCTTAAATATGTGCATTAGGCAGATGTTTAACCTGCCGCTATATTACAAGCTTGTACTAAATGTGCACAGGGAATTTTAAAATCCATGATCATTTAATTATAAAATTATTTTTGTCTTATTTTAAAGGAAAATAACTATAACCAAAAGTAAAAATATATAAACTAAACAATGTAAAAGATAACCGCTAATATAAATTCTTCAAGAATTTGTATGATTTATAAAGTTAATTTAAAGATTGTATTTTTGTTTTTTTTAAAGAGCTTGAGTTAGACTAATGTAAAATGCTAATGATTTTTAAATATATATATATAACTAAAACCAAACTTCCAGTGTTCCTCGAATTATTTTATTTATTTTTATTTTAAATAATTTTTGATTTTTAAATATATCTCTTAATCAATCACCCAAGTTCTCATTTAAATATAATAAAAATTGAATCTCATGCTAATTTAAGACCCAGCTGCTGGCATAGTGAAACTAAAGAAATTCGATCGTATCGTCGAGATAGGCTATTGATTAGATCTTTGACCTGAGGATATAGGTAAATAGGGCAGAATCCACGTTGTACCTGATTTATATATCTTGTATGTGGTCGGACTTGAGGTACTTTACCTGTCTTCAGGGGTTTGTTGGATCGATGTGTTTTTTGACCGGTACAATATGGACAGTATGATGCAAGGCTCAATACAGCCTTCCTCACCCAGATGAAGACCAACTTTTTAAACAAACCATAATTAAATTAAAAGAAAGAGATAGGACACTTACATCTCCTTTTATCTTCCAGGAAACATGGAAATTATTTGAAATTTCCGGGGAATAAGCATTGCTGAATGCAGAACTTTTGCATTACTTTTAAATTTAAACAAACTTTTACAAAGAACATTATTTGTCCGATGCAATGATTGCACCTGTTGTCCTAACATTGGTTTGATAATCAAATTTCTTGAGAAACAAACTAATATTTTACCAAGATCAACTTTGTTCTACAATGCCTTGAACCTTGTAACTTACATGCCTTTGAACTAACTAGCCATTTTAACAATGGTTTTTATCATATATATTTTTTTATCATATTGTTTTTCATATTGTAAATTCATCATATCTTTTTATCACATTGTATGACCTTATTTTTATATCTGTAACAATATATTATCTATAATAAAGGTTTTAGAGAATATAACTGTCATTAAATATTGAAGTAATTGTCCTTTTCTATAATTTTGATAAATTTTGTTATCTTATAGTAGGATATGGCCACTCAAGTGTCTGCCTCCTATAGCCAGCCAGGATATTATTTCCTTATCCATTCACCTATTCATTTTCTTAATAGACAACTTCATATTAGTTCATTTCATAACAGTTACAGTAGGAGTCCTGAGATCATTTATTCTTGTTGTTTTGTACAGTGATTTATATAATTTACTCTATATCACATCCAGTAGTACTAATGTAGAATTAGAATTTCTTAATTATTACCTGTGCTAGAAGAACACATCTTGTGATATTTGTTTCATTTATTTTATTTCAAATCATGCTACCAGAAGCAGTAGAAGGATATTTTTCTTTTACTCACAAAATTGTTGTGCACAGAAAATGTGATCTGATGGAAGGTTAAATCTTATAAATATTTGAAAAGTAGAATTTTCCTTAATAACTTATTTTAAATTATTATTATGCCCTTTTAAAGTGACAGTATTATATGATTTTCCTCCATCTTGTTATAGATCTCTGTGTATTATCACCTTCGTAAATTTTATTGTAATCCTGCTGTGTCTAAGTGAAGAGTCTCTAATGTAGTTGTTTATTCTTTCTCTCTCATTCCCTCTCTCTCCCTCTCTATTTTATTCCTTGATTCTTTTTCTCCTCTTTCTCTTTGAGTGTTCTAATTTAATCTTAATCTGTCCTCTTTCACCTCTCTTTTCCTCTCTTACCCCCCCCCTCCTATCTCATTTATTCAGGTTACGGTATATATTGTAACAGTCATATTTGAACATCCACGCAACAAAATCCAGAGTTTTGGTAAATTATACCAAGGCTGATCTAGATGAGGGTTTGAGACCAAATCTGACCGCACCTCAGCTCCTTCACCAACACTCCCTGACTTACTACCTTATGAATGACATATATGAGGCTACACTCGTAATCTCTCAATTTCCGCGCCGGCAATAGCAAAGGGTAAAACGAGAGACTCGGGGATATTTAACTAAATATTTTATAGCTTAACCAAACACACTCGCACAACCTATGGCTGATTATCTAATGCATATAAAATCATTATGGATGGTGGTTTAATATAAATAAAGTGAATAATACTGCAGACGTTAATAGATTTTAAAATTATTTAATATTGACAAAACACAAACAATAACAATTAAATATACTGAATATTCCACTCGCAGGTGGGATGGTGAAAATACGAACTACACGTTCTGTAATCAATTGTATTTAACGATCACTATTCTATTATATCGTTTATACGTAAATAATTATTTTACGTCTATACTGATGTCTAGATTATGTCTGCCATTCCTACTCAGTATGTTAAGGGTTAAACTCTAAGAGAGTGGCAAATTTATACAATGTGTACTTAAATTTATCAATACGTGAGGAGCAGTCAATGTGCTCTTTATGTAGATATTCTTAGATAAACTAGATCTTAGGTTCAGATCAATGCTGAACAATTAATATACAGCAGATGAACTGGCGTTTTGTAGCATAACTTCTGAGGCTACGGCGCTATGCAAATTACATCAGATGCGGCTTGAATGTGCTTTTACTCATGAGATTCAGCAGCGTTTGCTCGGTTCTCAGATACCGCTCGCCTGCTATACATGAACTTTTAGTTCGGATGTTCGAACAGCCACGATATAAGATGCTGGATTCCGGTGTTCCAGTTTTTAAAGGAGGAAATGGGAATGACCCTTAAAATCATTATCCCATTCAAGAGAAGGCTGTCCGAACTAAGGATGATAAGATGGCCCTTTAAACCTAATCTTATCTTAATAATTATATGATAGCAAGACGGAATGCACCTCAGTGCTTCGTAAAAACTCATTCACAACGCTTTTGGAATCTTAATTATAACAACTAGTAAAGCGCGAAATCTATAGTTTCTTCTGCAAACTACCCTACGCCAGTTAGTTAAATAAACACTGAAATTGTGCTAAAGAGGACTTTATTAAAATTGATCTAGTTTATTAATTAACTACATATTATATGCAATTACATTTAGGGGGTCTAAAGCATATCTGGGGCTTAAACTTGGCTAACTACTGAATATGCCTTAAATTATCACTCTCTTTTATTTAACCAAACAAACCTTCTAATAAGCAACATATGTGAATTTAAGCTACGCATAGCAGTTCAAATAATACATCAAAGTAGGTTTCGGACCAGAGACAATCTATAGATATGCCAAACAGCATAATTACTTTACTTGAGAACAAAACGTCTCTTTAAGTTATAATAATTAATAGTCTCTGCTCCGAAGGCAAAGCATAAATCAATAAATGCATTTTAACAAAATATATATATAGATGCAAAAGTATAGACGCAAATAGAGAAAATAATAAGGCAAATAAGCTTTTATAAATTGAATTAAAAAAAAAGATTTAAGAATTTGAAATCAGGCAAGATTTATATTTAACTTTTAACATATTTTAAATTATACAGGTTGAGATACGTTTATCTAATACAGTTAATTACTTTAAGAGAGAATACACCTTTTAAACATAGTATGATTAATTTATAAAATTTGAATGGAAGAGTTTGTGCACATTACTTATTATATAGCTAGCTTTAGGAAAGATTTATAGATGGCTATAGCTTTTAGATTTAGTTTGATTGAGAAGTGGTTACCGGTTATTTATCTGGAGGCTTGCAGCTTGAAAGTATGAAATACACGCATGGACTGATTTATCTGCTGGTTCATCGTTGGGCTATTCTTTAAGTAGGGCTGTGGTTTGGATCTCCGGGCTCCATAAACGGTTCTTGACCATCGGGAAGATGGCCTTAGCTTTTCTAGCCACTTATTTGCATGGTAGAAACTGGGCCTGCTGCCTGGACAGTTGAAACACGAGTAAAGCAAAATGGATGACAATTTTCTTTCAACTGCCTTTTTTATACTTTTTTAACCCCCCCTCTTACAGTTCATTCACAATCTTTATTTTTAGACATTAAAATCTAAGAAGTCTTAATTGCATCAGCTTCAGACGAATCGGTTGATTGATTTCAGGTTTATTCATTGTTCCTTTTATTTTTCTCAGATTCTAGTTCCAATCTGGATTTCAGTGCAGGTTTAATTGTCCAACTTTTATTTTATTAAGAATCCTAAAATCTGGATTTGTACCAGCGGTGTCTCATGAGATTGGTAAAGTTCTTTTTTTAAACATTGGATTGCTTCTCCTTTTCTTTTACTGAAAGAGATTTAAGCTGCTAGCGTTTTATCCTAGACGTGAGATATCTACCTTTGTTTTTAGTTGCTCTACGTGATTAAGTAATTGGGTACTTTAAAGCCAGTTTGAAATACTTTAGAGAATTCTGTTCTTATCTATTACAATTTTTCCAGCTTGAAACCAATTCAATTATTTAAAATCATAAGATGAATATTTATAAAATTATAAGGTGTGTACGTTATATAATGATAATATTCAGATATGAATATACCATTTCTTTAGCAAATAAAATTATTACAAAATATATACAATTATAGCAAACGTGTGTGCATATACAATTACACACATATACGTGTAAATATACATTTTTATACATGTTAAATTCCCAAGTATATTGTTATATATATGTGTACCTTTAGGGTTTGAACCAGGGAAATGAAGGCTATTGATTTCTAGAATAGGTGAAACGTATGACGATGAAATCATACTGTTTCAATATTGTGAAGTATTGAGTTCAAATTCTACATAACAAATTCCCAAATACCTCAGAATGCTAAAAAAATATCTCCTTATTCAACTGATTTATTAATCAAATAGAAGAAAAACTATATTTTGAATATCTATTAGTTAGAATTGTAAAACACATATAAACAGTTGTCTGTAGACACAGACTCAATAAATAATTTTTCTGATTTTGATTATTAACCTTCTTTAAAATTAATGTATACTTAATACATTCTAATATTCTTTCTTTAATAATACTTTAGTTCTAATAGTCTTATTAATTTATTTCCTGAATTTCAAGTTATAGCTTTTCAAGTCATTCAGATTGTTTATAGGCAGATTTTATGTCTGAATATGGATGAGTGTGTGCCTGTATTTATAGACATAGACTTAAAACATTTGGTTTTATTAAAATCATTTTATAATTTCTTTATAAAGTTATATTATTTAAAAACAGTTATATATTATTTAGGATCAATTTGTTTTATTTTGTCTGAAAGGGTTAAAGTTTCACTTAACCTTTCAGGCTAAGGTCAAACATCTGAAACAGAAATAAAAGTCAATTTTAAACTTAAAAACAGGCGAAGTTGCTATTAAAATTTGATAGTCCAGATCAGTCAACAGTTAAATTTCCAGGAAATGATATCATTTTTAATTTCTTACCAATAATAAATTTAAAAAAATTGTCAATTTTGAAATGATTTTGATCAGATGGTTTAATTAATGGAAACGTGTTTCTAATAACAAAAATATGTGAGGTCATGAAATAGACTAATTTATATAAAAGCTGACAATAAGTCTGTTAAAAAAGATGGAAAAAAACTAGATGGCTTTAGAGAAACCAGACTATTGTTGTAAAAGTTTCTACATCAACATGGTGGGGCAGAAGATATAATTTGCTGAGAGCCCCATTGGTTATCCAGAAACCTATGTGCATCAGAAGTTTAAATCTAAAGTGTATAGGACATTTTATAACTGATTGCCAAATAAGAAAGAAGAAACTTATTATTTCAGCTGTGCTGACAATTACAAATTAAAATGCTGAAAATTGTGAAACCATGCTATTTCATTTATGCCATTTGATGAGCTGCAATAAAAGCAAAATTTAAAGATATGGAAAACAGAAATATCCATAGTCTATTAAAAATAATTATACTTAGAATAAGTAAAGAAACCATTCCAGTGCCAAATGGTGTCTATAGAAGCAAGTTATTTCACCAGCATCACCACAGTAAAAAGAATCATAAGTCCAAGCCAAAAATAGGACTGTTTCAGTAAACTTGCAATTGGTAATTTTACACATGTTAAATATTGGTATCTGCTGTCAAATTTTAAACCTTCAAACAGCTGACATTAAAATTGCTGGACTCTTTGAAACCATTCCAGAGCCTTGAGAGTAAAAGAACTGGTAATATAAATTTGAATTATATTTTTTTTATCAGTGACTATTAACAAATCTTTTTAATAATAAAATCCAGTTCTCTCTCTCTTTAAATCTTAAGCAAAAATCAATTAGAGATTTTCAATAATAATAAATACTGCATTATTGATAATTATGTATTTGTAAATTATTACATGTAACCATTTATATGTGTATTTTATTTTTATAAAATGTGTTGATTGCATATTGATTCAATATGTTGATTTATATTGTATGTCAAAAGGGCTTAATATTTTATTCATAATGGGAATTAACACATATACACACCTAGTAATATAATTATGCTTACATGTATATTTGTTGAGCATGAATCTTAAAAATCAGTAGAAATTTAACATTAGGAGAGATGCATTTTTAAAAATAGTTAATGACCAAGATCAGTAAAAAGGGAGATATGTAATTTGAAGCTGATTTCTTTAAATGCTCTAATCTCTACAATCTGATTAACCGTTCTCTAATCAGTTCTCTTTTTTAAAAATATGTTTAAATTTATTAATATAAATATATGTTATATGCAATAGGTGAATATGAGGTTTTTTAAATAATTTTTTTTAGGATAAAATTTTTTTACTTATCCACTATAGAAATGCATTCACATCACTCTATAGAATATGAACATTGAATTAACTTGTCATTAAAAGAAAGAGGGTAGATTTTTGATATTATGATTGTTTAAATGTAAGTTATTTGTTAATTATGTACATTTCTATCTGTATTATTAATGATTGATTAGTAATAAATGATTTATTTTTATTAAAACAGGTCTACATTTTTCTTAAAAATTAATCATTATCTTATGAAATTGGTTGTGATCATCATCGTTGATAAATCTCAATTGGTAAAATATATTTTAACTCTTTCCTAGGGCCGACCGCTATTTTGCGTTTGAAGCGCCCCCTATTACATTTTGTACGGCCCGCGATATTGCGTTTCAATTTTCCTTTGACAACCTTAAGCAGTTTTGAATGAAAAATCTCGTTTTTTCGATCCTAGGACATGCGTAAACTACTCAGGTATTAGTTTGTAAAGTTTCACATAGATGGCAGTTATAATTAATGATTTATTCATCATTCCGTGATTCATAATTAGTGACCCCGTATTTACTCTTTTTCCTACTCGTTTAGTGAGAAGACTGTGATTGCTTTCAGCGCAAAAATTTCAAATATAATTTGTTTATTCTTTCAATTGATAAGTTATAATAATTACTTACGATTTATTTTTCTTTTTTAAAAAAATATTTCTATAAAAATAAGCTCTTTGACTTTCTATTTAGATATCTAGAATCTGTGATACTTTTTCATCTTTTATTTTCTTGCACACATTTTTTGATATTTATTCTTGCATGCATTTTTTGATATTTATTCTTACAAATATTATTTGAAATCAAGTAAATATTACTAGCTAAATATTATGTATATTTCAAAAAATTATAATAAGGGTATTTTCTTCGTACGTTTTGAAAATATGCAGCATCATTTTGTCAACTGAAAATTTTCAATATCACGTGATATTTTCTTATCTATAAATGTTTGAATATCTATTATATTTTTTTACTAAATATTTTAGGTTTTAGAAAGTATGTAAATCAAAACTTGATTTATATATATTTTTATAATAATGTATTTTCAATAAATAAAATAAACAGCATTTCTTTTTATATATTTTGAGTTACATGATAGCATATATATATTCATTTTGAAAATATTCAATATCACATGATGTTTGCTTATCTATAAAATTTTGAATATCTAATATATTTTTACTAAATATTTTACATTTTAGAAAGTATGTGAATCAAAACTTGATTTATATAATAATGTATTTTCAATAAATAAAATAAACAGCATTTTTTTTCCATATATTTTGAGTTACGTGATAGCATATATATATATTCATTTTTCACCTCTCAGTATATCCATCGTGTTTTTTGGACAAAAAATATATAAATATGATTTTCTTTCATATAAAATATAATTTACATTTTAGAATGTATATGATCCAAAAATTTTGATTTATATATATTTGAATAAATAAAATTAGCATTTCTTTTTCATATATTTTGAGTTACGTGATAGCTTATATGCATATATCTGTAATTGTAAAAATGTTCAATTTGAGCCTCTTTTTTTGAAAAAAAAAAAAAAATATGGAAAGGTTAAGCCATTATAAATTGGTAATAGATATATAATTGTGAGTTAATTGCAAAAGCTGTGGCTGGAATCATCATCATTATTATAATATTAATAAATAGTTTAAATAAAGGAATTTAATTGTCATATATACATAATGGTTCTCACTATGTTCGTTTGTGAGCCATTACCAACAGACATGACTACTATCATATTTAAACTGAGCTGGTAACACCTATGAAAATATAAAGTAAGAATTTATGATATTAATATCTTGTAATTTTATTTGCACAACTAAATTATAAGGATGATGTTTTCCCTTCATATAAGGGTATGTGTTATAAATATTGTACCAACTGGGTTTGAACCAGGTACACATAAATAAGTACATAATATAACTTTATCTAGGGTTAGACAATCCAGTGGTACACATGTAAAACACATACACATAAGTAAAACCAAAAAAAGATAAATAAGAGTTTGTTGATATTTAATTCGTTGATAATTTTAATTAGTTACAAACAGCACTGGTGTGTGACTATGAGTTGAATGGTGTTTTATATATGTGGAAAAAAAAGGGATGATTTTTAAAATAATCTATTTTTAGAGTTAAGTGTTATTAAACTATATTGATTTCACTATCATTTTTATTCAGTTACAATGATAACTATTTTATTTAAATCTTTTAAAGGGTTTCTCTGATTATAATCAAAACAGCCCCAACTGTCTGTTGTAGCAAGCGTTTTAAAACGTTTGATTTTTTGCACTGACACTATTCAGCTGTTTTTCACGAAAAAGTCCATTTTCCAATTTAACATATGCGTAGAGTATTCTCACATATTAGTTTGTAAACTTTCATTCCCTGGAATCCAATGGACCACCCCATAATCACTTTGTTCCCAGGCAGTTCAGAGAGCAAGTTCTATTAGGTTTTCATCCCAGAAATTTTTCTTTTGAATTCTAAATTCAATTATTCTTGCAATTGATAAGTTATAATAATTATTTGATTTATTTCTATAAAATATTTCTATAAAAATAAGTTCTTTGACTTTCTATCCATTGCAGATACCCGGATCACCTTATTCTACATCTATTCACATCTTACCAATTTTATTTCAAATCAAGTATGTGTTACTAAATATTTATATATTATATTTCAAAAAATAATAATCATGTTTTTCATATTATGATTTATTTCTATAAAATATTTCTATAAAAATACGTTCTATGACTTTCTGTCTAGTTGCAGATACCTGGATCATCTTATTTCTATCTACACTTATTCACATCTTTCTCTAATTTTATTTCAAGTCAAGTATGTATTACTAAATATTTATATACTATATCATGTTTTTTATATTTCATTTTGCAGATTTTGAAAATATTCAGCATCATTTTATCAAATAAAAATTTTTAAAAATCACGTGATGCTTGCAGCAGCAGCATTTTATCACTTGAAAATTTTCAAAATTACATGATGTTTTTCTTACTTGTAAATGCTTGATTTCAATACCTATTATATTTTTTTACAAATTACATTTTAGGTTTTAGAATATATATGATTCAAAACTTGATAAACGTATTTCAATAAATAAATAAATAAGCATTTTTGATATATTTTGAGACATGTGGTATCATATATATATATTGTGACCTTCTGGTTTGGCACCAGAAATAATATTTATAATTGTGTACTATTGTATCAGCAACATCTGATATTATGTTACTTAAAAAAAAAAATGAAATAACGCGAAATTTTAAAAAAAAAAAATTTATGATTTAAAATATGGTTAGAAGTATTTATAGGTGCAATTTAAAATTTATTAGATGTTTAATGGCTTACTTTAGGGTATAATTAATGATAAGATAGGGGGCTGGTTTGTTATAAACATAGTCAGTTCAGTTTGAGTTAGTGCTAATTTGTTTTGTTTGTTTACAAATAAATAGTTAGACTTGTTTTGAGTGATTCTCTAGTTCATTTGCTTTACACATTTTAATTTGTAGAATAAACAGGGAAGTATGTTTCACTCAACATCATTAAAATAGCCATTTAGTCATATCAGTTTAGTGTCTAGTGTGCATTGTTAGTAAATATTCATGTATGTCAATATCATTATTCAACTTCATTTTTCATTCATATGTTTCATTAAATCATTAGATATCACATTTCATACCCAATTATTTAATTTCATAGATAATAGTATTTAAACCAGCTTAATTACATTTTAAGTGAATTAATTGAGAATAGAACTAATGAATTATTTATACAATAGTTATATTAAAAAAAATATTTATTAAAGCAATTGATATTAGTTTTATTCTGTTGTTTTAAAAGTACAGAATATTTTATCCTTTACTCAGTTTAATATTAATATTTTTTTATTTATTTAAAAGACAGAATGATCCCCCCCCACACACTTATTTATTTTTTTAACAAAAGTTTCTTGCATAAATTAAATCGTGTTTTCTGTCTGTTGGCCTTTGAACTTTCAGATCTTGAACTATTGGATGGGAAAAATTATGATGTAATCTTTTAAAAAAATCTATAAAAATGAGATTGCCACTTCAATTAAATCCACTCCACTCCTACCTTTTGACCTTCTGACTACTAGGTCAGCTACAACTTTAAACTGCTAAAAGATCTTCCAATACGTTTCAATTTTAAACTAAGTTTAATAATAGTGTAATTTTTCTCTTCCAAAATTCAAGCTGAAAATAACATATTTTATTGTTGCAAAAATATGTGTACTTAAACTAAAGATACATTGGTCTTATCATTGGCTGACTATTTAAATTCTTCAACCGTCGTCAAAGATACATGTAAGTGCCTATATATTATATTATTTAAATTTAAATTGCCACTGTTGAAAATAAAAATGGGAATGAATACTAGTACTATAAATTTGCCTAATTTAAACTTGAAATTAAACGGAACAGAAGAAAGAAAAATGTATGTTCATTGTTAAAATTATTTTTCTCAAGTTTTAATTATATTTTTAAGGAAATAATTGCAGAACTGTTGTTAAACATTTTCAGAACTCTTTCTAAAAAAATTTATGCTAATTATAAAAGAAGATTTAAAGAACACATATAAATTGTTTAATTTTATCTTCATTATTGTTGGAACATTTTCATAACTATCTTTCTATCTATTTAAAAATATACAGGATTAAATGTGCAAAGTGAATATGTTGTTCATATTTACCTGTTTCCAGACTAATAAGAGAAATGAATTTATTAAAATAGATGAATTATATAACTTTGTATTATTAAATGCATTCCTCACTCATTGTGAAACTTTTCTGTCTAAAAATATTGCTAGTAAATTCATTTAGACAAATATTATTAGCTAAAATATATTGCTCAATTTGAATGGCTTTAAAAAAATAAAATAATACGTTTGAATGTCCCACGAAGAAAGTACTCCTTCATTTGCGTCGTTAAAATATATTGCTTAATTAACTGAATCCTCATATAATGCCAACAGCAATTCATCAGCTGATAGTTGAGAACATTGACTTTGCTCTTTTGAATTTAAATAATATTGTTTTGTTTTTACTGCAGAAAACGTGTTTGTGATATATGTATTTGTCAATATTGATATTTGCGTGAAAATAATTATTATCCTTACTATTCATTTGGAGGCACGACAAGGAAAGTCCTGTAAAAACTATTAATAAACTTTTCATTTCAATTAAAAAGAAAGAAAAAAAAGAACTTTATTATTATTTAATAGTATTTTAGATAGTTAGTGCTAATTTAAGAAATGTTTATTATATGTATTATTATATTTTTGTTCTACTAGAATGTCTCGTTAAATGTATGATAAAGGAAATATCATACAAGGTATTTTTTATTATTGTTATTATTTTAATATAAGTTTGGTCGTGTGTTAGTAACACACGCAAGCGTGACAAACAAATGGAAGAATCCATTTATAGTTTGAAAGGGGTAAACAATTATTTTAAAAGAGTTTCATTGTATTAAATATTACCATATATATATATTTTTTTATAGATTAGAAAACCATTACTTTCAATAATTAT
Source organism: Epiperipatus broadwayi (assembly GCA_028023455.1). Taxonomy (NCBI): domain Eukaryota; kingdom Metazoa; phylum Onychophora; class Udeonychophora; order Euonychophora; family Peripatidae; genus Epiperipatus; species Epiperipatus broadwayi. Next base: position 630,208 of record JAQFVV010012686.1, on the reverse strand, counting down.
TTCATCTATAATATACAGCTTTATTATTTATCTAAGTTCAATTTTACTTTAGATCTGTGCTAATTTAAATGCACTATACAAAAAAATTATTTTGTCTTGCTTTGCCCACAGTAATTATTACTTTGTTTCCCAACTGTTATTAGAATGTTATCAAGTCCTAGATATTATCAGATATGAAACCTTTATGAATTAGTAATTAATATTTCTAATAGTAGTTATTTGCTACTGTGATTTTAAATGGTCTGTGTATCATTATGCTTATATGTGTGTGTGTCCATTATTAAACTTAGCTATAATATGTTAATTGCAAGTGCAAATATTTTATAATCAATCGGTTTCGGAGGAAGAGGATCGTCAATTGTTTAGAAGGATTAGTGATTTATTTAAGAGAATTATTGTTCTTTATTATGTTTGAATGGAAAAGCATCTTGTGGCTATATGCAATGTTTTATAGTATTTATTGGATTGAGTAAGCTCTCTTTTTGTTATTTAAATAATTAGACATGGGTAGATTGCCTAGTGTAGTAGGCATGGAATCAGGTAATCCCTTATTTTCTGTGTTTTGAAATGTTTTGATAGGAGTAGATGGAATCCTCCAGTTTTGATTATATTTAGTATGAATTAAAGTATCTGAAGTTGAATATATTATCCCTTTGTTTATTTGGTGAAGAGATTTATTCCCACCAGTTTATTTAGTCTTAGAAGTAGACTTGAAAGTTGTGTTAATATTTATCCAACTTGAATTGTTGAAATCTTTTATCCCCATGTGTTATTGAATGTTTTTCCACCTTATACTATAGCCAAATGCCAGATAATTTATTGATAAAAAGAAAAATAAAGGCAGAATAGATTTTCTTACAAAACAACTGTAACGAAGTTAGTAATTAAAACTTAATTGACCATTGTCTTTGTCCGTAATGTGATCATATTATAACTTCACAAGCAAACCGATTAGATTGTTTAGAATTAATTATTTATTCTTTGAAACACAGCATAATACAGACCCATGTATAAAGTGTTATTTTGAAAGAGGAAAATTCATTATTAATGTATAATTTTAATTATCATTTTCGAACATTTTATAGTGATCATTTAGATTTCATATCATTAATTTTATCATTCAATCATCATTTGATTAAGCAAGCAGGCAAAGATAAAACATACTTAATGAATAGAATTTTATTTCTATTTTGGCAAAATAAAAAAAATATAGTTATGTAATAGAATACTTTATTTCAGTGTTGCAAAAGCAAAATACATTAATTAATGACAGTCTTTATTTTATTTTGCAAGACATGGTTTTATAAGAATATAATGATTAATGTAATTCTTTATGTTATTTTGCAAGATATAATTTGATGAGAATGTGTTAAAGTAATGGAGCTATTTATTCATTTTTGCAAAACCTAGTTGATGTTATTCTTAGGTTTCAAACCCCTTTATTTTAGTTATCTTTACTGTGCATTTGAAGTAAAATGCAAAATATTAATTTTATTTTATAGCATAATTAGAATATTTAATCCATGTTGTTTGTCTTAGATTTATTAATTTGATGGATAAATAAGTATTATAAAACCAAATGTTGGACAAAAGATAAATTTTGTAGTGGATTAATAGGAGCACAGGTTATATTTCTTCAGCTTTATAGGTATCAGAAGAAGCTGATAACTAAAAAAACATTTCCTTTACAATAAAATATATGGTTTTATTTTGGATTTATTATTTGATATTACAAATATCAGGTTTTCACAAATCTATCCAGATGTTTGGATAAATAAAATGTGTAATTTTGAAATTCAAGAGCATATTATGTTATTATTATTATGAAAATTGTGAAATAGATTAAATGTTTGTTTAGCTATTTTCTTGCTTAATTAAATAACTATTTTATTACTCAAAATTTGTATTTAGAATTCTTTTATAGCATTCATTCGTTGTTTCATATTTCCACACATGTTCACACATTTATTTTATTTAATGTGATATAATTGTATTTTCATTTAATTATGATAAATATCCGGATATGATGATATTGATTTCCTTGATCCAAACACTGTATAAGATCCCAATTATCTACTGATTGTCTTAAAAGGTTTTATTATTTAGTAATTGTTTAGATGATGAATTGAAATCAAAATGTACCCGATTTCTTTCATTGTCTAACTGCCATTATTTAGTTAGGGTATTGCTTAGTTTATATTATTATTTTCATAATATTAAATAATAGATATTGAGAGAGAGATTTTAGTTTAAGCCATGCCATATAACAAATTCCCTGAGATCTTTACTATTTAATTCAGATCAAATAATAAATTCAGTTAATTAGATTAGATTAGTGTTTAATTAAAAATTTAGCAATGATAGGTTTAGTTTCAGTTCAGATCCAGTTAGTTATACATTATAATTTCTAAAATATTATTTTTTTTTTAGTTATTGGTGTAATTTTCTAATATGGTAGAGGTTGTTCACTGCATATGGATGATGGGAGGAGGTGAAATATAGATTATAATTAGTTAATTTTATCTGGTAGAATTTTACTAATTAATTTTGTTTAGCATAGAAGTTGAAAGATGTTTTATTCCTATTAATTATAATATTTTCTCCCACATCTAATGTACATTGTACACCTCATACACCTCTGTATCCCTCAACTGGGTTAGTCTAAGGTGAAACTTTAATTAAGAGCCTCATGAGTAAATTTAGGATAAAGTTAGATTGATAATTTATTCTATGATCCATAGAATTGGTGCCCCCGGGTAATTGTTAGTGTTGGTGATCGGTGGTGAGGGGTTACTATATATATATATAAATGTCTGCGTTCATTTTTCCCCATAATCATATCAAGTTTTTTTTTTATAAAAATAATGTTTTTTTTTTTCATATGATCTTGATAAATAATTATTAGTATATAGATAAGTACTATTCAAAACTTTTATAATGTATTTCAATAAATATATACTCAGCATTCCTTTTTGATATATTTTTAGTCAAGTAATATCATATGTATATAGATATGTGTACACTCATTTTTCTCCATCATCATATCCATAGTTTTTTTTTTATAAAAAATAATGTTTTTTTTTTCATATGATCATGATAAATAATTATTAGTATATAGATAAGTGCTATTAAAACTTTTATAATGTATTTCAATAAATAAATATGCAGCATTCCTTTTTGATATATGTTGAGTCACATGATATCATATGTATATAAATATGTCTACACTCATTTTTCTCCATCATCATATCGATAGTTTTTTTTTATAAAAAATAAGGTGTTTTTTTTTCATGTGATCTTGATAAATAATTATTAGTATATAGATAAGTGCTATTAAAACTTTTATAATGTATTTCAATAAATAAATATGCAGTATTCCTTTTTGATATATTTTGAGTCAAGTGATATCACATATATATAAATATTTGTCTGCATTCATTTTTCCCACCTCATCATATTCATAATTTTTTTTTTGATAAAAAATATTTTAGGCCTTATAAATATGTGTTTTTTTTCATATGAACTTGCTAAATAATTATTAGCATGTAGATATGTGTTACATAAAATATAATTTGAAATTTTTGCTTTTATATATATATAGTTATGGCATCCTTCTTCAAACAATTGCTAGTGGATCCTGCCACCATCTTCTGATGAGTCGGATCATGACTATGAGCCATTGTTATGGGCTAGTGAAGATGAAGAATGAAGATTCTTCTGATGATGACATGGGAATGTCAGGTTCTTGTGTACCAGTGAATATGAATAGTATTCCTCCACGAAGCCCAAGGTTTCTCTTTACTGCCACTATAGCAATGGCACCAGATGCCACAGCATTCCAATTCTTTGAATTGTTCTTTGATGATAAAATGCTGGAAATTGGCATAAGGGAAACTAACCTTTATGCTGATCAACATATTCGAAAGAGTATATTGAAGAGATTGTCTAGAGCAAGAAAATAGACATCCACCTCAGTGAAAGAGATGAGGTTATTTTTCATAGTGATGATGCTTCAAGGCCTTGTCAAACTGCCACATCAGGAATGGTCCTGGTTAAAAAGATGGATATTTTATGTACAGGTGCCAGATTTTCATTGTTCATGAAATTTCTGCATTTTTCTGACAATGAATCTGTTGACATAAATACTCACCCTAATCCAAAGCTCTGAAAATTCTATGAAGTAATGGAGCAATTGAGAGGAATATTTGGTACATTATACATTCCAGACCAAAATGTTAGTGTAGATGAAAGCTTGATGCTCTATAAAGTCCGGTTATCATTTGGTCTAAAATTTTTCGTGATATGCAAGTCAAAAACTGGATATTATATCAGTGACTTTCTCTTTTGTACTGGGTAAAAAACAGCATACAATCAAAAGTATGCAGCACTTCCAGTTACTACAAAAAGTGTCCATATCTTATGGATAGATATTTGGGACAAGGTTACTGTGTAACCGTTGACAACTGGTATACGTCAATAGAATTAGATAAAGTTCTAAATGAGAAGACTAATATCTATGGCACTGTCAATATCAGAATAAAGGGTCTGCTAGCTGAAATGACAAAAAGTAAGCTGAAAAAAGGTACCATCCTAACTTTTCAGCTTGGAAAGATTATGACCTTGAAATGGCAAGACAAAAAAACAGTCTACCTTTTGAGTACCTTTTGAGTACAATTCATGATGCATTCTCACAAATTGTAAAAAAAAAATTTGGGGAAGACGAGCTAAAGCCAACTATAGTGTGTGGTTACAACAACATTAAGGGTGGTGTAGATCGTTGCGATCAAGAGTTGTCATTTTATCAAACAACCAGGACTCGGCAAAAAAAGTATTACAAAAAAATATTTAGACACTTCATTGACCAAGCACTTTTGAATGCATGCATTCTTTACAACCAGTGTAAACCTATTACACTTGAACTATTAGAATTCAAAGCATGGGTCATTGAAGTCGTTTGAATTGTATACCAATCCTGGTTTCAAAAATTCACATCATAGATCTAGTCTTAATCCTACACCCCTGTTAAGCTCACAGCTCGTCACATTCCAGTTTTCATCCCACCTAATCCCTTCAAAAAGAATCCTGCAAAAATATGCAAGGTTTGCAGTTCCAAAACAGACAGTAATGGAAAACGTGTCCACAGGCAATCCAGATACTGGTGTGAGGACTGCAAAATTGGACTTTGTGTGGATCCTTGCTTTAAAATTTTCCACACTCTGAAGAATTACTGATGGTATTGATTTTTTGCCATTTGTGAATTTTGTATTGAAGCACTCAAATCTGTTGCACACATTTGGCTTCACTTTCTGGTGATGTTTGAGACCTGCAAACATGGGTTCAAACCCAATCATTTAATTATAAACCACTAGGGAGTGAAGGTATACCAATGCAGGTGATTGTTTATGTCTCTGTAAACTTCTACTCGTCTAAAGTTAATATGCATATAAATTATATATTTCTATTACGGTAAACAATCATGCGTATGTGTGTGTAACAGATAAAACTTAATAATTAAAAGCGTTATACTATGTATATTTTTATTCATATATATTCTAATAGAGAGAAAGTTCGAGAGTGTAATGCGAGTGTATTAAATAAAAAGACTTACCGTATTTTAAATTCCGAAGGAATCTGTTTTCATTCTGATACAGATTTATTTAAATTTCACGTTACTTAACATTTATTCCACAGGTCTATTTTCATCCTAAAATAGATTAAGACCAACTCTCTCGAACTTAATCTCATTTGTATTTCAAAATTTGCTGTATCATTGTAACCGTTAACACATCCGGGGATTACCCAAAGGCAGTAACAAACGAGTATAAATACCACCGCATTTCCTAACTAAAGAAGCTCTACATATTAATTTCTAACCCTGTTGCTGGGGGAAGTTACGTCACTCAGAACCACAAAATGACGAGTGAGTAGTATTTAGATTTGCTTCCCCGGTCCTTCCAAGATCCATCCAATGCCAAAATACTCGTAAGCCATCGTATCCAAAATACTGCCAGAATGAATTGTATGCTACATAAAGAACGGACTGAAATGATAATTTCGTCAAAATACTGCTAAATTAACTAGATTTCGTCAAACATGGAACCAACACATGTGCACACGGCTGTAAAGTCATCGGAAAGAAAGGTAATTCCCTGCCGCAAAACTGAACTCTAATGCTTTCGTCTTAATAATCCTTTTAACTATAAAACGTAAATTTCAACCTTCGATAAGATTAATTCCAACCACCTAATGTATGTCTTATTAAACATTTCTAGTTTTGTACTCTTTGTAATGTAAAAATGTAATTGCTTGTTTTTCCATCGGTAATGCTACACCGATTAAATGCTTAAATAATGACCTCTTTTTGATTTCTTATTGCTTTTATATTTAAATTGTATTTTACTCTCTAAACTTGAATACTAGGTTTTCACTCTTATTGTATTTTTATTTTAAATGCGGCAGTTTTTCGTTATTTAATATTGTGCAAATCATACCAAATTTAATATGCTAATAACTCAATCTGGCGAATCAATCCTATTGTATTTTTGCTATTCCGCAATTAAGGAATATTTAACCGTAAACGTAAGTCTTCTTACCATGCTATAAAATTCGCCCGATTGAGAAGTACTCCTAAATTGTGTTTTATTAATTAATATTATGCCATTCGACAAGATTTAAATATATTATGTACTATTATTTCACGCTATTGATTAGTATTATAGAAATTGAGTAATAAATAAATTTAATTCAGATATGTATTTCTAAATGATGATTCATTTGATAAGTAGCCCGCCATCTAACGATGATTTAAGTAACTTATTTCTCGGGCGGATTAACATGCGTTTAACGAAGGGATTCTTAATTTTGTTTTATATATTCTATTATTAATATATCAAATAAGTTCTTTAAGTAAATTGTATGCCCCCTTTTTGGGATCGCTTGGATATAATTATTTCATTACGCTAGGCTTGATTACCATTTAAGGCCATATAAATCAGGGTTAAGACAAACCTGAAAGCCTTCGCCACGTGTCCCGATGATAACGTTCACAAATCAAAAGTTGCTTTATCATACTCTCTCTCATTCTTGGAATCCATATAGCACAATTCTCGGCGGAGTGTGGAGGTCCCGATTCCCACAGATTGTGTTGGTTCAGTAAGCGCTGCTATGGGTTAACATTCGACAAATCGGAACCATGGTATCTTGCCAACCACTTCGGATGCTATCCGTCACAAGTGCGGATAAGCCTATATTCTTCGTTGTCAAGTTGATGAAGCTTCTCGTCCTCTCAAGCGTTATCATTCGGTCCGCACGTTATCATTCATACTCCTTCATCTATTTTAAATGTCTGTAAGCCGTAATGATGTGATTCTCCTAAGCCTTCCCAAAGTTCTCGTTATAAAATAGATTAAATTTGCCCTTTTATATACGTTATCGCCTATTAGCGCTATCCACCCTTCGTTAACCGCTATTAAACACGTTAATCATTGATTATTAATAAAACTATAAATGCCAAGTCATATGACCATGTTAAAATAATTATGTTTTTCCTCATTCTCTTCGTAAATAATAAATGATGAATCATCTCGTAATGTCCCAAAATAACTGATTTATGGTTAATGTAACTCTTAATAAAATCCAGATGTAATCCAAGCTCGCTAGATCATTTATTGTTTAAAATGTAATGATTGAAGAATGTCATAGCGTGAATAATAGAAACCCGTTAAATTATATTAGCATATTAAGCCACATCGGTTCATATAATAAATTTCTTACCACGTATGTTTAGTAATGCATATCCATCAAACCCTGTTATGCCATTAAGGTTAGTATGGAATGCATAGGTGACCATAAGTGAAACCTAGATCAGGTATTCTTTGTATAATTAAGGTTCTAAATCATTGTAAATCTCTATATCTAGCTGTTCACATATAAATCGATTTCTAATATTAATTTCATGTTAAATAAATTTATATTTAATAACCTATCTTTTGGAGATTTTATTGGTTCATGCGTACACATCTCTTATTACTTTGCGTTATCATTTAGTTAAGCTTAAATCTCTTGTGTCTCTGCTGAACCCTCTGGGCCGGAGATAATTAGAAATGGGTTGCTATCGTCAGAAATGTTGTTTGTAATGTGATAGATTTGGGGGGTGGGCAATAAGGCGGAGTTCATGAGTATCCCTGACCTGTGTATCTCGTATATGATTGAATTCTAGGTACTTTTGCTTAGATCCTAATTCTTGTTAGATGAGCATACAATTCTGACCGGTACAGTATATATATAAATTTGTTCTGTTTGATCAATTGTTTCAGGGTTAGGTAGGTGGACAGAAGAATACACTGGAAAGTAAAAGCAAGACATTTTCTATAAAGGTATGTATAGATTACATTTAGTAAATATATAGATATATATTTTGATAGTTGTAACTCTCTATTTTTTATTTTAGCTGTGTTAGCCTTGAACACAACCACTCCAGTGGGCAATTACTAACAAGACAACCACTACAATGGGAAATTACTAAAAAGTCAACCACTTCAGTGGGCAATTATTTATATAATATTTTATGCTTTGTTTGTTATCAGATAGTATATAGTTGTATCTATTCATTGTAAAATTTATAAGAACAATTGTTCTTATAATTATTACAATTAGACATTTCCAAGTTTAAAACCTTACAATGTTTCTAATACAATTTTGTAAAATTAATCACTTCTATAAGTATTTTCATAAGAATTTTGAATATGGACATTGTAACTTTTATAGAAACAATTGTTGCATATCTATTACAATCTTTTATATCTACGTACATAAAATGTACCAAATTTGAACCTTATACATATAAGCAACATTGTGTTACATATATTGTATTGTAAAATTTTTAAAAACAATTTTTACATGTAGTCTAATGAAAAATGTTTGATTTGAACAGATTCAAGTTCAAAATCATGAGTTTTATAGGTCCAAATGTTAAATGAGCTGGACATTTCAGCTAGTTATTCCAGTGTAATAGCTGGATCCCAAACATATAGGAATTTATTATTTTCATTTATATCCTGGTAGAGGACAGCTTAATCTATTAATGTATTTGTAGTATCAATGCTATATTATTTAATAAATTTCTGCATTTTGTTTTGTTCTGTGTTGATAATAAATTATAGTCTTATTCAATATTCATTGTCAATTTTCTTTTTTCTATATGCCAAGTATAAGCTGTTTGCAAAATATTTGCAAAACATTTTCCTTGAGTCCTAAATTATTTAAAACTTTAGAAATCTTAATATACCAGATAAACAAATTTATGCAGATTTGAACATTTCATTTTGATGATAGTTATTTTATGAGAAATGCAAAGTCCAGATTAAACATTATTTAATAGTAAAATGAATTTATTTCCAAGTTATTAACCCTGACTTCTCATTATTCCAGTTACATTTTAAAGTATTGAATTAATTAATTTTACTTAATTTATTGTGTTGTCATGGATGATGGAAGGATACAAAAAATACCCTTGTCTTTCTATTATTCTGGCTGAAATCCTGGATAAAATGGGTGTATTATTCCAAGTTGTACGTAATTATTTATTTCATTATTGATCATATTTATTATCCCTTTAAATAGTTATAGTAGTTATTATGATAGGTGAGGACACATTGGCTTTGAAGTGAAGAGAATGCTTCCTATAGCCTACCAGAATACCAGTCATGTGTGACAGCACAGTACTGTAGAGTATTTTTCTAAAGTAAACAAAAGAACCCTGAAATTATTATCATTATCATTATTCCTTATTTAAGAAATTATTAATTATAGTTACTATTATAGTTAAAATTGTGGCATAAAAGAGCACAAATTTTAATAATACCATAAGAATGGTATTTTACTTTCATTTTAATCTGTAGGAGTAAAATTCATTTCAGATCATATTGGCAAATAATTTACGTATATATATATTTTTAAAAAAACATTAACAAAAACATGAGAAGATTCATTATTATTTAAAAGTGCAAATACTAATAGCTAAGAGAATGTGTTTTGATAAAGGGAGAATGTTATTTTTATTCTAAATTATTAATTAGAGAATGATTGCAGCTTTCTCTCTTCCCCAAGTTATTTATTTTACTGATGATAATTTATTTTGATTTTAATTTCTTTCTGTCTAGTTGCATATCTCAGCAACTGAATTTTTATAACTAACCGACCACTGAGCATAGTCCACATTTTCATTTATAAATCTATATTTGTTTAATCAGAGTCTCAAAGTAATAGTTATTTATTTAATAGGTTAGAAATGAATTATTTCCACTAAGTTAAATTAAGTTAGAAATGGATTCATCATTCGATTTAGTTAGTCAATATATTTTCAGGTTAGATAATGGACACCCAACTATAGGGGCCATCGATGGCTATGCTATAGCCATTGTTAAATTTAATGGACTTCGATTGGAGTCAATCTTAATATTGTTTGCATTTGAATAGATTAATTATTCATTAATTAAAAATTTTTGCCAATAATAAATTGTTTCTTTAGCCATAAGATATTATATGAATATCTATTATATGATCTGATTTTTTGCCACTCTGAGAAAAAAAATTAAGTTGTTAATTTATGACGTTGCAGTCTGTAAGCAATTCTGTAAAACATTTAAATGATTTTATCATTTATTATGATCTGTTTATGTGGTTTTCATGATTAGCACTTATGCTATGTTAAGTATTATTTAATAAGATATTTATGGACCAAGAAGCATATAGGAAAAATATATATATATTTCAGTAGTTAAAGTTTGAAATATAAAGATATTTGATGTCAGAACATACATCTTGCAATACAGATTGTTTTGAGTAGGAGAAACATAGAGGCAGGATGTCTTATTAATACTTTCTTACTAATATTTCAGTACTGTTAAATACTAAGAAAAGTTTAGAATTTTTAATGTTTAGTGATAATAAGGATGATTATAATATTTATGAGGATTTGGAAAAATCCCGAGAGTCACAATCACTTGATATGCAAACTCCGTATCTCAATATTATAACAGGGCTGAGTTCAAACCCTGTTCTAAGTCAGAGGGTAATACTACCAAGCATACATATCTAATTAAATCAAGTGTAATATTAAGTAAATTGTTATTTTTCTTTTTCGTTGTGGTCTTGTATGCGGGCGCATATATATATATTTTAAGTAAGTAAATAAAAAACAGATTGAAATATAAGAGGGACGGGGGATTATATGGTTTGTGCTCTGATATTTATTTATACGCGTGTTTATATTGCTGCATGAGTGAGTAAATGTAATAATTTCATAAAAAGGAATAAAGTTATTTTAATTTAAAAAGAAATATTCCAAGATGGTCGACTAAAGGAAGAATGTTACAAATTATAAAAAAATAAATTAATTGCAAAGAAAGGACCCAAAAAGTTGCAGATTCTATTTTGAGACAAAGATATTTTAATTAATAAAATAAATTGTTAAAAATAAGAGACAATGAACGGTCGAGTGTAGATCACAAGGTAAATTGGAAATTCCTAAGCATTGATAAAAGAAACAAAGAAAAGAAAAGTTATTGAAAAGATTTTCATTTCGCAAACCATGTAGTTTAATGAAAGAAGAAAGAACAATAGATAATTAATTATAGTCGAGAAAGCTGAACTTTGAGGACTTCTAGAGCTGTGACTGCCACGAGCAGGATCATAGAAAAATTAGTAAAAAGCAAAAAGTTTAAATCGAAAAATCATGAACAGGCTGAGGTAGAAGAACAGAACAAGCTATGCCATCCATCCTGCGGAGATACTACCATCACTGTCAATGTAGGAGCGAAGCCCTTCCTAAAGCAATGAAAAGAACAGCATTCACCGGACACCATTGATTGCCTTATGGAATCCTACCAAAGCAAAAAATCCTTTAATCGTACACAGCAGCATGAAGCCAGTGGAAAATCGCTAATAATCTACACCCGGGTGAGATAAACGAGGTAAACCAAACATTTTCATAAATGATAGTAACTATTTTGAATGAAAGCACATCCTATTAAATAATGCATAAAAGGGTTAAAAGTAAATAAAAAGAAAGTTGAAATAATACCCTGTATAAAGATACGCCTTAATAGACAATGGCTGATTGAAATTGTTTTCAAGCTATGATCTGTATTTTTGTGTATTGCATTTATGAACTTAGGCGAGTGTATTTTACATGCGGGTTATTTAATTATTTGGGCACAAACCAATATCCAATTATGAGGTTCTATGGGGTTTTTATTATTTGTTTTGTATTAATAAATATTAAGTAGTGTTATAAATTTAATTGTGTGTGTCAGTGTTACTTTCTTAGAATAGTATTAGAAGCAAAAAGTAGGAAAGCAAACAAATCGTTCGTGCGTTACATGCGCATTTTTATATGTTCCCTCCACCTCTTTCCCACGGTCACCGACTACTATCCGAGTGAGCTAACCAGAGGTACAGGCTCTAATCACCAGAAATAGATACTCATCCTCTCCCAGCATAATTCTTATTTATTCATAGGTAAGATTGGCGCTTGAGGTCATCATTGATGCTCATAAATATGCTGGGTGAGTAATTACAGTACATTGCAGAACCAACTACATATATATGTGTTCACATTATAATTTTTGTTAAATAAAAAGAGCATAAACTTAGGTTTGAAATACGTAATAAACGTATACCACATATATACGTGTTTAAGCCAGAATAAACCATTACAATATAGAATTAAAAGAGAATATAGATTTGGGCATAGTTAACCCAGAAGAAGCCAAAATAAAGAAAAATATACTTGGGGATGAACAAAATCAATTATCTATAATTGCAAAATTTATGCACTCAAATAAAAAAACTTGATAGTAAGTTAGATAATAAGGTACAAGAAATAAAAGAAATTAAAAGTCAGATGAAAAATTCAGATAGTAAGTTAGGAAGTTAGATGCAAAACTTAAGTTATGAATTAGAGTCAAATGCAAGAGATAAGAGACTTCTCAAAATCAGGTACAGGAGATAAAAGAATTAAAAGAAGATCTAAGAAATCAAGTAGACGATTCAAAATTTGTCTCTGAAAAGTTGGAAGTGAGAATTAGGGAAGAGATTAGAATAAATTCTGAAAAGTCAGAAAATATGATACAGGCTGTTCAGCAGGATTATAAAAGCCAGTACAGTGTACTAATTAATGAGGTATAGGAAATGACACATTTTCAGAAAAACAGTAGAGTTTCAAAGAGGTGTCCAAGACAGATTCAAATCCTTTAAAGAAGAATTAAATTATGTCAAAAGTGAATTTGGAGAGTTGAAAAAGGAAGTTAAAAATATTACTACAGAGTCTAGTAAGGATTTTAAAAAATGCCAGAGCGAGGTTACAGGTTTAACAACTAAATTACAAAACCATGAATCAACCCACCATGAAATTATTCAAAATCTAGGGACTGAGTTAAACCAAATTATTGGAAAGGTTGAAAATTTCATTGATATTGAAGCGGAAAATATATTACACATATTTTTGCTTCACTGTCTGGTGATTCAAAACCTTGAATCAGAGGGTTAAACCCAGCTATATATGTGTTAAATCACTAGAGAGTGAAAAAACGCACATACAAGTTTTAAAACCCTCCTTTATTTTTGTATTTTCATAAGTTAAACATTTTTATTATAAAAGAATATTTAATAATTTTAAGTCGGAAAAATTTAAATTTCCATTCCCTTTAAGTAATCATGTATGTGTGTTCAAGATTTGCAAAAATACATTATTTATAAAAATATATTTTTCATTATTAAATATTATGTATATTTATTTATTTTACAGTTAGCATATTTTATTTTACGATGCAATATCAAAGAAAGTTCCAGAGAGTAATTAAAATAACTGAAATGTATAAATAAAAGAATATTCTAGATTTAATTTAAAAAAGGGTAATTAATAAATTAAAATCCCTTAGCCAACAAAATGTTAATGAAAACTATATTTTTTAAATCTATTTCCATTCTTGAAATAGATTAAAACAATACTCTCTGGAACTTGTTGCATCATCATTGAAAATACACAATAAGTGCATTCAGGCCAGCTAATGGACATCCAGGTCATATCAAGTGGAAACAAAGAATATTCGAGAAGGTCTTACTAATATAAATAGAGCCGAAATTTTAGGCTAGCTATCTTAAGTTCGCCATTTTAATAGTGTTCAAGGTTAGTGATATTACCAGCAATAAATTTAAGAATAAAACTAAAAGCATAATCTCAGAGTATGTTCTTAATTATTTAAATTATAAGCTGAAAAAGAATGTTTGTATGAAAGTACTTTATGGAGGTGTTGAACATATGATATCTGATATAGAACAGATAATGGGATATTTTAATCACGATAAGGAAGTTGATAAGTTGAAAATTAAATGCAAATTTAAGACAGCACATAAATTTTGTATATACTTTCTTAAGAAAATGATGGATCTAGAAGAAAGATTAATAAAGGCCAAGTTCAAACTCAAAAGAGTCAAGGGAAAGTTAGTTAATTCAATCAATCTTAAAAAGGTTAAAAATAAAAAAAGGAATAGCCAAAAGGCTAAGGTTAAATCTAAGACAGTGAAACTGAAGTCTTGTAGAGAAAGACTTATTACAAGAAAAATCAAAAATGTAAACACAAGATTTAGAAGTTACCTATAATGCTCACAGCTTGATACCCTTTCTAACCAGAGTATAATAGTTAGCAAAAAATTTATAGAGTCTGTGTGTTTAATTGCATATTTTTCCATATTTGAAATTAATGTTATTGTAGAATATTTAAATTATTAATGTATTATTGTTGTTGCTAATTGTGTATTTCATTTTTTTTTTTTTGATTACAAGGAAAGGCGTGTTGTGACCTTCTGGTTTGGCACCAGAAATATTAATTGTAATTGTACGGTATTATATCAGTAATATCTGATATTATCTTATTTTTAAAAAATGAAATAACGTGAAATTTTTAAAAAATTTTATTTATGACTTAAAACTGTGATTAAAAGTAAATGGAGATGTAATTTAAAAATTATTAGATGTTTAGTATCTTACTTTAGGGTAAAATTAAAGATAAAATAGGGGGTGGCTTGTCATAAACATAATCATTTCAGTTTGAGTTGATGCTAATTAGTTTTACTTGTTCACAAATAAATATTAAGACTTGTTTGAAAGATTCTCTGGTTCATTTGCTTTACATATTTTAATTTATAGTATAAACAGTGAAATATGTTTCACTCATCATCATTAACATAGTCATTTAGTCATATCAGTTTAGTGTCTATAGTGCATTGTTTGTAAATATTCATGTATGTCAATATCATTACTAAACTTCATTTTTCGTTCATATGCTTCATTAAATCATTAAATATCACATCTCATATCCAAATATTTAATTTCATAAATAATAGTGTTAAAAACCAGCTTAATTACATTTTAAGTGAATTAATTGAGTATTGGACTGGTGAATTATTAAACAATTGTTATTAGTTTTTATTCTGTTGTTTTTAAAGTACAGAATATTTAATTCTTAGTTCAATTTAATATTTAATAATATTTAATTTCATAAATAATAGTGTTAAAAACCAGCTTAATTACATTGTAAGTGAATTAATTGAGCATTGGACTGGTGAATTATTAAACAATTGTTATTAGTTTTTATTCTGTTGTTTTTAAAGTACAGAATATTTAATTCTTAGTTCAATTTAATATTTAATATTTTTTTTATTTATTTAAAAGACAGAATTTTTTCCCCCACTTTTTTTTTTTCAAGACAAAGTCTCTTGCATAAATTAAGTTTCATTGTAATGGGAGGAGCAATCAGTCTCTGTCTGGTGGTCTTTGAACTTTCAAATATCTTGGATCATTGGAAGAAAAAAGTATAAGGTAATATTTTTAAAATGTATAAAAAAGAAAGTTTTATAATTCTAGAAGACTACAACTACAAGAACTACAAACTGATAATTGCTGAAAGGAGACTGCTAAAAGATCTTCCAATACTGTTTTTTTTACTGTTTCATCTTTAAATTCATTTATTAACAAAGTTTGATAGTATAATTTTTTTCTTCCAAAATTCAAGCTGAAAGTATAAAATATATTATTGATTCCCAGTTGAGTACTTAAACAACACTCAGAGATATGTTGATCCTATTCTTGGGCTGATTATTTAGATTCTCCAACCATTGTCTGAAATGCATATAAGTGTCTATACTATATTATTTCAGTTTAAATTGCCACTATTAAAGAAAGAATGGGAATATATAATAGTATTGTAAATTTGCTTTATTTAACCTTTAAATCTAATTGGAAAGAAGAATGTTTATTTTTCAAAATTATTTTTAAGTTTTAATTATAGTATTAATGGACCAACTGCAGCGTGTGTATATTTTTACTATGTCGGGAGAATATGTAAACTATTATTAAACATTTTAAAAACTCTTTCTGATAAACTTGATGCTAGTTATAAAAAAAGATTGAAAAGGATGCATATGAATCATTTAATTTTATCGTCATTATTATTAGAACATTTGCGTAATTATTTCTATTTTACCCATATAAAAATATAAGGCTAAATGTGCAATTGAATGTGCTGTTAATATTTATCTGTTTTTCCAAACTAATAGGAGAAATGAATTTATAAAATGTATAAAATTATATGACTTTGCTTTATTAAATGCACTCCTCACTCACTGTAAATGTTTTCTGTCTATAATAGTGACAATAAACTCATCTAGATAAATATTATTAGTTAAATAATTACATACGTTCCGAATGGCTCTCAAAATGTAAAAGAAATTTTTGAATATATCCTAGGAATGAAATATGAACTTCTACTTTATTTGCACCATAAAAATGTATATTGCTTAATTAATAAAATCCCTCATATATAATGTCAACAGCAATTCATTAGCTTAAAGCTAAGAACATTGATCTGCTATTATGAATTAAAAATAATATTGTTTTGTTTTCCTGCGGAATGTGTTTTATGTATTCGTCAATATTTATATTTGTATGCAAATAATTATTATTACTTAAGAGATGATGAAGGAATGTCATTCATAAACTACCAATGAACTTTTCGTTTTTATAACCAAGAAAAAAGAAAGAAAAAAAGAACTTTATTATTTAATAGTATGTAGACAGATAGTGATAGTTTAAGAACTGTTTTATTATATTTATTATTATATATATTATTATTATTCCAGAATGTCTCATTAAAGGCATAATAAGAAGACAATATTATGCTAGGTAATTTTTTTTATTAGTTTAATATTAGTTTTATCGTGTGTTAGATTATAACATATGTGCGTAGTAAGAGAGGGAGATGACCATGTAATATTAATAGGGGTAATAGCTTTTCTGTAAAAAAAGCTCATTATATAGGTTATATTATATCTATGCATTTTCAACAGATTTAAAAAAAATAATTATTTAACCTGGAATATAAAGCTTTATTTGTCTAAGCCAATTTTTTGCTTTCGATTTGTGCTAATGTAAATACACTATAAAAAATTTTTTGTCATGCTTTGCCAACAGAAATTATTGCTTTGCTTTTACAATTAGTAACTGACATTTTAACAGTAATTCTTTGCTTACTGGGACTGGAATGATATGTGTATTAGTATGCTTGTATATGTGTGTCCATTATTAATTTAGCTATAATATGTCAATTGCAAGTACAAATGATATAAAGTCTATCGGTTTCGGAGGAAAAGGATGGCCAATTGTTTTGGAAAGATTAGAGATTTATTTAAGTGAATTATTGTTCTTTATTATGCTTGAATGAAAAAGTATTATTGTAGCAGATATTTAAAACTATAGCATGGTTACAGCATTTGTGGGATAACTAGGAAAAATAGGCGTAATTGATGACGATGAAACTTTAAATTTAGCCTTGATCGTATTTATAAATATATTTGACATTTAAATTCTTAAGTCCATAGAAATATACTTTCCCTCCTTAAATATTTATTATCTATAAGTAACTTAATAGATCGAGCATGTCAAAGTACAGATGTATTAATATTCCCTTTAGTAGCATAGACATTTATTATCAGGCTACACAAGAGTTGGTCCCAATTTGATAGAGCTAATATGCTATTACCTCGTATTTCATAGTATGAAATATACTATTCTTTGCTTGGCGGATGTGATATATTATTTTATAAAATTATTCTCGTTTTGCTGCTATACATAATATACGTATCTCAAGATGGAGCCACGGCGTTGCCAGCACATCTTCTCATAAAGGGTAGAGCAGTAGCAAAGCCTGAGCCAAGGCCAGGTTAGCACGTAAGTCCCCGCCATTCCTGAACACAATGTTCCTTTTCACGCAGCATTGCGATCGGTTACAGGGTATCGGCGTTTGTCGCAAGAACCCTGAAGTTATTTCATCCATCCGCAGAGCGACTTTTCCTATTATTGTTTACCTGTGCCATAGCTCATTGGTAAAATCTTATTTCAGCCAACTCTCCCACTTTAACATAACGCTTTCAGCATTCTGAAAATTTTCTTTCAAAAGCCATGTTCGATCGATCATTACTTGAGCTGGTTAATGCGCTCGTTATTAAGTCATATTGTATATTTTAGTAAATAAATTCATGATCAAAGTTCAATATAATTATTTATATAACAGCCACCAATGTAATAGGATTTGGCTTATCGAGATTTATAGACATAATGTAGTGATTAAATATGTATCAGTTGTAAAGCAATTCATAAGATGGGCATATGTTAAACCCATTTATGAAAATTTAATGAAATTATTTATATAAAGCTATTTTGAATTGTATATAAAAGGAGAATGTGTTCTCTTATCCACCCCAATGTTTGCGTACATTCGACACTGAAATGTGTAAACTTATCAATTTCATGCCAATTGTAAATAAATATATAATTAGTTTAATGTATTTCGTTCTCTGTCTCGTTATTGATCTAATTCAATCCTATTCTAATTATTATTTATAGTCTATATATGTGAAAACTATGCATTAAGTTAAATTAAATTAGTGATATACTTTAGTCAATTAAGAACCTCTCTTTTAATTATCAGTCTTATTGCTTCTCCGTGACCTATGTCGGCCGTGTAGAAAGAGGTATACTACGTGTAATTTCAAGATGGTCATTCGTAGGCTCTTGAGTCTTGGAATCCTGGGTTACGAGTTGGAAGTGTGGTCAGACTTGGGATGTCACAGTCCTAGTCTGGTCAGCTTCGGTTTCTTTTGCTTGGATTCTGAATTCTGTTACATGAATGTACAAACTTGACTGTTACAATACTAATGAGTAAATAATAATAAGATTTATACTTACATATAAAAATATAGCAATAAATATTGAAAAAATTTAAACTTTTAAAATGTATTTTGTTATATATAAAAGAAATAGAAATCTTTTAGATTTTTAAAATAAAAAAAAAAGATTTTATAAACTAAAAATAATCTTTCTAATGATAATGTATAATCTTTTTGTTTTGATTGCGATTTCACTTTTTAATATAGAAACACAAAACAATTAACGCAGCATAAGACTGAACATGTTGCTAGTTGTACATCACATCACGAATAAAAATAAAGTGGTTAACAGGTTTCTCTGGGCATAATTACTGAGTGATTCTTGACTTTGTTTAAGGAAAAGCCACAATACATCACATCTCATCGAGTCTGATTTCTTACCAGTTTACAGATGAACACTAGCAGTAATGATTAAAATATGTATGACAAATGTAAAATTAAATACTGTAGTAATAAAAAAAAGCAAAAAAAAGATTGTCTTGTATTTTTTTTCAAAATATTTGAAATTTTTTTATTAATCATACTTTATTTGAATATTTTTTTAATGCGAATTTTAAAGTAATTTTTCCTTGCTGCTTTGTTTTTATGCAAATTCTGAAAATTACAGCACCTATCCCCCATTTTTCAAGGTAAATTAAGACTATTTTTGTGCGATTTTTTTAATGCGGGTTTTCTATGTAACCTATCCACCGCATAAAACGAGACCCGTGGAATCTATCCACCGCATAAAATGAGACCCAGGTGTATTTAAAAAAACAAAATGCTATAACAATATATTTGTTATTTAAAGTTTCAATAGAATTTATATTGCATTAGTTAATTAACCTTTTAAGAGTTGCTTACGAGAAGCCTCGCAGCAGAACCACCTGTCCCGTGTCATAGCGAATGAGTTAATTCGTTTGATTTTTGCATTAACACTATTCAGCTGTTTTGCACGAAAAAGTTCATTTTTCGATTTCAGCACATGCGTAGAGTATTCACATATTAGTTTGTAAAGTTTCATGTAGATGGCAGTAATAATAAATAATTTATTCGATTTTCCCTGAAAGTCAACAGGTCACCCCACTTTAACTTTGTTCTCAGGCAGTCCAGAGAGCAAGAGCAATCAGTTTTCTTTGTAGAAAAAATATTTTTATATTCTATATTTCATCATTCTTGAAATTGGTAAGTTATAATAATTATTTATGATTTATTTCTATAAAAATAAGTTCTTTTACTTTCCATCTATTACAGATACCCAGATCATTTTTACATCTTTGTAATTTTTTTGAAATCAAGTATGTATTACTAAATAATTTTATATTATATTTCAAAAAATAATAATCATATTTTTCATATTATGATTTATTTTTATAAAATATTTCTATAAAAATAAAATATTTCTATAAATAGAAATATGTTCTTTGACTTTCTATCTATTTGTAGATACCCGGATCATCTTTTTCTGAATCTATCTAATTTTATTTGATATCCGGATCATCTTTTTCTATAGCTATCCTTCTAATTTTATTTGAAATCAAGTATGTATTCCTCTATTATTATGTTTTTCATATTTGTTTTTGTAGATTTAGAAAATATTCAGCATCATTTTGCCAAATGAAAATTTTGAAAAATCACGTGATGTTTACAGCATCATTTTATCAACTGAAAATTTTCAAAATTACATGATGTTTTTCTTACTTGTAAATGCCTGATTTCAATATCTATTATATATTTTTTTACAAATTACATTTTAGTTTTTAGAATATATATGATTCAAAACTTGATAAATGTATTTCAATAAATAAATAAGCAATTTTTGATTAATTTTGAGTCACGCGATATCATATATATACATATGTCTGCATTCATTCATTCCATCATCGTATACATAGTTTTTTTTTTATAAAAAATAATAAATGTTTTTTTTTCCATATGGTCTTGATAAATAATTATTAGTATATAGATAAGCGCTATTCAGAACTTTTATTATGTATTTCAATAAATAAATATGCAGCATTCCATTTTGATATATTTTGAGTCATGTGATATCATATATATATGTCTGCATTCATTCATTCCATCATCGTATCCATAGTTTTTTTTTTTTATAAAAAATAATAAATGTTTTTTTTTCATTTGATCTTGATAAATAATTATTAGTATATAGATAAGTGCTATTCAAAACTTTTATAATGTATTTCAATAAATAAATATGCAGCATTCCATTTTGATATATTTTGAGTCACGTGATGCCATATATATATATATGTCTGCATTCATTTTTCCCGCCTCATTTTTTTTTTGATAAAAATTATTTTAGGCCTTATAAATATATGTTTTTCTCATATGATCTTGCTAAATAATTATTAGCATGTAGATATGTGGTACATAAAATATAATTTGAAATTTTTGCTTTTTTATATATATATAGTTATGGCATCCTTCTTCAAAGCAATTGCTAGTGGGTCCCGTCACCGTTCTTCTGATGAGTCAGATCATGACTACGTGCCATTGCTAGAGGCCAGTGAAGATGAAGGCTCAAGTGACGACGAATAATTATCTGATACCACTAGCAACAGCAGTGACAATTCTGATGATGACATGGGAGGGTCAGGTTCTTGGGTACCAGTGAATATGAGTAAAATTCCTCCACCACCCCCAAGGTTTCCCTTTACTGCCACTCCAGGCATGACTAAGGCAATGGCACCAGATGCTACAGCATTACAATTCTTTGAATTGTTCTTGGATGAAAAAATGCTGGAAATTGTCATAAAGGAGACTAACCTTTATGCAGCTCAATATATTCGAAAAACTATATTGAAGATACTGTCCAGAGCAAGAAAATGGACACCAACCTCAGTGAAAGAGATGAGGTTGTTTTTCGCAGTGATGATGCTTCAGGGCCTTGTCAAACTGCCGCATCAGGAATGGTCATGGTGAAAAAGATGGATATTTTATGTACCCGCATTTTCTGGGGTGATGACAGGTGCCAGATTTTCATTGCTAATGAAATTTATGCATTTCTCTGACAATGAATCCGTTGACCTAAATACTCATCCTAATCCAAAGCTCTGTAAGTTCTATGATGTAATGGAGCATTTGAGAGGACACTTTAGTTCATTATATATTCCGTATCAAAATGTTAGTGTAGATGAAAGCTTGATGCTCTACAAAGGCCGGATATCATGGAAAATGTATAACATCAAAAAGAGGGCCCGTTTTGGTCTGAAATTTTTCGTGATATGTGAATTGAAAACTGGGTATATTTGTGACTTTCTCTTATATACTGTGAAAGGAACAGCATACAATCAAAAGTATGCAACACTTCCAGTGATGACTAAGTGTCCTTCATCTTATGGATAGATATTTGGGTCAAGGTTACTGTGTAACAGTTGACAACTGATATATGTCAATGGAATTAGTAGATAAAGTTCTAAATGAGAAGACTGATATCTACGGCACAGTCAATATCAGAACGGTCTGCCAGCTAAAATGACAAAAAGTAAGCTGAGAAAAGGTGACATCCAAGCTTTTCAGCTTGGAAAGGTTATGGCCTTGAAATGGCAAGACAAAAAAACAGTCTACCTTTTGAGTACCATTCATGATGCATCCACACAAATTGTAAAAAAAAAATTTGGGGAAGACATGGTGAAGCCCACTGTAGTGTGTGATTACAACACTATGGGTGGAGTTGATCGTTGCGATCAAGAACTGTCCTTTTATCAAACCACCAGGACTCGGCAAAAAAATAGTACAAAAAATATTCAGACACTTCATTGACCAAGCCATTTTGAATGCATGTATTTTGTATAACCAATGTAAGCCTACTGCAATTGATCTTTTAGAATTCAAAGCGCGGGTCATAGAAGAGTCATTGGAATTGTACACCAATCCTGGTTTCAAAAATTCACGTAATAGACCTAGTTTTGACCCTACACCTATTAGGCTAACAGCTCGCCACTTCCCAGTTATCCTCCCACCTAATCCCATCAAAAAGGCTCCTACACGAACGTGCAAGGTTTGCTGTACTAAGACAGACAGTAATGGAAAATGTGTATGCAGGGAATCCAGATACTGGTGTGAGGACTGCAAAATTGGATTGTGTGTGGATCCTTGCTTTAAAATTTTCCACACACAGAAGAATTATTGATGGTATTGATTGTTGCCATTTGTGAATTTTGTATATATATGTATAAATTTGTTCTAACTGCTTGATCATTTGTTTCAGGGTTAGGTAGGTGAACAGGAGAACACACTGGAAAGTAAAAGCATTACATTTTATATAGAGGTATGTATAGCTTACATTTAGTAAATTTATAGATATATATTTTGATAGTTGTAACTCTATTTTTTATTTTAGCTGTGTTAGCCTTGAAGACAACCACTCCAGTCGGCATGAACTAACAAGACAACCACTACAGTGGGCAATTACTAAAAGACAACCACTCCAGTGGGCAATTATTTGTATAATTTTTATTCTTTGTTTGTTATCAGGTAGTATATAGTTGTAGCTCTTCATGTAAAATTTGTAAAAAACAATTGATTTTATAACTAATACAATTGGACATTTCCAAGTTTGAACCCTTACAATGTTTCTAATGCAATTTTGTAAAATTAATCACTTCTATAATTATTTTCATAACAATTTTGAATATGGACATTGTAAGTTTTATAGAAATAATTGTTTTATATCTATTACAATCTTTTGTTTTATATCTATGTACATGAACTGTGCCAAGTTAGAACCCTATACATATAAGCAACATTGTATTATATATATTGTATTGTAAAATTTTTAAAAACTATTTTTAAATGTAGTCTAATGAAAAATGTTTGATTTGAACAGGTCCAAGTTCAAAATCATAAGTTTTTATAGGTCCAAGTTCAAACCCCTATTGCTTTTTATAAAGTTTTTCCAAGATTTATTACTTCTATAACTACTATTTACAATTTAGAGTTTCTAAATTTCAGCTAATGAAAAATGTTTGATTTGAACAGGTCCAAGTTCAAAATCATAAGTTTTTATAGGTCCAAGTTCAAACCCCTATTGCTTTTTATAAAGTTTTTCCAAGATTTATTACTTCTATAACTACTATTTACAATTTAGAGTTTCTAAATTTCAGCTAATGAAAAATGTTTGATTTGAACAGGTCCAAATTCAAAATCATAAGTTTTTATAGGTCCAAGTTCAAACCCCTATTGCTTTTTATAAAGTTTTTCCAAGATTTATTACTTCTATAACTACTATTTACAATTTAGAGTTTCTAAATTTCAGCTAATGAAAAACGTTTGATTTGAACAGGTCCAAGTTCAAAATCATAAGTTTTATAGGTCCAAGTTCAAACTCCTATTGCTTTTTATAAAGTTTTTCCAAGATTTATTACTTCTATAACTACTATTTACAATTTAGAGTTTCTACATTTCAACTAATGAAAAATGTTTGATTTGAACAGGTCCAAGTTCAAAATCATAAGTTTTTATAGGTCCAAGTACAAACCCTATTGTTTTTTATAAAGTTTTTCTAATATTTATTACTTCTATAACTACTATTTACAATTTAGAGTTTCTAAATTTCAGAAAAAATTTTTTTACAAATAAAACAGTACTTTTTTATAAGTATTCCTGACAAAAAGGGCACTTGTGAGCATAATTCTAGTGACCTTCTAGTGACCTATATATAAGTAAAAAAAAAATCAACCACATTTTTTTATTTCTTCATAAATGTATTATAAAAATATAAAATAAAAAAATGAACAATTTTGGTTATTTTTCTGAAAAAATAAAGAAGCAGTCAAAAGGTTAATTTATTAAGTAATTTTTTCATAGTATGTCCAAATTATTTTAGTTTAAGCTTTTATGCTATATATTGCTGTCAAATGTTCCTTGATTAGAATTAAATTTATTTTACTTTTCTACACGTTGTCTACAGTCACTTGGCTGAGACATGTATTTTAATTCATTAGTTTCAGATATTGATTGAAGTATACATTTTAATATAGGTTTATTATTATTAGTGTATTCTGCTATCTTGCCAAAGTGTAGAGTTAGTATATGTTTAATATCAACATGTTTTCATATTTATAATGTATTTTGTTTTGTGGGATGGAGATGCTCTCCCCAAAGTACTTTATTTTCCATGAAAGGATTAATTTTGAAAGTGTCATGGCATGTTTTGTAGTCAATATGACAGTCCCATGAAGAGGACTATCCAAAGTATATATAATATTTAGTATAGTTAATGTACTTTAATCCCAAGAGAGAATTGTCTTTGGTGATTGCTCTTTTCTTTAGGTGGTGAGACAAAGTCCACCCCAGGGTATATATAATATTTAGTATAGTTAATGTACTTTAATTCCAAGTGTGGTGATCACACACACTGTGATCACACATGTACATTTCATATATATATCGCATAATATTAAATGTGAGTTTTTTTATATGTAAATTAACACATAGAAATTGGATAATAAATGTAGGAAAAAAAAGAAATTTATTTTAAGATAGTGTTAATTAAAAAATCAAAATGGTGTAGTTGAGGAATGCAATTAAAAAGCAGAATCAATTATAGTAATTAAAGAAAGTGAAGGAAGGTAAGCGAACAAGATTCTTATCTTTCACCTTCCAAAGTCAACTTTTTAAAAAAATTTAAGAATAGTAAAGTTAAGGGAATATTAAAATGGGATCATCGAAGTTGATGATCAATTCTTAAAGGAAAAGGGAAATAAGGGAGTTAATGATTGTAGAATTAGCAATCATAAAATTCGATCGTAGTTATAAATAAAATAAATAGATTTATAAAAAAGATAAAGATCGGCTCTTTAAACTACACATGTGAACGCATGAAATATATGTATGGCTATGTGAAGGAAAGAAAAAGTGTGTAAATAAGAAAATTATTTTATTAAAGAGAAATAAAAAAAACCAATATTATGAAAGTTAATATAAAAAAAATAAAAAGCAAGAAGAAAATTTATGTATTTTATGAAAGTAAAATAAAGGTGTAAAATGTATTTAATGACATTCCAATGAACAATACAAGAAGATAAGAAAAGGATTTTGGGACAATTAAGTAAGAAGTTGTGAAGTAAAAGAGCCATGTTTGAGTCTTCTACCGGCTGCTGAGCTGAGACAGACTAGTTTGAGAGTTGTTTTTTTATATATGAACAAAACGGACCAAAAATTTGAAGCATCAAGAATGCAGGGGTAAAGGGCCACAAACGGATGTCAGTTGATCAACGTCTGCCTCGGGTGTAATGTCATCTCCCCAAATGAAATAACAGCAGAAACAGCATCTGCCTGATGGTTCACCTCCCCTGTCATTGAAGCCGCAAATAATACGATAAAAGTAAACTGCATGAAGGAGTTCGAGTCGGATCTTAAGAACTACCATCTCTCCAAAAGAAGTGGAGTAATCCATGTGATGGTTAACCATTTAGTCATCCAAGCCCAGAAAGCCTAGGTAATTAAACTTTAAATATATCACAAGTGCACACACATTCGTAAAATGGTCAAAAAAAATTATAATGCAATTGCAAAAAATGTAAATCTTAGTGAACAAATAATCAGTAGGTTTTCTACAACAAATAATACATGGAGAAAGGGACTCTAAGCTATAGAATATCTACATCTAAATTAAGAACTATTATCATTCAGGGTGAAGGGTTAAATTAAATATAATCTGTGTTATTTTAATGATTTCTTGTTTTATGTTTAAATATTATTTTAATGTGTATTGAATGTATTGTATTAAACAGTACTTATTTATGAGTAGCTCTTACATCTCGTCTTTCCTTCTCCACCATACTAATTAGACTGATATATCCGTAAGGCTTATTAAATATTAAGTAGACATTAATTCTAGTAAAAGGTACACGTGTCAATCAAATACAGTAACATGAAATCTCGAAAATTTTATAAATATTTCAAGCACTGGATAATTTTCTAATTAAATCATTCTTATGAATGAGTATCCAGCAGCCGAGGAGCATCTGGTCGAGAAAAATAATACTGGAATATTACATTGGTAATTTCAGTGTTCGATCAGGAATATAGACTTAAATAATTTGTCTATATGGGCTTCTTGCTTGATCTGACAGTCATGTTGATCATACAAGTGCCACCGAAGTACTTGCATTTCAATCACCATGCACGTGCCATCTTTTAAAATGGACTCTTAAAATTAAAAGGTAAATTTCCAAGCTGCCACCTAATAGTCAATCTAGCCTAACTAATCTCATCAAGATTTCTTTTGTAACCGATTTAACTTTATGTAAAATATAATTTGCTTTTAAATGATTTTTATAAATCTAATTTTCTCTCATATGCCCTAACTTTCTTTAACTTTGGTACGGTCATTTATTTATAGTTATTTATTACTTCATTTTATATGTATACTATATTATTAATTTGCCAATCTCAAACAAACTGGCGAGCTTAATTTATAAAAATATTTTCTGTCATTTTTATGTAAACCTTCATGAAGCAAGTTCCTTAACGTCCCCTTTTAAAACATAATGCATTATTAATTAATACGCTCGCCAGATTGTTTTACGTCGACATTTTGTTTATGCTTTAATATCAAAATATATATTTGTTTAACTCTGGATTTTCTACCCAGAGAGAATCCAGAACTTTGGCTAATTAATGCTTTGAAATTTTAAAATATTCTTTATTCATTTCTAAAAAGGTGACCGATTATTTGTTTTCCATATAACTGCAAGTTTTTTTTTTTTCTGTACTCTTAAAATAGTATATGCTTAAAATATCAAATCTAGTATTTATATATTCCAGTTATTATAAAATTAACGAAGGTGGGATCGAATTATTCCAAATAGTCGAGAAGGGAAGAGGGTTAATCTTCATGTTTCTTTTACTAAATAAATTCTTAACGTATTAGGGAAATTTTAATATTTTACTATTTTAGTTACTAAGTAAAATCTCTCTCTATATATATAACTTCATAGCATATTATTCTTCTCAATTATGTTATTCAAACTAGGGTCATTTATTTTTAAAAGCAGTAAATCTTATTCACTGTCGTTAGTGGCATTCATTCGTACTGCGTTGCTTACATTTAGCCTATCTTCATATATATATATATTATGTGCTTCTAGTCTTCTAATCTGAAGGTTGTGACAAGTTCGAACCCATAGATTTCTTCTCGTACCTCATTCCATAGATAGTTGAGCTATCTGGAACCACATTAATTCCGTATAAAATACCTATGGCGGTGATCCCGTCAGTTTGGCACACGCTATGCCCATCCACTTCATTCTCGTCCAGAAGCATGATCTTTTCCTCTTAGTTATTTTTAGGCTATTATGTCAGCACCAGTAACTTCTTTGTATTTATTATTTCTTTTGCTTCATGATCCAGTCTTAATGCTCTAATATTAAAATTGTCCTCTGCTTAAAATATATATAAATGCCAACTACTTCTGTTTTTATTAATCAAATTTATTTCAGTCTTATACAATCCCACCATTGTAACTTATTTCTGTATTTAAGAGTATATATGCCTTGGGGAAAATAAAGCGTTCGTCTTACTATTGTTAAAATAATTTTTCATTAAATATTTTGTCATAGATTCAAATATAATCTTTCAAATATATTTTGTTTATTTTCACGATCTCAATGGCATGAAAATAGTTTATATCATATGTATAATGAATTTCGAAACGTTCCTAAAAAAATATATGTTAGTCACCATGTTTCTGAACCGTAAATCAAAGCGTTAATGGCAGTATTATGTAATTCTTTCTAATATTTGATTGGCATCTTAATATTGGACCCACCAAAGATGTTCTTATTTATAATATATTTTTTAGCTAATAAAAAGCATATGAGAAATAATAGCGTGAATGACACTATGTAATCCTCTATCGCTTGGTATACCGCTTGCTCATTCATGCACACACTAAAGTATATAATTAATTTATAAATGTATAATAATTTGTCAGTATATTAAACTATATTTTATTGTCTAACTTATTTGAGTAGTTCAAATTCCTTTTCCTCCACTTCCACATATTACAGCCATGCTTATGTATATTTTAATATAGTCATAGTTAATAGATGTCACATTGTTTTGCTCAGCTTTGTTAGTCGGCCAGATTAAAATGAAATCTCATGTGGCATCACAAGGTGTTTGATCTGGGGCTTACAGAGTGGGTTCGAATCCAGGCTGGTACCTGACCTAAATCTTGGGCTTGACTGGGTTTGAAGTACATTTTGTGAGTTCCAGCTCATGTTAGATGGATAAACATGTTTTGACCGGTACATAGGATTTTTTTTCTCGGGCTTGGCTTCCCAACATGAGGCTTCGATATAAACACCCACATACCCCGAGTACTGAATTTTGTTTATATATATTCTTTAAAAAAAGTTTATATAATTTTTCCACGTTTGATATATTTAATATATGTTCAAAGTGTAAAATTCACTGTTTAAAGTTAAAACCCATGTACTACAACCATAGCACATATGTATTTTTTCTTCAATGTCATATATAAAGTTTTTTGTTCTTGAGACAAATATGAAAAATGTATAAATAATTCATAAATCATTGATCACTCTGTCTTAGCTGGCGCCCTTATAAAAAGAAATTTTGCTAACCAGTGGTGAGTCAAATGCAAAAATGTTGGAAGTGGAGAGTTCGAACTCAGATAAAAAAAATCATTGAGAGCAAATTTTTTTGCCTTAATACTATGATGTATCAATTTTAAACATGTAATAAACAGACTATGAGTTTTCTTTTCAGATGTAGGGGTGCGACCAAGAGAAATTAAAAGAAATTGCTAGATTAGTATAAAATCTTAAATAAACAATTTTTTTTTCAGCAAGCAAAAGATAAAATTTTCAGCTAAACTATAGTTGGGCAGATATATAGAAAGTGTGGGAGCAGTGAGTGGTTATGTGGGAGATTTTTTTTTTAAAAAAGAGGA